>JBBGZY010000240.1:2472500-2830000 GCA_037952925.1 Lithobates clamitans | reverse complement strand
ACCGGATGTGAGGGGAGGTTGGAGACCTGGATTTTTTTTCAGGCGTGTGTTGGACCGGCTAAGAGGAAAGGTTGGAGGATGGTATGTATTTTTTTTCAGGCATGCGTTGGACCGGCTATGAGGAGAGGTTGGAGGCTGGAATTTTTATATTCAGGCGTCTGTTAGACTGGCTATAAGGGGAGGTTGGAAGCTGATAATTTTTTTTCAGGCGTGCGTCTGACCGGCTATGAGGGGAAGTTGGAGGCCGGTATTTTTTTTCAGGTGTGATGGAGCGGCTATGAGGGGAGGTTGGAGGCAGGTATTTTTTAATCAGGCATGCGTTGGACCAGCTATGAGAGGAGTTTGAAGCCGGTAATTTTTTTCAGGCATGCGTTGGACCGGCTATGGGGGGAGGTTGGAGGCCAGTATTTTTATTTTCAGGCGTGTGTTGGACCAGTTATAAGGGGAGGTTTGAGGCTGGTATTTTTTCAAGCGTGTATTGGACTTGCTATGAGGGCAGGTTGGAGGCCGGTATTTGTTTTTCAGGCGTGCGTTGGACCGGCTATGCGCGGAGGTTGGAGGCCGGAATTTTTCTTTTCAGGCATGCTTTGGACCGGCTGTGAAGGGAGGTTGGAGGCCTGGATTTTTTTCAGGAATGTGTTGGACCGGCTAAGAGTGGAGGTTGGAGGCCGGTATTTTTTAATCAGGCATGCGTTGGACCAGCTATAAGGGGAGGTTTGAGGCTGGTATTTTTTTGGACCAACTATGACAGAACGTTGGAGGCAGGTAGTTTTTTCAGACGTGCGTTGGACCGGCTATGGGGAGCGGTTGGAGGTCGGTATTTTTCTTTTCAGGCGTGCGTTGGACCGGCTATGAGGGTAGGTTGGAGGCCAGCATTTTTCTTTTCAGGCATGCTTCGGACTGGATGTGAGGAGGTTGGAGACTTGGATTTTTTTCAGGCGTGTGTTGGACCGGCTAAAAGGGGAAGTTGGAGGCCGGTATGTATTTTTTTCAGGCGTTGGACCGCCTATGAGGAGAGGTTGGAGGCTGGTATTTTTATATCCAGACATGTGTTGGACTGGCTATAAAGGGAGGTTGGAGGCCGTTTTTTTTTCAGGTGTAATGGAGCGACTATGAGGGGAGGTTGGAGGCTGGTACTTTTTAATCAGGCATGCGTTGGACCAACTATGAGAGGAGTTTGGAGGCCGGTAATTTTTTTCAGGCATGCGTTGGACCGGCTATGGGGGGAGGTTGGAGGCCAGTATTTTTATTTTCAGGCGTGTGTTAGACTGGCTATAAGGGGAGGTTTGAGGCTGGTATTTTTTTCAAGCGTGTATTGGACTGGCTATGAGGGCAGGTTGGAGGCCGGTATTTGTTTTTCAGGCGTGGCTTGGACCGGCTATGAGTAGGAGGTTGGAGGCCAGAATTTTTCTTTTCAGGCATGCTTTGGACCGGCTGTGAGAGGTTGGAGGCCGGTAATTTTATATTCAGGGGTGTGTTGGACCGGCTATAAGGGGAGGTTGGAGGCCGGTATTTTTTTCAGGTGTGTTGAAGCGGCTATGAGGGGAGGTTGGAGGCCGGTATTTTTTAATCAGGCATGCGTTGGACCAGCTATGAGAGTTCGGAGGCTGGTAATTTTTTTCAGGCATGCGTTGGACTGGCTATTGGGGGGAGGTTGGAGGCCAGTATTTTTCTTTTCAGGCGTGTGTTGGACCGGCTATAAGGGGAGGTTTGAGGCTGGTATTTTTTTCAAGCGTATATTGGACCGACTATGACGGTAGGTTGGAGGCCGGTATTTTTTTGCAGACGTGCGTTGGACCGGCTATGAGGGGCGGTTGGAAGCCGGTATTTTTCTTTTCAGGCGTGCATTGGACCGGCTATGAGGGGAGGTTGAAGGCCGGAATTTTTTTTTTCAGTCATGCTTTGGACCGAATGTGAGGGGAGGTTGGAGGCCTGGATTTTTTTTGTGTGTTGTACCACCTAAGAGGGGTGGTTTGAGGCCGGTATGTATTTTTTTTCAGGCGTGCGTTGGACTGGCCATGAGGAGAGGTTGGAGGCCAGTATTTTTATATTCAGGCGTGTGTTGGACTGGCTATAAGGGGAGGTTGGAGGCCGATAATTTTTTTTCAGGCGTGCATCTGACCGGCTATGAGGGGAGATTGGAGGCTGGTATTTTTTAATCAGGCATGCGTTGGACCAGCTATGAGAGGAGTTTGGAGGCCGGTAATTTTTTTTCAGGCATGCGTTGAACCGGCTATGGGGGGAGGTTGGAGGCCAGTATTTTTATTTTCAGGCATGTGTTGGACCGGCTATAAGGGGAGGCTTGAGGCTGGTATTTTTTTCAAGCGTATATTGGACCGGCTATAAAGGCATGTTGGAGGCTGGTATTTTTTTAGGCATGTTGGAGCGGCTATGAGGGGAGGTTGGAGGCCGGTATTTTTTAATCAGGCGTGCTTTGGGCCAGCAATGAGGGCAGGTTGGAGGCCGGTATTTGTTTTTCAGGCATTTGTTGGATCGGCTATGAGGGGAGGTTGGAGGCCGGAATTTTTCTTTTCAGGCATGCTTTTGGACCGGCTGTGAAGGGAGGTTGGAGGCCTGGATTTTTTTTCAGGCATGTGTTGGACCGGCTAAGAGTGGAGGTTGGAGGCCGGTATGTATTTTTTTTCAGGCGTGCGTTGGACCGGCTATGAGGAGATGTTGGAGGCCGGTATTTTTATATTCAGGCATGTGTTGGACCGGCTATAAGGGGCAGTTGGAGGCTGATAATTTTTTTCAGGCGTGCGTCTGACCGGCTATGAGGGGAGGTTGGAGGCTGGTATTTTTTTCCGGTGTGTTGGAGCGGCTATGAGGGGAAGTTGGAAGCCAGTATTTTTTAATCAGGCATGCATTGGACCAGCTATGAGAGGAATTTGGAGGCTGGTAATTTTTTTGAGGCATGCGTTGGACCGGCTATGGGGGGGAGGTTGAAGGCCAGTATTTTTCTTTTCAGGCGTGTGTTGGACTGGCTATAAGGGGAGGTTTGAGGCTGGTATTTTTTTCAAGCGTGTATTTGACCGGCTATGAGGGCAGGTTGGAGACCAGTATTTTTTAATCAGGCGTGCTTTGGGTTGGCAATGAGGAGAGGTTGGAAGCCGGTAATTTTTTTCAGGCGTGCGTTGGACCGGCTATGAGGGGAGGTTGGAGGCTGGTAAATTTTTCCAAGAGTGCGTTTGACTGGCTATGGGGGGAGGTTGGAGGCTGGTATTTTTATTTCAGGTTTGTGTTGGACCGGCTATGAGGAGAGGTTGGAGGCCAGTATTTTTTTCAAGCGTGTGTTGGACCGGCTATGAGGGGAGGTTTGAGGCCGGTATTTTTTTTCAGACATGCATTGGACCGGATATGAGTGGAGGTTGGAGGCCGTTATTTTTTTTCAGGTGTGCTTTGGATCGTGTTTTTTTTTCAGGCGTGCATTGGATCGGCTATGAGGGGAGGTTGGAGGCCGGTATTTTTTTTCAGACTTGTGTTGGACCGGCTATGAAGGGAGGTTGGAGGCCCATATTTTTTTTCAGGCATGCGTTGGATCGGCTATGAGGGGAGGTTATAGGAAGATATTTTTTTTTGCAGGCGTGAGTTGGACTGGCTAAGAGGGGAGGTTGGAGGCCGGTATTTTTTTGCAGGCGTGAGTTGGACCCGCTATGAGGGAAGGTCGGTATATTTTTCTGGCGTGTTGGAGCGGCTATTAAGGGATGTTGGAGGCCGGTATTTTTTTAATCAGGCGTGCTTTGGGACGGCAATGAGGAGAGGTTGGAGGCAGGTAATTTTTTTCAGGCGTGCGTTGGACTGGCTATGAGAGGAGGTAGGAGGCCAGTATTTTCATTTTCAGGCGTGTGTTGGACCGGCTATAAGGGGAGGTTGGAGGCCAGTAATTTATTTTAAGTGTGCGTTTGACCGGCTATGAGGGGAGGTTGAAGGCCGGTATTTTTATTTCAAGTGTATGTTGGACCGGCTATGAGGGGAGGTTGGATGCTGGAATTTTTTTCAGGCATGTGGTGGACCAGCTATGAGTGGAGTGGTATTTTTTTATAGGCATGCGTTGTACTGGCTATGAAGGGAGGTTGGATGCCAGGATTATTTTTTTTAGGTGTGCTTTGGACCGACTATGAGGGGAGGTTGGAGGCTGGTATTTTTTTTCAGGCATGTTGGAGCGGCTATGAGGGGAGGTTGGATGCCAGTATTTTTTAATGAAGCATGCGTTGGACTAGCTATGAGGGGAGGTTGGAGGCCGGTAATTTTTTGCAGGCATGCGTTGGATCGGCTATGAGGGGAGGTGGGAGGCTGATATCTTTATTTTCAGGAGTGTGTTGGACCGGCTATAAGGCCCCTTTCACACTGGGGCGGTAGGGGGCGTCGGCGGTAAAACAGCGCTATTTTAGCGATGTTTTACCGCGGTATTCGGCCACTAGCGGTGCGGTTTTAACCCCTCAGCTGGCGGCCAAAAAAGGGTTAAAACCACTCGTATAGTGCGGCTATAGCCGCTGTATTACTGCGGTATAGCCGCGCTGTCCCATTGATTTCACCGCTCCAAAGATTCGGCTTGCAGGAGATTTTTTCTTCTCCTGCCAGCGCACCGCTTCAGTGTGAAAGCCCTCGGGCTTTCACACTGAACAAACAGCGGAGGCTGTTTAGGGGCAGTTTGCAGGCGATATTTTTAGCGCAATAACGCCTGCAATCCGCCCCAGTGTGAAAGGGGCCTAAGGGGAGTTTTGAGGCTGGTAATTTTTTTCAGGTGTGCGTTTGACCAGCTATGAGGGGAGGTTGGAGGTCGGTAATTTTTTTCAGGCGTATGTTGAACCGGCTAAGAGAGGAGGTTGGAGGTCAGTATTTTTTTTTTCAGGTGTACGTTGGACCGGCTAAGAGGGGGTTTGGAGGCCAGTACTTTTTTAAGGTTTGCTTTGGATTGACTATGAGGGAAGGTTAGAGTCCGGTATTTTTTTTTCAAGCGCGCGTTGGACCGGCTATGAGGGGAGGTTGGAGGTCGGTAATTTTTTTCTAGGCATGCGTTGGACCAGCTATGAGGGGAGGTTGGAGGCCGGTATTTAATTTTCATGCATGTGTTGGACCGGCTATAAGGGGAGGATGGCGGCCAGTAATTTTATTTCAGGCGTGCGTTTGACCGGCTATGAGGGGAGGTTGGAGGCTGGAAATTTTTTCAGGCATGAGTTGGACCAGCTTTAAGGGGAGGTTGGAGGCTGGAATTTTTTTTCAGGCATTAGTTGGACCGGCTTTGAGGGGAGGTTGCAGGCCGGTATTTTTTTTTCAGGCGTACTTTTGACCGGCTATGAGGGGAGGTTGGAGGCCGGTATTTTTTTCAGGCATGTGTTGAACCGGCTATGAGGGGAGTTTGAAGGCCGGTATTTTTTTTTCAGGCATGTGTTGGACCAGCTATGAGGCGAGGTTGGAGGCTGGTATTTTTTTAGGTATCTGTTGGACTAGCTATGAGGGGAGTTTGGAGGCCGGAATATTTTTCAGGCATGAGTTGGACCTGCTTTGTAGGGAAGTTGTAGGCCGGTATAATTTTTCATGCGTGCTTTCGACTGGCTATGAGGGGAGGTTGGAGGCCAGTATTTTTTTTCAGGCTTGCTTTGGACCAACTATGAGTGTTTTGGTTGGAGGCCGGTATTTTTTTTCAGGCATGTTGGAGCAGCTATGAGGGGAGATTGGAGGCAGGTAATTTTTATTCAAGCTTGTTTTTTAATCAGGCGTGCGTTGGACCAGTTATGACGGGAGGTTGGAGGCCGGTAATTTTTTTTCAGGTGTGCTTTGGACCAGTTATGACGGGAGGTTGGAGGCTGGTAATTTTTTTCAGGTGTGCTTTGGACCAGCTATGGAGGGGAGGTTGGAGGCCAGTATTTCTATTTTCAGGCGTGTGTTGGACCGGCTATAAGGGGAGGTTGAAGGCCGGTAATTTTTTTTCAGGCATGCTTTTGACCGGCTATAAGGGGAGGTTAGAGCCCAGTATTTTTTAGGTGTGTAAACAAAGAAATAAAAAGAGAAAAGGGCGCACCAGCCATGTGCATTATCTTTTGTAAAACATTTATTGAGTAAAATGATAAAGGAAATTACTCACAAGCAGTAGTAAATCATGTGCCGTAAACCTTGGACATCAACTAACAGCAAGTGGTTAAAATGATGAACGAAGCCTTCCAAAGGCTTGGAGGCCGGTATTTTTTTTCAGGCATGTTGGAGCGGCTATGAGGGTAGGTTGGAAGCTGGTATTTTTTCTTTAGGCATGTTGGACCGACTATAAGGGGAGGTTGGAGGCCGTTTTTTTTGCAGGCGTGCGTTGGACCAGCAATGAGGGGAGGTTGGAGGCCGGTATTTTTTTTCAAGCATGCGTTGGACCGGATATGAGGGGAGGTTGGAGGTAGTTATTTTTCTTTTCAGGCGTGCTTTGGACCGGCTATGCGGGGAGGTTGGAGGCCTGTATTGTTTTTTTTAGGCGTGCATTGGACAGGCTATGAGGGGACTTTGGAGGCCGGTATTTTTTTTTAGGCGTGCTTTGGAACGACTATGAGGGGAGGTTGGAGGCATGTATTTTTTTAGGCATGAGTTGGACTGGCTAAGAGGGGAGGTTGGAGGCCGGTATTTTTTTGCAGGCGTGAGTTGGGCCCGCTATGAGGGTATGTTGGAGGCCGTTATTATTTTAGGAGTGTTGGAGTGACTATGAGGGGAGGTTGGAAGCCGATGTTTTTTAATCAAGCATGCTTTGGGCCAGCATTGAGGAGAGGTTGGAGGCCAGTAATTTTTTTCAGGTGTGCGTTGGATCGGCTATGAGGGGAGGTTGGAGGTCAGTATTTTAATTTTCAGGCGTGTGTTGGACCGGCTATAAGGGGAGGTTGGAGGCCGGTAATTTTTTTTCAAGTGTACACTTGACCAGCCATGAGGGGAGGTTGGAGGCCGGTATTTTTTTTCAGGCATGTTGGAGCGGCTATAAGGGGAGGTTGGAAGCTGGTATTTTTTATTCAAGCGTGCATTGGACCAGCTATGAGGAGAGGTTGGAGGCCAGTAATTTTTTTCAGACGTGCGTTGTACCGGCTATGAGGGGAGTTGAGGACAGTATTTTTATTTTCAGGCGTGTGTTGGACCGGCTATAAAGGGAGGTTTGAGGCTGGTAATTTTTTTTCAGGTGTGCGTTTGACCGGCTATGAGGGGAGGTTGGAGGTCGGTAATTTTTTCATGCGTGCGTTGGACCGGCTATGAGGGGAGGTTGGAGGCCGTTTTTTTTAGGTTTGCTTTGGACCGAATATGAGGGGAGGTTAGAGGCCGGTATTTTTTTCAAGCGTGCGTTGAACCGGCTATGAGGGGAGATTGGAGGCAGGTAATTTTTTTTCAAGCGTGTGTTTGACCGACTATGAGGAGAGGTTGGAGGCCGGTATTTTTTTTTCAAGCGTGTGTTGGACCTGCTATGAGGGCAGGTTTTTTTTGCAGGCGTGCGTTGGACCGGCAATGAGGGGAGGTTGGAGGCCGGTATTTTTTTCAAGCGTGCTTTGGACTGGCTATGAGGGAAGATTGGAGGCAGGTAATTTTTTTTCAAGCGTGTGTTTGACCGACTATGAGGAGAGGTTTTAGGCCGGTATTGTTTTTCAAGCATGTGTTGGACCTGCTACGAGGGCATGTTTGAGGCCAGTGGTTTTTTTGCAGGCGTGTGTTGGACCGGCAATGAGGGGAGGTTGGAGGCTGGTATTTTTTCAAGCGTGGTGTGGACCGGCTATGGAGGGGAGGTTGGAAGCTGGTATTTTTATTTTCAGGTGTGTGTTGGACCTGCTAAGAGCAGAGATTGGAGGTTGGTATTTTTTTCTCAAGCGTGAATTGGACTGGCTATGAAGTCAGGTTGGAGGCCGGTATTTTTTAATCAGGCGTGCGTTCGACCAGCTACGACGGGAGGTTGGAGGCTGGTAATTTTTTTTCAGCTTTGCTTTGGACCAGCTATGGAGGGGAGGTTGGAGGCCAGTATTTTTATTTTCAGGCATGTGTTGGACCGGCTATAAGGGGAGGTTGGAGGCCGGCAATTTTTTTTCAGGCGTGGTTTTGACCGGCTATGAGGGGAGGTTAGAGCCCAGTATTTTTTCCAAGTGTGTGTTGGACCTGCTATGAGGGGAGGTTGGAGGCCGGTATTTTTTTTCAAGCATGTATTGGACCAGCTATGAAGGCAGGTTGGAGGCCAGTGTTTTTCTTTTCAGGCGTGCATTGGACTGGCTAAGAGGAAAGGTTGGAGGCCAGTATTTTTTTTCAGGTGTGTGTGGACTGGCTATGAGGGGAAGTTGGAGACCGATATTTTTTTTCAAGCGTGCGCTGGACCGGCTATGAGGGGAGGTTGGAGGCCGGTTTTTTTGCAGGCGTGAGTTGGACCGGCTAAGAGGGGAAGTTGGAGGCCGATATTTTTTTGCAGGCAAGAGTTGGACCCGCTATAAGGGGAGGTTGGAGGCCAGTAATTTTTTTTTTTTCTTCAAATATATAGTTTATTATATTTCAGAAATTTTTGGGCAAAGCCCGGGAATACAAGCAATAAGGAGGGGGGGGAGGGGGGGGATAGAAGGTCGCAGCCTCCTAATGATAAAACAAAGTAGTACATCAACATTTTACATACATAGAACTGGTAAATCTTTGTCTCATGGTGTTTTCATTGGTGCAATATGTGTCTCCCATTGCTGTTATCATTTGACTTGTTTAATAGCTATGGGTAGGGAGATTGATCAGTAGTTAAATTATTTCACATTCTACCAATATGTAATATGCCTATTGATGTATATCCATCAAGAGATTGCAACTTAAATATAGTATTACAGAATAAAAATTAAATAGAAGAAACAGTGGGAGGGAAAGATTGGGAAAAGAAGAATAGGAGAGGTGGGGAGGGAGCTGGGGAGGGAAAAGGGACGGTTGTCAGGATGCTGTTTTGATCAATTGGGGATTCCAGTTTGTGTGTCACCCTTTACATATATTGGGTCTATTAATTAGGTCGAGTTTCCGAATAGGACCTTACCTTCCTCTGAATATTTGAACATATTCCATAGTGCCCATGTTTTTTGGTAAGTTGTTTGTCTATTTTGTGATGTCAGAATTAGGTCTTCTAGATTATTTATGTCTTCTACTTTCCGTAGCCACATTGATACTGTAGGAGGGGTTTGTTTTTTCCACATTATAGGTATGCAAGACTTCGCTGCGTTTGTTAGATGTCTTAGTATGGATTTTTTATAGGTTTTTAGCGGAATAGAGGACATATGCAGTAAGAAAAATGCTGGGTCATTCGGGATCTGAAATTCAGTGAACTTCTGGGAAATGGATCGGACAGCAGTCCAGAAATTTGTCAAATGCGGGCAGGACCAAAACACATGTAAGATCGTTCCCACCTCTCTCTGGCACCTCCAGCAGTATTTCGATGACTCAGGAAACATGTAGTGTAAGCGACTAGGTGTTAAATACCACCTGGTCAGGATCTTGAAGTTTGTCTCCTGTATCTTAGTGCATATGGAGGATTTAAGAGAGAGGACTAATATATTTTGTTTCTGGACTGATGTGAAGGTACACTGAAGGTCTTTTTCCCATTTTGCAATACATGGTAGATCAGGTGTTTGTAAAGGGGTGTTCAAAAGGGCGTACGTCTGGGATAGTAGCTGATTGATCGGTTCCGTGTCTGAGCATATATCTTCAAATGTCGTCAGTGGTCTAGTGTAGGATTGTGGGTTTGGAATTGTTTGAAGGAAATGGTGTATTTTGGCTGCGTTCCAAAATGTGAGTTTGAAAGGGCCGTTTGGGTCTATTAATTCTTTCATAGTTGGCCATCTGTCTTGCGTCGCAAACCGTGAAGCTCTGGTGTATCCAGAGTCTCTCAGTACCTGGAACTGTCCAGAAGACATTCCCGGGGGGAATTTTGGGTTTCCCAGTATCGGGGTCATGGGGGATTCTGTGGTCGATACTGATGTTTGTAGAGTGGGATGGAGACATTGCCGAATGGTGTTACCTATAAAGGGGTGTGATTTCAATTCTAGTGGAAGTGATTCGTAGCACCATAAAGCTGATTCTAGTGGTATGTCTGTTTGCTGTTGTTCAATTTGTGTCCATAGTTTATGGTTTTTGTTCCTAATCCAGTCTATTACTCTACTTAAATGTGTTGCGAAATAGTATCTCCGGATGTCCGGGAGTGCTATCCCCCCATGTTGTTTTGGTCTGGATAATTGTATTCTGGGAATGCGTGGTTTCTTATTAGCCCAGACAAAACGAGTGAAAAGAGTCTGGACGCGTCTGAAGTATATAGGGGGTATTTTGATTGGCAGGGCTTGAAACAGGTACAGAAACTTGGGCAGTATACACATTTTAATTAGATTGCACCTCCCAAACCAGGAGTGCAGACCCCTATTCCACTCTTCCAACAGAAGTCTGACTCTCGTTAATAAGGGGGGAAAGTTACTGTCGTATATCAGTGCCGGGTCTGGGGGTATTTTCGTACCCAAATAAGTCAGGGCAGAAGTAGTCCACTTGAACTTAAAGTTCGATTGTAATTTTGTAAGGTCTGTGGTTGGTATAGATATACCCATGGCTTCTGATTTTGAGAAATTAATTTTTAAATTCGACACTTTCCCATACGTTTCAAATTCTTTTAGTAGGTTGGGTAGTGATACTATTGGATCTGTTAGCGAGAAAAGTAAATCATCTGCATACGCAGATACTTTATGTTGCAGGGGTCCTACTGATATTCCGTGTATGTTGGGATTCAGCCTAATGTTGGAAAGAAATGGCTCGAGAGAGAGTGCAAATAAGAGAGGGGACAGGGGGCATCCCTGTCTTGTCCCGTTTGTGATTGTAAGGGAGTCCGAAAGAATACCGTTCGTTTTCACTCGTGCTGTGGGATTAGAGTAAATACCCGCTATCCGGTTGAGCATCACCTCCCCTAAGCCTATGTGTCGGAGTACCGCATTCATAAAAGGCCAACTGACACGGTCGAAGGCCTTTTCTGCGTCTGTATTAATAAGGACACAAGGGGTCTTCTTGGATCTAGATATATATAGCAGATTCAGCACTTTCGTAGTGCTGTCTCTAGCTTCCCTGGAGGGTATAAAACCGACCTGGTCCAGGTGAATAAGATTTTGGAGGTGCTGCGCCAACCTGACAGCAAGAACTTTAGTAAAGATCTTGAGGTCTAGATTCAATAAAGAGATGGGCCTATAGCTCCCGCAAGCTGTCGGATCTTTACCTTCTTTGTGGATTAACGAAATGTGGGCTCCTAAAGTGTCCCTTGCGAAGACTGCCCCCGTTCCAATTTTGTTATATAATGTGGCTAATCTGGATCCCAAAATAGGTAAAAAGGTTTTGTAATATTGTAATGTATAGCCGTCTGGGCCTGGGGCTTTATTTGGTTTCATTGTCTTTATGGCATTCTGGATTTCTGTTATGGTTATGGGCGATTCTAATTCTTCACTTAGCTCTCGAGCAAGAGTTGGCATTTGGGAGGAACGAATGTATTCCTCAATCATTGCATTGGGGGGGGTTCCCTGTGATAGATTGTACAATTTAGAGTAGAACTGCCGGAATTCCTCAGATATATGTGTAGGTAGGGATGCTTTTTTACCGTCTGATGTGGTAATGTGGGGGATATATGTCGACTGGTTATGGCTTCTGATCGTGTTAGCTAAAAGTTTTCCACATTTATCCCCAAATTCGTAATTTTTTGTTCGGCCGCTCTGTAGGGCCGCCTTTGCTCTGTATTGTAGGATATCTGTGATTTGTAGTCTAATGGTCGATAACTGTGTTTCTGACGCTTGCGTCGGGGCATGTTTGTGTCTGGCTTCTAAAGTGGCCAGTTCCTGCAGGAGTTGGGAGAGAATTTTATTCTTTTCCTTTTTAATGCGGGCTCCATGCGAGATAAGGGTACCTCTCAGAACTACCTTATGTGCCTCCCACAGTATCCCTGGGTCACAGTCTATTTGGTCATTCTCTTGAAAATACTGATTTAAAGTTTTAGTCACATCTGCTAGTACTTCTGGTATTTGTAGTAGGCTTTCGTTAAGTCGCCAGAAGCGATGTCTGGGCGAGTGAGTATCTGATAGGCGGTAACTCAGAAATATTGGTGCATGATCTGACCATGTCCTGTTGCCAATTGATGTTTGTTCAACAGCATGGAGTTGTGAGTGAGGAATCATGAAGTAGTCTATTCTGGTATAGACTTGATGTATGTGGGAATAGAAGGAGAAGTCCTTCTCTCCTGTGTGTTGTAATCGCCATATGTCTATCAGTTGTGAGTTATGGAACGTTTTAGCTATCCTTTTAAGTTGGTTTGGTGGTACTGATGTTGTGCCTGATGACGTGTCCATGGAGGGGATCAAGGGGGTGTTAAAGTCTCCTCCCAGAATCAAGTGTCCGTCTTTAAAGTCTTGTAGTTTCTCCAGTGTTTCTTGTAGGAATGTGGCTTGTTGTTCATTGGGGGCATATAGGGTTGCCAGTGTTACTTGTATAGTTCCGATTGTGCCCCTAAGAAAGATGTATCTTCCTGTCGGGTCTATCAAGGAACTCTGGAGTTGCCATGGGATCTTATTTGAAATGAGGATGGAGACACCTTTAGATTTGGAGTCTGGGTTCATGGAGTGGAAAGCAGTCGGGAAGTGTCTATTTTGTAGGTATGGCAGTCTGTTAGTCTTGAAATGTGTCTCTTGGAGGAAGGCTATGTCTGTACGGTTTTGTTTTAAGTCGTTTAGTAACATGCGTCTCTTCTCGGGTATGTTAAGTCCTTTTACATTAAGGGACATCACATTAATCTTGCTTACAGCCATATTGCGTTGGGATGGGGGAGGAGGGAGAGGAGGTGGGGAGGGAGGGTAGGGATGAAGCTGGGGGAGGAAGGGAAAGGTAAGTATAGAGAGTAGAAGAGGAAAGTTAGAAAAAAGAGGGGTAACCAAAAAGGTTTACTAAGCACAGACAGGGCCTAGTGTCCTGTCTATAGTCTTTCCCCCTAGATTAAGGGGGTGTTTTTTTTTTTTTCTGCATATAACTGCCAGGGGACACAAATTTTGCCCCCCGCAGATATATGCTGGCCTAGATGGAAGCGAGGTAAAACAAGGCTCAGAGAACTGAGCTTCCCGTCCATCCCCCCGCCCCACCACGTCCATCAAAGTTGATCCTGAAAAAAAGCTATGCATTTCGTTTGATCATTAAGTCTCTAAAGTTCTATAATACCAAACAGTTAACCCTCGTGGTTGATTTTTTGTAGTGTAACTGAATATAAACAAAGTTAAGGCCTCAAGTAAACTTAAACCTGTATGTAACTTAACCTGGATTAAATTCTCCCTACATCATCTAATGACATTTACCTTATATCTTTTTCTGTTGGTTTTGTCTGAGATATCTAACCCAATCAAACCTTTCCATGCGTAAATATGTATATCATCCTAAAAAATGAATGTCCAGCGTGAGGTCTCATTCTATGGCTACCGGGTGGGCATCTCATCACTCCACCAAAGAGGAGCTGAAATGCTCTCACACTGAACCATCTCAACCCGGTTCTGTAAGCCATCATATCACCTGTGTTTAGGTAGGAACAAGTGTGCAAGGAGATCTCATGGCTGCTTCTTTTCCAATAATGAGTCCGGAACAGCAAACCGAAGTTCTTCGTAGGCCTTCAGGGTGGCTGCAGGTAGTCCCGTAGGTTCAGGTACGTCTTTAGATAGGCAAAGTGAACAACCTTGCTTGCCAATGTTGTAGCTTCACAGATTGGGGTAACAGTTCCTGGGTCATGTGGTTTTCATTGAATGTGTCCAGTTTAGGGGCATAGTCTCCATTTTACACTGTGAGTCACTTTAAAAGCCGCTCAGAAAATGGACTCCTCTGAGTGTCCCATAAGATCTGTAGATCCTGGGCGGATTAGTGCTCCTTTTAGGAAAGGTTTAACCCATACTTTCCAAACTTGAAAAGAACAAGGAACTCAGTCATAGTTACTTTGACCAGGAAGAAAAAGAGAAAAAAAAAAAAAAAGTTAACGGAGATGAAATTTCTAACCTTTACAAGGGGTGTTCACGTTTCATGACTCGCGTGTGTCTTCTTGGGAAGAGGCCCTGGATTGACGGCGATTTCTTTGCCGTCTTGGCTGGGAGTTCTGTCCCATGTTAGGTGCAGGTAGCCGTCTAGGTGGTCCTGGTAGAGGGCCCAGCCAGTCTGGCACAGCGATTGGATCTGCATCCAGGAAGGTGAATAAGGCTGGTAGTGCGTCTGGTTTGCGGAGAGTGAAAGACCTCTGATTTTTTCTGAATGTGGCAGACAGAGGGTATCCCCATCTATATGTCGCCCCTTTACGCCTAGCTAAGTCCAGGAGGGGTTTCATTATCGCACGTCTTTGTAAAGTTGCACGTGAGATGTCCGGGAGAATTTTGACTGTAGCCCCATCTAGCTCCGGATCCTCCGCCTCCCAGGCCTTCCGCAGGATCTGCTCTTTATGAATATAGTGGTGGACCCTACAGATCACATCTCTGGGTCTCAGGGGGTCAGTGGGTTTCGGGCCTAGGGCCCTATGGATCCTGTCTATTTCAATGCGGTCAGGTAGGTCAATCCCTGGGAGGCTGCGGAAGATGGCCACAGCTGTGTCCATCAAATCCGCCGGCCCCGTAGCTTCTGGTAGACCCCGGAGTCGCAGGTTGTTCCTGCGACTTCGGTCCTCAATTTCCTCCAATCTCAGTGCTTGTTCCTGTAGTGTCTCTGTTTGCGTCTCCTGTTTGCTTTCTATGGCTGACATGCGGCGTTCCAATGTTACCAGAGAGCTCTCCCCTGCCTCTATTCTGGAGTTTAATGCGCGCACCTCAGCTTTTACAGTTTGCATTTCTTTCTTATGTGATGCTTCTACTGTTGCTATAAGGGCTGTAATGTCAGCTTTAGTGGGTAGTGCTAGCAATATGGAGCGCAGCTCCTCATCTCCTCTGGGGATTTGAAAAATAGGTTGAGATGACTCACCGAGGCCAAAACGGAGATCCGGAGGGAGGCCCTCATAGCTGCTTGCTTGTGAGTCTCTTTGCGGTGACACAGATCCACTCGCTGTCTGTTTCTCTGCTCTGTCTCCTCGTGGCGCCGCCATCTTGGTTTCCGGCGAGCCGAGCAGGGAGAGTTGAAATCTCCTCCTTAGTTCGCTGGGAGAGGGCTGCTGTGGGGTTATTTTAGGCTGTTTACCGCTCCTCTTCCCGGTTTTCTTTCTAGATGCTTGCATAGCTTGCAGAAAACGGCTGGTTTAGCTGCGGTGAGGGGAGACGGCCGGGAGCCCACACAACTCACGTCTCTACTCGGCCATGTCCAAGCCACGCCCCCGGCCAGTAATTTTTAATCAGGCGTGCATTGGACTGGCAAAGAGGAGAAGTTGCAGGCCAGTAATTTTTTTCAGGCGTGCATTTGACCAGCTACGAGGGGAGGTTGGAGGCCAGTATTTTCATTTTCAGGCATGTATTGGATCGGCTATAAGGGGAGGTTGGAGGCCGGTAATTTTTTTCAAGTGTGCGTTTGACCAGCTATAAGGGGAGGTTGGAGGCCGGTATTTTTATTTCAAGCGTATGTTGGACCGGCTATGAGGTAAGGTTGGAGGCTGGTATTTTTTTATAGGTGTGCGTTGGACTGGCTATGAAGGAAGGTTGGAGGCCGATATTTTTTTCAGGCGTGTTGGAGTGGCTATGAGGGGAGGTTGGAAGCTGGTATTTTTTATTCAAGCGTGCGTTGGACCAGCTATGAGGGGAGGTTGGAGGCCAGTAATTTTTTTCAGACGTGCGTTGTACCGGCTATGAGGGGAGTTTGGAGGCCAGTATTTTTATTTTCAGGCATGTGTTGGACCGGCTATAAAGGGAGGTTTGAGGCTGGTAATTTTTTTTCATGCGTGCGTTCAGGTTTGCTTTCGACCAACTATGAGGGGAGGTTGGAGGCCGTTTTTTTCAGGTTTGCTTTGGACCGAATATGAGGGGAAGTTAGAGGCCGGTATTTTTTTTCAAGCGTGAGTTGCACCGGTTATGAGGGGAGGTTGGAGGCCGGTATTTTTTTCAGGCGTGTTGGAGCAGCTATGAGTGGAGATTAGAGGCAGGTAATTCATTTGCAAGCGTGTGTTTGACTGACTATGAGGAGAGGTTGGAGACTGTTATTTTTTTTATCAAGCGTGTGTTGGACCTGCTACGAGGGCAGGTTGGAGGCCAGTGTTTTTTTTGCAGGCGTGCGTTGGACCGGCAATGAGGTGAGGTTGGAGGCCGGTATTTTTTTTCAAACGTGTGTTGGACTGGCTATGAGGGGAGGTTGGAAGCCAGTATGTTTATTTTCAGGCATGTGTTGGACCGGCTATAAGGGGAGCTTGGAGGCCAGTAATTTTTTCAGGCATGCGTTTGACTGGCAATGAGTGGAGGTTGGAGGCCGGTATTTTTTTTTCAGGCATGTGTTGAACCGGCTATGAGGGGAGGTTGGAGGCCAGTATTTTTATTTTCAGGCATGTGTTGGACCGGCTATAAAGGGAGGTTTGAGGCTGGTAATTTTTTTTCATGCGTGCGTTCAGGTTTGCTTTCGACCAACTATGAGGGGAGTTTGGAGGCCGTTTTTTTCAGGTTTGCTTTGGACCGAATATGAGGGGAAGTTAGAGGCCGGTATTTTTTTTCAAGCGTGCATTGAACCGGCTATGAGGAGAGGTTGGAGCCGTTGTTTTTTTGCAGGCGTGAGTTACACCGGTTATGAGGGGAGGTTGGAGGCCGGTATTTTTTTCAGGCGTGTTGGAGCAGCTATGAGTGGAGATTAGAGGCAGGTAATTCATTTTCAAGCGTGTGTTTGACTGACTATGAGGAGAGGTTGGAGACCGTTATTTTTTTTATCAAGCGTGTGTTGGACCTGCTACGAGGGCAGGTTGGAGGCCAGTGTTTTTTTTGCAGGCGTGCGTTGGACCGGCAATGAGGTGAGGTTGGAGGCCGGTATTTTTTTTCAAACGTGTGTTGGACTGGCTATGAGGGGAGGTTGGAAGCCAGTATTTTTATTTTCAGGCATGTGTTGGACCAGCTATAAGGGGAGCTTGGAGGCCAGTAATTTTTCAGGCATGCGTTTGACCGGCAATGAGTGGAGGTTGGAGGCCGGTATTTTTTTTTCAGGCATGTGTTGAACCGGCTATGAGGGGAGGTTGGAGGCCGGTATTTTTTTTCAGGCATGTGTTGGACCAGCTATGAGGGGAGGTTGGAGGCCGGTATTTTTTTTTCAGGCATGTGTTGGACCAGCTATGAGGGGAGGTTGGAGGCTGGTATTTTTTTAGGCATCTGTTGGACTAGCTATGAGGGGAGTTTGGAGGCCGGAATATTTTTCAGGCATGAGTTGGACCGGCTTTGTAGGGAAGTTGTAGGCCGGTATATTTTTTTCATGCGTGCTTTCGACCGGCTATGAGGGGAGGTTGGAGGCCAGTATTTTTTTTCAGGTTTGCTTTGGACCAACTATGAGTGTTTTGGTTGGAGGCCGGTATTTTTTTTCAGGCATGTTGGAGCAGCTATGAGGGGAGATTGGAAGCAGGTAATTTTTATTCAAGCTTGTTTTTTAATCAGGCGTGCGTTGGACCAGTATGACGGGAGGTTGGAGGCCAGTAATTTTTTTCAGGTGTGCTTTGGACCAGTTATGACGGGAGGTTGGAGGCCGGTAATTTTTTTTAGGTGTGCTTTGGACCAGCTATGGAGGGGAGGTTGGAGGCCAGTATTTCTATTTTTAGGTGTGTGTTGGACCTGCTATGAGGGGAGGCTGGAGGCTGGTATTTTTTTTCAAGCATGTATTGAACCGGCTATGAGGGGAGGTTGGAGGCCGGTATTTTTATTTCAAGCGTATGTTGGACCGGCTATGAGGTGAGGTTGGAGGCTGGTATTTTTTTCAGGCATGTATTGGACTGGCTATGAGGGGAGGTTGGAGGCCTTTATTTTTTTATAGGTGTGCGTTGGACTGGCTATGAAGGAAGGTTAGGGGCCGGTATTTTTTTTCAGATATGCTTTGGACCGACTTTGAGGGGAGGTTGGAGGCCGGTATTTTTTTCAGGCGTGTTGGAGCGGCTATGAGGAGAGGTTGGAAGCTGGTATTTTTATTCAGGCGTGTTGGACCAACTATAAGGGGAGGTTGGAGGCCTTTTTTTTGCAGGCGTGCATTGGACAGACAATGAGGGGAGGTTGGGGGCCAATATTTTTTTCCGGCGTGCTTTCGGCTGGCTATGGAGGGGAGGTTGGAGGCCGGTATTTTTATTTTCAGGTGTGTGTTGGACCTGCAATGAGGGGAGGTTGGAGGCCAGTGTTTTTTTTGCAGGCGTGCGTTGGACCGGCAACGAGGGGAGGTTGGAGGCTGGTATTTTTTTAAGCTTGCTTTGAACTGGCTATGGAGGGGAGGTTGGAAGCCGGTATTTTTATTTTCAGGTGTGTGTTGGACCTGCTAAGAGCGGAGGTTGGAGGTCGATATTTTTTTTTCAAGTGTGAATTGGACTGGCTATGAAGTCAGGTTGGAGGCCTGTATTTTTTAATCAGGCGTGCATTGGACCAGTTATGATGGGAGGTTGGAGGCCGGTAATTTTTTTTCAGGTGTGCTTTGGACCAGCTATGGAGGGGAGGTTGGAGGCCAGTATTTTTATTTTCAGGCGTGTGTTGGACCGGCTGTGAGGAGTGGTTGGAGGCCGGTATTTTTTTTCAAGCGTGTGTTGGACTTTCTACATGGGCAGGTTGGAGGCCAATGTTTTTTTGCAGGCGTGCGTTGGACCGGCAATGAGAGGAGGTTGGAGGCCGGTATTTTCTTCAAGCGTGCTTTGGACCGGCTATGGGGGGAGATTGGAGGCAGGTAATTTTTTTCAAGCGTGTGTTTGACCGACTATGAGGAGAGGTTGGAGGCCGGTATTTTTTTTTCAAGCGTGTGTTGGACCTGCTACGCGGGCAGGTTGAAGGCCAGTGTCTTTTTTGCAGGCATGCGTTGGACCGGCAATGAGGGGAGGTTGGAGGCTGGTATTTTTTCAAGCATGGTGTGGACCGGCTATGGAGGGGAGGTTGGGAGCCAGTATTTTTATTTTCAGGTGTGTGTTGGACCTGCTAAGAGCAGAGATTGGAGATCGGTATTTTTTTTTCAAGCGTGAATTGGACTGGCTATGAAGTCAGGTTGGAGGCCGGTATTTTTTAATCAGGCGTGCGTTCGACCAGCTATGATGGGAGGTTGGAGGCTGGTAAATTTTTTTCAGCTGTGCTTTGGACCAGCTATGAAGGGGAGGTTGGAGGCCAGTATTTTTATTTGCAGGCATGTGTTGGACCGGCTATAAGGGGAGGTTGGAGGCCGGTAATTTTTTTTCAGGTGTGCTTTTGACCGGCTATCAGGGGAGGTTAGAGCCCAGTATTTTTTTCAGGTGTGTGTTGGACCTGCTATGAGGGGAGGTTGGAGGCCGGTATTTTTTTTCAAGCATGTATTGGACCGGCTATGAAGGCAGGTTGGAGGCTGTTATTTTTCTTTTCAGGCTTGTTTTGGACTGGCTATGAGGGGAGGTTGGAGACCTGTATTTTTTTTCAGGCGTGTGTGGACTGGCTATGAGGGGAAGTTGGAGACCGATATTTTTTTTCAAGCATGCGTTGGACCGGCTATGAGGGGAGTTTGGAGGCCGGTATTTTTTTTCAGGCATGCATTGGACCGGCTATAAGGGGAGGTTGCAGGCCGGTATTTTTTTGCAGGCAAGAGTTTGACCCGCTATAAGGGGAGGTTGGAGGCCAGTATTTTTTATTTAGGCGTGCGTTGGACTGTCAACGAGGAGAAGTTGGAGGCCGGTAATTTTTTTCAGGCGTGCATTTGACCGGCTACGAGGGGAGGTTGGAGGCCAGTATTTTCATTTTCAGGCATGTATTGGATCGGCTATAAGAGGAGGTTGGAGGCTGGTAATTTTTTTCAAGTGTGCGTTTGACCAGCTATAAGGGGAGGTTGGAGGCCGGTATTTTTATTTCAAGCGTATGTTGGACCGGCTATGAGGTAAGGTTGGAGGCCGGTATTTTTTTCAGGCATGTATTGGACTGGCTATGAGGAGAGGTAGGAGGCCGGTATTTTTTTATAGGTGTGCGTTGGACTGGCTATGAAGGAAGGTTGGAGGCCGGTATTTTTCTCAGGCGTGTTGGAGTGGCTATGAGGGGAGGTTGGAAGCTGGTATTTTTTATTCAAGCGTGCGTTGGACCAGCTATGAGGGGAGGTTGGAGGCCAGTAATTTCTTTCAGACGTGCGTTGTACCAGCTATGAGGGGAGTTTGAAGGCTGGTATTTTTATTTTCAGGCGTGTGTTGGACCGGCTATAAAGGGAGGTTTGAGGCTGGTAATTTTTTTTCATGCGTGCGTTGGACCGGCTATGAGGGGAGGTAGGGGGCTGGTATGTTTTTTCAGGTTTGCTTTCGACCAACTTTGAGGGGAGGTTGGAGGCTGTTTTTTTCAGGTTTGCTTTGGCCTGAATATGAGGGGAAGTTAGAGGCCGGTATTTTTTTTCAAGCGTGCGTTGAACCGGCTACGAGAGGAGGTTGGAGCTGTTGTTTTTTTGCAGGCGTGAGTTGGACCGGTTATGAGGGGAGGTTGGAGGCCGGTATTTTTTTCAGGCGTGTTGGAGCAGCTATGAGGGGAGATTAGAGGCAGGTAATTAATTTTCAAGCGTGTGTTTGACTGACTATGAGGAGAGGTTGGAGGCCGTTATTTTTTTTTCAAGCATGTGTTGGACCTGCTACGAGGACAGGTTGAAGGCCAGTGTTTTTTTTGCAGGCGTGCGTTGGACCGGCAATAAGGTGAGGTTGGAGGCCAGTAATTTTTTTCAGACGTGCGTTGTACCAGCTATGAGGGGAGTTTGGAAGCCAGTATTTTTATTTTCAGGCGTGTGTTGGACCGGCTATAAAGGGAGGCTTGAGGCTGGTAATTTTTTTTCATGCGTGCGTTGGACCGGCTATGAGGGGAGGTAGGGGGCTGGTATTTTTTTTCAGGTTTGCTTTCGACCAACTATGAGGGGAGGTTGGAGGTCTTTTTTTTCAGGTTTGCTTTGGACCGAATATGAGGGGAAGTTAGAGGCCGGTATTTTTTTTCAAGCGTGCGTTGAACCGGCTATGAGAGGAGGTTGGAACCGTAGTTTTTTTGCAGGCGTGAGTTGGACCGGTTATGAGGGGAGGTTGGAGGCCGGTATTTTTTTCAGGCGTGTTGGAGCAGCTATGAGGGGAGATTAGAGGCAGGTAATTAATTTTCAAGCGTGTGTTTGACTGACTATGAGGAGAGGTTGGAGGCCGTTATTTTTTTTTAAGCATGTGTTGGACCTGCTACGAGGGCAGGTTGAAGGCCAGTGTTTTTTTTGCAGGCGTGCGTTGGACCGGCAATAAGGTGAGGTTGGAGGCCGGTATTTTTTTTCAAACGTGTGTTGGACTGGCTATGAGGGGAGGTTGGAAGCCAGTATTTTTATTTTCAGGCATGTGTTGGACCGGCTATAAGGGGAGCTTGGAGGCCAGTAATTTTTTCAGGCGTGCGTTTGACCGGCAATGAGTGGAGGTTGGAGGCCGGTATTTTTTTTCAGGCATGTGTTGAACCGGCTATGAGGGGAGGTTGGAGGCCGGTATTTTTTTTTCAGGCATGTGTTGGACCAGCTATAAGGGGAGGTTGGAGGCTGATATTTTTTTAGGCATCTGTTGGACTAGCTATGAGGGGAGTTTGGAGGCCGGAATATTTTTCAGGCATGAGTTGGACCGGCTTTGTAGGGAAGTTGTAGGCCGGTATATTTTTTTCATGCGTGCTTTCGACCGGCTATGAGGGGAGGTTGGAGGCCAGTATTTTTTTTCAGGTTTGCTTTGGACCAGCCATGAGTGTTTTGGTTGGAGGCCGGTATTTTTTTTCAGGCATGTTGGAGCAGCTATGAGGGGAGATTGGAGGCAGGTAATTTTTATTCAAGCTTGTTTTTTAATCAGGCGTGCGTTGGACCAGTATGACGGGAGGTTGGAGGCCGGTAATTTTTTTCAGGTGTGCTTTGGACCAGTTATGATGGGAGGTTGGAGGCCGGTAATTCTTTTCAGGTGTGCTTTGGACCAGCTATGGAGGGGAGGTTGGAGGCCAGTATTTCTATTTTCAGGCGTGTGTTGGACCGGCTATAAGGGGAGGTTGAAGGCCGGTAATTTTTTTTCAGGCATGCTTTTGACCGGCTATAAGGGAAGGTTAGAGCCCAGTAGTTTTTAGGTGTGTGTTGGACCTGCTATGAGGGGAGGTTGGAGGCAGGTATTTTTTTCAAGCATGTATTGGACCGGCTAAGAGGGGAGGTTGGAGGCCGGTATTTTTATTTCAAGCGTATGTTGGACCGGCTATGAGGTGAGGTTGGAGGCTGGTATTTTTTTCAGGCATGTATTGGACTGGCTATGAGGGGAGGTAGGAGGCCGGTATTTTCTAATAGGTGTGCGTTGGACTGGCTATGAAGGAAGGTTAGAGGCCGGTATTTTTTTTCAGATGTGCTTTGGACCGACTTTGAGGGGAGGTTGGAGGCCGGTATTTTTTTCAGGCTTGTTGGAGCGGCTTTGAGGAGAGGTTGGAAGCTGGTATTTTTATTCAGGCGTGTTGGACCATTTATAAGGGGAGCTTGGAGGCAGTTTTTTTTTGCAGGCGTGCGTTGGACAGACATTGAGGGGAGGTTGGAGGCCAATATTTTTTTTCAGGCGTGCTTTCGACCGGCTATGGAGGGGAGGTTGGAGGCCAGTATTTTTATTTTCAGGTGTGTGTTGGACCTGCAATGAGGGGAGGTTGGAGGCCAGTGGTTTTTTTGCAGGTGTGTGTTGGACTGGCAACGAGGGGAGGTTGGAGGCTGGTATTTTTTTCAAGCTTGCTTTGAACCGGCTATGGAGGGGAGGTTGGAGGCCAGTATTTTTATTTTCAGGTGTGTGTTGGACCTGCTATGAGGAGAGGTTGGAGGCCGGTATTTTTTTTCAAGTGTGTGTTGGACCTTCTACAAGGGCAGGTTGGAGGCCAATGTGTTTTTGCAGGCGTGCCTTGGACCGGCAATGAGAGGAGGTTGGAGGCAGGTATTTTTTTCAAGCGTGCTTTGGACCGGCTATGAGGGGAGATTGGAGGCAGGTAATTTTTTTCAAGCGTGTGTTTGACCGACTATGAGGAGAGGTTGGAGGCCGGTATTTTTTTTTCAAGCGTGTGTTGGACCTGCTACGAGGGCAGGTTGAAGGCCAGTGTCTTTTTTGCAGGCATGCATTGGACCGGCAATGAGGGGAGGTTGGAGGCTGGTATTTTTTCAAGCGTGGTGTGGACCGGCTATGGAGGGGAGGTTGGGAGCCAGTATTTTTATTTTCAGGTGTGTGTTGGACCTGCTAAGAGCAGAGATTGGAGATCGGTATTTTTTTTTCAAGCGTGAATTGGACTGGCTATGAAGTCAGGTTGGAGGCCGGTATTTTTTAATCAGGCGTGCGTTCGACCAGCTATGATGGGAGGTTGGAGGCTGGTAAATTTTTTTCAGCTGTGCTTTGGACCAGCTATGAAGGGGAGGTTGGAGGCCAGTATTTTTATTTTCAGGCATGTGTTGGACCGGCTATAAGGGGAGGTTGGAGGCCAGTAATTTTTTTTCAGGTGTGCTTTTGACCGGCTATCAGGGGAGGTTAGAGCCCAGTATTTTTTTCAGGTGTGTGTTAGACCTGTTATGAGGGGAGGTTGGAGGCCGGTATTTTTTTTCAAGCATGTATTGGACCGGCTATGAAGGCAGGTTTGAGGCCAGTGTTTTTCTTTTCAGGCGTGCATTGGACTGGCTAAGAGGGAAGGTTGGAGGCCAGTATTTTTTTTCAGGCGTGCGTTGGACCGGCTATGAGGGGAGGTTGGTGGCCGGTATTTTTTTTCAGGTGTGCGTTGGACCAGCTATGAGGGGAGGTTGAAGGCTGTTATTTTTCTTTTCAGGCTTGTTTTGGACTGGCTATGAGGGGAGGTTGGAGACCTGTATTTTTTTTCAGGCATGTGTGGACTGGCTATGAGGGGAAGTTGGAGACCGATATTTTTTTTCAAGCATGCGTTGGACCGGCTATGAGGGGAGGTTGGAGGCCGGTATTTTTTTTCAGGCATGCATTGGACCGGCTATAAGGGGAGGTTGGAGGCCGGTATTTTTTTGCAGGCAAGAGTTGGACCCGCTATAAGGGGAGGTTGGAGGCCAGTATTTTTTATTTAGGCGTGCGTTGGACTGTCAATGAGGAGAAGTTGGAGGCCGGTAATTTTTTTCAGGCGTGCATTTGACCGGCTACGAGGGGAGGTTGGAGGCCAGTATTTTCATTTTCAGGCATGTATTGGATCGGCTATAAGAGGAGGTTGGAGGCCGGTAATTTTTTTCAAGTGTGCGTTTGACCAGCTATAAGAGGAGGTTGGAGGCCGGTATTTTTATTTCAAGCGTATGTTGGACCGGCTATGAGGTAAGGTTGGAGGCCGGTATTTTTTTCAGGCATGTATTGGACTGGCTATGAGGGGAGGTAGGAGGCCGGTATTTTTTTATAGGTGTGCGTTGGACTGGCTATGAAGGAAGGTTGAAGGCCGGTATTTTTTTCAGGCGTGTTGGAGTGGCTATGAGGGGAGGTTGGAAGCTGGTATTTTTTATTCAAGCGTGCGTTGGACCTGCTACGAGGGCAGGTTGAAGGCCAGTGTTTTTTTTTGCAGGCGTGCGTTGGACCGGCAATAAGGTGAGGTTGGAGGCCAGTAATTTTTTTCAGATGTGCGTTGTACCAGCTATGAGGGGAGTTTGGGAGCCAGTATTTTTATTTCCAGGCGTGTGTTGGACCGGCTATAAAGGGAGGCTTGAGGCTGGTAATTTTTTTTCAAGCGTGCGTTGAACCGGCTATGAGAGGAGGTTGGAGCCATAGTTTTTTTGCAGGCGTGAGTTGGACCGGTTATGAGGGGAGGTTGGAGGCCGGTATTTTTTTCAGGCGTGTTGGAGCAGCTATGAGGGGAGATTAGAGGCAGGTAGTTAATTTTCAAGCGTGTGTTTGACTGACTATGAGGAGAGGTTGGAGGCCGTTATTTTTTTTCAAGCATGTGTTGGACCTGCTACGAGGGCAGGTTGAAGGCCAGTGTTTTTTTTGCAGGCGTGCGTTGGACCGGCAATAAGGTGAGGTTGGAGGCCGGTATTTTTTTTCAAACGTGTGTTGGACTGGCTATGAGGGGAGGTTGGAAGCCAGTATTTTTATTTTCAGGCATGTGTTGGACCGGCTATAAGGGGAGCTTGGAGGCCAGTAATTTTTTCAGGCGTGCGTTTGACCGGCAATGAGTGGAGGTTGGAGGCCGGTATTTTTTTTTCAGGCATGTGTTGAACCGGCTATGAGGGGAGGTTGGAGGCCGGTATTTTTTTTTCAGGCATGTGTTGGACCAGCTATGAGGGGAGGTTGGAGGCTGATATTTTTTTAGGCATCTGTTGGACTAGCTATGAGGGGAGTTTGGAGGCCGGAATATTTTTCAGGCATGAGTTGGACCGGCTTTGTAGGGAAGTTGTAGGCCGGTATATTTTTTTCATGCGTGCTTTCGACCGACTATGAGGGGAGGTTGGAGGCCAGTATTTTTTTTCAGGTTTGCTTTGGACCAGCCATGAGTGTTTTGGTTGGAGGCCGGTATTTTTTTCAGGCATGTTGGAGCAGCTATGAGGGGAGATTTGAGGCAGGTAATTTTTATTCAAGCTTGTTTTTTAATCAGGCGTGCGTTGGACCAGTATGACGAGAGGTTGGAGGCCGGTCATTTTTTTCAGGTGTGCTTTGGACCAGTTATGATGGGAGGTTGGAGGCCGGTAATTTTTTTCAGGTGTGCTTTGGACCAGCTATGGAGGGGAGGTTGGAGGCCAGTATTTCTATTTTCAGGCGTGTGTTGGACCGGCTATAAGGGGAGGTTGAAGGCCGGTAATTTTTTTTCAGGCATGCTTTTGACCGGCTATAAGGGAAGGTTAGAGCCCGGTATTTTTTAGGTGTGTGTTGGACCTGCTATGAGGGGAGGTTGGAGGCAGGTATTTTTTTCAAGCATGTATTGGACCGGCTAAGAGGGGAGGTTGGAGGCCGGTATTTTTATTTCAAGCGTATGTTGGACCGGCTATGAGGTGAGGTTGGAGGCTGGTATTTTTTTCAGGCATGTATTGGACTGGCTATGAGGGGAGGTAGGAGGCCGGTATTTTTTAATAGGTGTGCGTTGGACTGGCTATGAAGGAAGGTTAGAGGCCGGTATTTTTTTTCAGATGTGCTTTGGACCGACTTTGAGGGGAGGTTGGAGGCCGGTATTTTTTTCAGGCGTGTTGGAGCGGCTATGAGGAGAGGTTGGAAGCTGGTATTTTTATTCAGGCGTGTTGGACCAACTATAAGGGGAGCTTGGAGGCAGTTTTTTTTTGCAGGCGTGCGTTGGACAGACATTGAGGGGAGGTTGGAGGCCAATATTTTTTTTCAGGCGTGCTTTCGACCGGCTATGGAGGGGAGGTTGGAGGCCGGTATTTTTATTTTCAGGTGTGTGTTGGACCTGCAATGAGGGGAGGTTGGAGGCCAGTGTTTTTTTTGCAGGCGTGCGTTGGACTGGCAACGAGGGGAGGTTGGAGGCCGGTATTTTTATTTTCAGGTGTGTGTTGGACCTGCAATGAGGGGAGGTTGGAGGCCAGTGGTTTTTTTGCAGGCGTGCGTTGGACTGGCAACGAGGGGAGGTTGGAGGCTGGTATTTTTTTCAAGCTTGCTTTGAACCGGCTATGGAGGGGAGGTTGGAGGCCAGTATTTTTATTTTCAGGTGTGTGTTGGACCTGCTATGAGGAGAGGTTGGAGGCCGGTATTTTTTTTCAAGCGTGTGTTGGACCTTCTACGAGGGCAGGTTGGAGGCCAATGTGTTTTTGCAGGCGTGCGTTGGACCGGCAATGAGAGGAGGTTGGAGGCAGGTATTTTTTTCAAGCGTGCTTTGGACCGGCTATGAGGGGAGATTGGAGGCAGGTAATTTTTTTTCAAGCGTGTGTTTGACCGACTATGAGGAGAGGTTGGAGGCCGGTATTTTTTTTTCAAGCGTGTGTTGGACCTGCTACGAGGGCAGGTTGAAGGCCAGTGTCTTTTTTGCAGGCATGCGTTGGACCGGCAATGAGGGGAGGTTGGAGGCTGGTATTTTTTCAAGCGTGGTGTGGATCGGCTATGGAGGGGAGGTTAGAGCCCAGTATTTTTTTCAGGTGTGTGTTGGACCTGCTATGAGGGGAGGTTGGAGGCCGGGATTTTTTTTCAAGCATGTATTGGGGAGGTTGGAGGCCAGTATTTTTTAATCAGGCGTGCATTGGACTGGCAATGAGGAGAAGTTGGAGGCCGATAATTTTTTTCAGGCGTGCATTTGAACGGCTACGAGGGGAGGTTCGAGGCTAGTATTTTCATTTTCAGGCATGTATTGGATCGGCTATAAGGGGAGATTGGAGGCCGGTAATTTTTTTCAAGTGTGCGTTTGACCAGCTATAAGGGGAGGTTGGAGGCCGCTATTTTTCTTTTTAGGCGTGCGTTGGACAGGCTATAAGGGGAGGTAGGAGGTCGGTATTTTTTTCAGGCTTGCGTTGGACCTGCTATGATGTGAGTTGGAGGCCGGTATTTTTCTTTTTAGGCGTGCGTTGGACAGGCTATGAGGGGAGGTTGGAGGCCGGTATTTTTTTTTGAGGCGTGCGTTGGACCTGCTATGAGGAGAGGTTGGAGGCCAGAATTTTTTTTCAGGCATTAGTTGAACCAGCTATGAGGGGAGTTTTGAGGCTGGTATATTTTTTTTTAGGCGTGCATCGGACCGGCTATGAGGGGAGGTTGGAGGCTGGTATTTTTATTGCAGGCGTTAGTTGGACCAGCTATGAGGGGAGGTTGGAGGCCCGTATTTTTTTTGCAGGCGTAAATTGGACCCTTTATGAGGGGAGGTTGGAGGCAGGTATTTTTGTTATGGTTTGCTTTGGACCGACTATGAGGGGAGGTTGGAAGTCGGTATTTTTTTCAAGCCTGCGTTGGACCGGCTATGAGGGGAGGTTGGAGGCCGGTATTTATCTTGCAGGCGTTAGTTGGACCGACTATGAGGGGAGGTTGGAGGCCGGTATTTTTATTGCAGGTGTTAGTTGGACCACCTATGAGGGGAGGTTGGAGGCCGGTATTTATTTTTGCAGCCATAAGTTGAACCCACTGTGGGGAGGTTGGAGGCCGGTATTTTTTTTTCAATCGTGCGTTTGACCGGCTATGTGGAGAGGTTGGAGGCCGGAATTTTTTTTCTCAGGCGTGTGTTGGACCGGTTATGAGGGGAGGTTGGAGGCCAGTATTTGTTTTTCAGGCATGCGTTGGACTGGCTATGAGGGGAGATTGGTGACCAGTATTATTTTTTCAGGCGTGCGTTGGACCTGCTATGAGGGGAGGTTGGAGGCTGGTATTTTTTTTCAGGCGTGGAGGTTGGAGGCGGTATTTTTTTCTGGTTTGCTTTGGACCGACTATGAGGTGAGGTTGGAGGCCGGTATTTTTTCAAGCGTGCTTTGGACTGGCTATGAGGGGAGGTTGGAGGCCAGTATTTGTTTTTCAGGTGTGCGTTGGAGCGGCTATGAGGGGAGGTTGGAGGCCGGTATTTTTTTTTTGCAGGCGTGAGTTGGGCCATCAACGAGGAGAGGTTGGAGGCTGGTAATTTTTTTTAGGCGTGCCTTGGATCGGCTATGAGGGGAGGTTGGAAACCAGTATTTTCATTTTCAGGTCTGTGTTGGACTGGCTATAAGGGGGGGTTAGAGGCCGGTATTTTTTTTCAGGCATGCGTTGGACCGGCTATGAGGGGAGGTTCGAGGCCGGTATTTTTTTTAAAGGTGTGCGTTGGACTGGCTATGAAGGGAGGTTGGAGGGCGGTACTTTTTTCAGGTGTACTTTGGACCGACTATGAGGGAAGGTTAGAGGCTGGTATTTTTTTACAGGTGTGTTGGAGCAGCTATGATTGGAGGTTGAAAGCCAGTATGTTTTATTCAAGCAAGCGTTGGACCAGCTATGAGGGGAGATTGGAGGCCGGTGATTTTTTCACATGTACGTTGGACTGGCTATGAGGGGAGCTTGGAGGACAGTATTTTTATTTTCAGGGGTGTGTTGAACCAGCTATAAGGGGAGGTTTGAGGCTGGTAATTTTTTTTCAGGCGTGCGTTTGACCTGCTACAAGGGGAGGTTGGAGGCCAGTAACTTTTTTCCAGGCATGCGTTGTGCCAGCTATGAGGGGAGGTTGGAGACCAGTATTTTTTTCAGGTTTGCTTTCAACCAACTATGAGGAGTTGGTTAGAGGCCGGTATTTTTTTCAAAAATGCGTTGGACCAGTAATCAGGGGAGGTTGGAGGCTGGTATTTTTTTTGCAGGCATGAGTTGGTCTGGCTATGAGGGTAGGTTGGAGGCTGGTATTTTTATTTTCAGGCGTGTGTTGGACCGGATATAAGGGGAGGTTGGAGGCCAGTAATTTTTTTCAGGAGTGCGTTTGACCGCCTATGAGGTGAGTTTGGAGGCCGGTGTTTTTTTTCAGGTTTGCTTTGGACCGAATATGAGGGGAGGTTGGAGGGCGGTATTTTTTTTCCAGGCGTGCGTTGGGCCAGCTATGAGGGGAGGTTGGAGGCCGGTAATTTTTTTCAGGAGTGCGTTTGACCGCCTACAAGGTGAGTTTGGAGGCCGGTGTTTTTTTTTAGGTTTGCTTTGGACCGAATATGAGGGGAGGTTGGAGGGCGGTATTTTTTTTCTAGGCGTACGTTGGGCCAGCTATGAGGGGAGGTTGGAGGCCGGTATTTTTTTCAGGTTGGCTTTAGACCGACTATGAGGGGTTGGTTGGAGGCCAGTATTTTTTACAAACGTGCGTTGGACCAGCAATCAGGGGAGATTGGAGGTCAGCATGTTTTTTGCAGGCATGAGTTGGACTGGCTATCAGGGGAGGTTGGAGGCTGGTATTTTTAATTTCAGGCGTGTGTTTGACTGGATATAAGGGGAGATTGGAGGCCGGTAATTTTTTTTCAGGCGTATGTTTGACCGGCTATGAGGGGAGGTTGGAGGCCAGTATTTTTTTCAAGCGTGCGTTGGACCAGCTATGAGGGGTGGTTGGAGGCCGTAATTTTTTTTCAGTCTTGAGTTTGACCGGCTTTAAGGGGAGGTTGCAGGCCGGTATTTTTTTCAGGCGTGCTTTGAACTGGCTATGAAAGGAGGTTGGAGCTGGTGGTTTTTTTGCAGGCGTGAGTTAGACCAACTATGAGGGTAGGTTGGGGGCCGGTATTTTTTTTGCAGGCGTGTTGGAGCAGCTATGAGGGGAGATTGGAGGCTGGTATTTTTTATCTGGTGTGCGTTGGACGGGCTATGAGGGGAGGTTGGATGCTGGTAATGTTTTTCCAGGCGTGCGTTGGACCAGCTATAAGGGGAGGTTGGAAGCCAGTATTTTTATTTTCAGGCATGTGTTGGACAGGCTATAAGTGGAGCTTGGAGGCCAGTAATTTTTTCAGGCATGCGTTTGACTGGAAATGAGGGGAGGTTGGAGGCCGGTATTTTTTTTAGGTGTGGGACCGGCTATGAGGGGAGGTTGGAGGCCGGTATTTTTTTCAAGCGTGTGCTAGACTGGCTATGAGGGCAGGTTGGAGGCCGGTATTTTTTTCAGGCTTACGTTGGACCGGCTTTGTGGGGAAATTGTAGGCCGGTATATTTTTTTCATGCGTGCTTTCGACCGGCTATGAGGGGAGGTCGGAGGCCAGTATTTTTTTTCAGGTTTGCTTTGGACCAACTATTAGTGTTTGGTTGGAGGCCGGTATTTTTTTCAAACGTGCATTGGACCAGCAATCAGGGGAGGTTGGAGGCCCATATTTCTTTTGCAGGCATGCGTTGGACCGGCTATGAGGGGAGGTTGGAGGCTGGTATTTTTTTTCAGGCATGCGTTTGACCAGCTATGAGGGGAGGTTGGAGGCCGGTATTTTTTTTCAGGTGTGGGACCGGCTATGAGGGAAGGTTGGAGGCCGTTTTTTTTCAAGCGTGTGTTGGACTGGCTATTAGGGCAGGTTGGAGGCCGGTGTTTTTTTTCAGTTTGCTTTGGACCAACTATGAGGGAAGGTTGGAGGCCGGTATTTTTTTCAAGCGTGCGTTGGACCGGCTATGAGGCGAGGTTGGAGGCCGATATTTTTCTTTTTAGGCATGCGTTGGACAGGCTATGAGGGGAGGTTGGAGGCCGGTATTTGTTTTTCAGGCGTGCGTTGGACCGGCTATGAGGGGAGGTTGGAGGCTGGTATTTTTATTTCAGGTGTGCATTGGACCGGCTATGAGGGAAGGTTGGAGGCCGGTATTTTTTTTCTGGTTTGCTTTGGACTGACTATGAGGGGAGGTTGAAGGCCAGTATTTTTTTCAAGCGTGCGTTGGACCGGCTTTGAGGGGAGGTTGGAGGCCGGTATTTTTTTTTCAAGCGTGTGCTGGACCGGCTATGAGGGTAGGTTGGAGGCCGGTATTTTTTTCTTCAGGTGTGCGTTGGACCGGCTATGAGGGGAGGTTGGAGGCGGTATTTTCTTTCAGGCGTGGGTTGGACCTGCTATGAGGGGAGGTTGGAGGCCGGTATTTTTTTCAGGCGTACGTTGGACCGGATATGAGGGAAGGTTGGAGGTTGGTATTTTTTTATCTGGCGTGCGTTGGACGGGCTATGAGGGGAGGTTTGATGCCGGTAATTTTTTTCCAGGCATGCGTTGGACCAGCTATGAGGGGAGGTTGGAAGCCAGTATTTTTATTTTCAGGCATGTGTTGGACCGGCTATAAGGGGAGCTTGGAGGCCAGTAATTTTTTCAGGCATGCGTTTGACCGGCAATGAGTGGAGGTTGGAGGCCATTTTTTTCCCAGGCATGTGCTGGACCGGCTATGAGGGGAGGTTGGAGGCTTGTATTTTTTTTCAGGCATGTGTTGGACCGGCTTTGTGGGGAAATTGTAGGCCGGTATATTTTTTTCATGCGTGCTTTCGACCGGCTATGAGGGGAGGTTGGAGGCCAGTATTTTTTTTCAGGTTTGCTTTGGACCAACTATGAGTGTTTGGTTGGAGGCCAGTATTTTTTTCAAACGTGCATTTTACCAGCAATCAGGGGAGGTTGGAGGCCCATATTTTTTTTGCAGGCATGCGTTGGACCGGCTATGAGGGGAGGTTGGAGGCCGGTATTTTTTTTCAGGTGTGGGACCGGCTATGAGGGCAGGTTGGAGGCTGGTATTTTTTTCAGGCTTGCGTTGGACCGGCTATGAGTGGAGGTTGGAGGCCGGTATTTTTTTTCAAGCGTGTGTTGGACCAGCTATGAGGGGAGGTTGGAGGCCGGTATTTTTCTTTTTAGGTGTGCGTTGGACAGGCTATGAGGGGAGGTTGGAGGCCGGTGTTTGTTTTTCAGTTTGCTTTGGACCAGCTATGAGGGGAGGTTGGAGGCCGGTATTTGTTTTTCAGGCGTGCATTGGACTGGCTTTGAGGGGAGGTTGGAGGCTGGTGTTTTCTTTCAGGCGTGGGTTGGACCTGCTATGAGGGGAGGTTGGATGCCAGTAATTTTTTTCCAGGCATGCGTTGGACCAGCTATGAGGGGAGGTTGGAAGCCAGTATTTTTATTTTCAGGCATGTGTTGGACCGGCTATAAGGGGAGCTTGGAGGCCAGTAATTTTTTCAGGCGTGCGTTTGACCGGCAATGAGTGGAGGTTGGAGGCCGTTTTTTTTTTCAGGCATGTGTTGGACCGGCTATGAGGGGAGGTTGGAGGCTTGTATTTTTTTCAGGCATGTGTTGGACCAGCTATGAGGGGAGGCTGGAGGCCGGTATTTTTTTAGGCGTCTGTTGGACTAGCTATGAGGGGAGGTTGCAGGCTGGAATATTTTTCAGGCATGAATTGGATCGGCTTTGTGGGGAAGTTGTAGGCCGGTATATTTTTTCATGCGTGCTTTCAATCGGCTATGAGGGGAGGTTGGAGGCCAGCATTTTTTTCCAGGTTTGCTTTGGATCAACTATGAGTGTTTGGTTGGAGGCCGGTATTTTATTTAAACGTGCATTGGACCAGCAATCAGGGGAGGTTGGAGGCCCATATTTTTTTTGCAGGCATGCGTTGGACCGGCTATGAGGGGAGGTTGGAGGTCGGTATTTTTTTTAGGTGTGGGACCGGCTATGAGGGGAGGTTGGAGGCCGGTATTTTTTTCAAGCGTGTGCTAGACTGGCTATGAGGGCAGGTTGGAGGCCGGTATTTTTTTCAGGCTTACGTTGGACCGGCTATGAGTGGAGGTTGGAGGCCGGTATTTTTTTTCAAGCGTGTGTTGGACCGGCTATGAGGGGAGGTTGGAGGCCAGTATTTTTCTTTTTAGGTGTGCGTTGGACAGGCTATGAGGGGAGGTTGGAGGCCGGTGTTTGTTTTTCAGTTTGCTTTGGACCAACTATGAGGGGAGGTTGGAGGCCGGTATTTTTTTCAAGCATGCGTTGGACCGGCTATGAGGCGAGGTTGGAGGCCAGTATTTTTCTTTTTAGGCATGCGTTGGACAGGCTATGAGGGGAGGTTGGAGGCCGGTATTTGTTTTTCAGGCGTGCGTTGGACCGGCTATGAGGGGAGGTTGGAGGCCGGTATTTTTTTTCAGGCATTAGTTGGACCGGCTCTGAGGGGAGGTTGGAGGCTGGTATTTTTATTTCAGGCGTGCATTGGACCGGCTATAAGGGGAGGTTGGAGGCCGGTATTTTTTTCTGGTTTGCTTTGGACTGACTATGAGGGGAGGTTGGAGGCCAGTATTTTTTTCAAGCGTGCGTTGGACCGGCTATGAGGGGAGGTTGGAGAACGGTATTTTTACTACAGGCGTTAGTTGGACCGGCTATGAGGGGAGGTTGGAGGCCGGTATTTTTTTTTCAAGCATGTGTTGGATGGGAAAGAAATTTGAATTTTAAATAATTGAAAAATTATTTCCCTGGGAAACTTTCTAACTGAAGTGGCAAAAAAAAAAAAAAAAAAAGCGTGCGTTGGACCGGCTATGATGGGAGGTTGGAGGCCGGTATTTTTATTACAGGCGTTAGTTGGACCGGCTATGAGGGGAGGTTGGAGGCCGGTATTTTTTTTTCAAGCATGTGTTGGACCGGCTATGAGGGCAGGTTGGAAGCTGGTATTTTTTTTCAGGTGTGCGTTGGACCTGCTATGAGGGGAGGTTGGAGGCCGGTATTTTTTTCAGGCGCGCGTTGGACCGGCTATGAGGGGAAGTTGGAAGCCTGTTTTGTTTTGTTTAGGCGTGCGTTGGACTGGCTATGAGGGGAAATTGGATGCCGATATTTTTTCAAGCGTGCGTTGGACCGGCTATGAAGGGAAGTTGGAAGCCGGTATTTTTTTTCAGGTATGCTTTGGACCGACTATGAGGGGAGGTTTGAGGCCGGTATTTTTTTTCAGGCATGCATTGGATCGGCTATGAGAGGAGGTTGGAGGCCCATATTTTTTTTCAGGTTTGCTTTGGACTGACTATGAGGGGAGGTTGGAGGCCAGTATTTTTTTCAGGTGTGCGTTGGACCGGCTATGAGGGGAGGTTGGAGGCTGGTATTTTTTTTGTAGGCGTGAGTTGGATCGGCTATGAGGGGAGGTTGGAGGCTGGTATTTTTTAATCAGGCGTGCGTTGGACCAGCTATGAAGGGAGGTTGAAGGCCGGTAATTTTTTTCTAGGCGTGCGTTGGACCGGCTATGAGGGGAAGTTGGAAGCCTGTTTTGTTTTGTTTAGGCGTGCGTTGGACTGGCTGTGAGGGGAAGTTGGAGGCCGGTATTTTTTCAGGCGTGCGTTGGACCGCCTATGAAGGGAGGTTGGAAGCCGGTATTTTTTTTCAGGTGTGCTTTGGACCGCCTATGAGGGGAGGTTTGAGGCCGGTATTTTTTTCAGGCGTGCATTGGATCGGCTATGAGAGGAGGTTGGAGGCCCGTATTTTTTTTCAGGTTTGCTTTGGACTGACTATGAGGGGAGGTTGGAGGCCGATTTTTTTTCAGGTGTGCATTGGACCAGCTATGAGGGGAGGTTGGAGGCTGGTATTTTTTTTGTAGGCATGAGTTGGACTGGCTATGAGGGGAGGTTGGAGGCCGGTATTTTTTAATCAGGCATGCGTTGGACCAGCTATGAAGGGAGGTTGGAGGCCGGTAATTTTTTTCTAGGCGTGCGTTGGACCTACTATGAGGGGAGGTTGGAGGCCAGTATTTTTATTTTCAGGCGTGTGTTGAACTGGCTATGTTTGGAGGTTAGAGGCTGGAATTTTCTTTTCAGGCATGCGTTGCACCGACTATGAGGGGAGGCTGGAGGCCAGTATTTTTTTTCAGGCGTGCATTGGACTGGCTATGAGGGGAGGTTGAAGGCCTTTAGTTTTCTTTTCAGGCATGCTTTGGACCGGCTATGAGGGGAGGTTGGAGGCTGGTATTTTTTTTCAGGCATGTGTTGGACCGGCTATGAGGGGAGGTTGGAGGCCGGTATTTTTTTGTGCAGGCGTGAGTTGGACTCGTTATGAGGGGAGGTTGGAGGCCGGTATTTTTATTTTCAGGCATGTGTTTGACCGGCTATAAGGGGAGGTTGGAGGCCGGTAATTTTATTTCAAGCGTGCGTTTGACCAGCTATGAGGTGAGGTTGGAGGCCGGTATTTTTTTTTCAAGCGTGTGTTGGACCGGCTATGAGGGCAGGTTGGAGGCCGGTATTTTTTTTCAGGGGGGCATTGGATTGGCTATGAAGGGAGGTTGGAGGCTGCTTTTTTTTTCAAGCGTGCATTAGACCAGCTATGAGGGGAGGTTGGAGGCCGGTATTTTTTTAAAGGTATTGTACCAGCTGTAATGAGAGGTTAAAAGTCGGTGTTTTTTTTCCGGCGTGTTTTTTTAACAGACATCTGAGAGTATAAAATGTTGGTTGTTGCAATATTTTATATGTCACACTGTATTTGCGCAGTGGTCTTTCAAACGCAAATTTTTTGGAAGAATTACACTTAAACCACTTCCTGCTCAATGCCGTCATATGACTTCTCCAGCTCACTTCATTCCTGCCCTCGCCTTAGTCACATCACAAGAAACCATCTCCTACGTTCGTGTTTAAAGACTGGCTTTGCTGACATCCCTTCTGGCTCCTTATCCTGCTTGCTGTTCTTCTGCTTGGATCCCTGACTTCTGGCTTGGCTGATTACCTGATCTGGTTAATGAACTCTGGCTTGGATGACTACCCGATCCGGTTACTGGACTCTGGCTATGCTTTGACTACACTTACTCTATTTACCTTTTTATTTTTATTAATAAACAAGTGTGATTTTACTGTACTTCTGTCTCGGTCTGGTTCATGGTTTCTGACAGTAGGTGAAGGCCATGAATTCAGAAGATACAGTCAATCCACTTGTTGGTAATATTTTTTCCAGATTGGATGAGCAAGATCACCACATGGATCAGTTTGCCATGGCGTTATAAACGCTCCCGAGTTGCACGGCTTACCTGGTATCCCCCACTGTGGCTGCTCCGGTACAACCTGAGTTACAGGCCATCCCTGCTGCTGCGCTAGTCTCTGTGCAGGCACCTGCCTTGAGTATTACCTCTATAAGAGGTATGTCTGGTTCCACCCTGCTTCCCTAGCGATTTGGGGGCGATCCAGTTCAATGCAGAGGGTTTCTCAACCAAGTTGAGATATACTTTGAGATGCTGCCCCAGGCGTTTCCCACGGACAGAAGCAAAGTAGGGTTCATTATATCTTTGCTTTCTGCGAGAGCCTTGGCCTGGGCTAACCCTCTATGGGACATGCAAAAACCTGTTGCCTTGAGTTACCCAGAGTTTGTGGCTTCCTTTAAAAGGGTATTTGACATTCCCGCACGCTCTGCTGCTGCCAAGTGCCTCAAGTCCATCAGAGTATGAGAACTGTTGCCGACTACGCCATTGAGTTCTATACTCTGGCAGCAGAGGTTGCTTGGAACAATGAGGCCCTCGTGGCTGCTTTTTCTCATGGTCTCTCAGATTCCATCAAGGATGAGTTAGCAGCCTGAGATACAGTATACCCACTGAGCTGGAGAACTTGATCTCGTTTGCCATCCTCATTGACTCCAGACTCAGAGAAAGACTTTCTTTTAAGGAGCGCTTGCGGAAGCTTCCTGTACATTTGCATCCAAGCTTTGCAGTCCCACCCATGCCTCCCTCACCTCCCATGCCTCCTGATACCGAGTCGATCAGTGAAGATTAACCCATACACTTGGGCTTCACGCATCTCTCTGCGGATGAGAGAGCCTTTAGGAGGAGGGAGAGATTGTGCCTTTATTGTCTCCAGGCAGGTCACTTTTTGAAGTCTTGTCCTACCCGTCCTGGGAAAACTCGAACCTTGAGGTCCTGTCATGGACAGACCTTATGTAGTCTTGTGTCGTCCCCAGTTATCCAGAAGGATAAGCCCCTGGTTTTGGTCACCCTTTCTTGGGCTAAGTCACCTATCGAGATACAGGTTCTAATTGACTCTGGGGCTGCAGGCCTGTTCATTGATGCTAACTTTGTATCAAAGCACTCGATTCCACTGCAGCTGCATGACACTCCATTTGCCATTGAGGCTCTTGACGGGAGACCTCTACAGCCTGCCCATGTGACTCATGAGACGGTTCCGTTGTCCACGGCCGTAGGGGCTCTTCACCATGAGATAATCCAATTCCAAATGATTTCCTCTCCTAAGTTTCCGCTGGTTATTGGTTATCCTTGGTTACAGAGGCACAACCCCTCTTTTGAATGGCTCCGTGCTGAGGTTCTCTCCTGGTCACCACAATGCAGTGAAACATACTTCCGGAAGATAGACAAGGTCCTGTATACCTCTACACTCTCCTCCCAGCCAGAGGAGTACCGTGATTTTAGCGATGTCTTTGACAAAGATCAAGCTGGTAGTTTGCCTCCACACGCCGTATGATTGTGCACAGGCCGTATTTTGCAGACGCACTTTCTCAAGGTTTCATCCGCAAATCCTTGTCTCCTGCTGGTGCTGGTTTATTCTTTGTGAAGAAGGGGAGCGGTGAACTGAGACCTTGTATTGATTATAGGGGTCTCAATCGTTTCATGATTAAGAATGCCTACCCTATCCCATTGATTACAAAGTTATTTGACCGCCTCAAGGGAGCAACGGTTTTCACTAAGCTTGATCTGAGAGGGGCTTAATCTCGTGAGGATTAAGGAGGGCGACGAGTGGAAAACTGCGTTTAATACCAGAACAGGCCTTTATGAGTATCTTGTAATGCCTTTGGGCCTTTGTAACGCCCCGGCAGTTTTCCTGGAATTTATTAACGATGTCCTCCGAGATTTGTTGCAGTTATGTGTGGTGGTTTATCTCGATGAGATCCTCATAGTTTCCAAGTCCCTAGAGAGCCACCACACAGATGTCTGTCGTGTGCTTCAGAAATTAAGAGAAAACAATCTCTATTGTAAACTGGAGAAGTGTGAGTTCCATCGGGAACAGGTTAAATTCCTGGGCTATGTAATTTCCACTGCTGGTTTTTCGATGGACCCAGAGAAAAATTCGGCAGTCCTACAGTGGCCTCGACCCGTGGGGTTACGTCCTCTGCAGCGTTTCCTGGGTTTTGCCAACTAATATCGGAAGTTTATCCGTAACTTCTCGTCTCTGGTCAAGCTCCTGACCGATATGACCAGAAAGAACGCTAACCCACAGAGTTGGTCTCCGGAGTCCATTAAGGCCTTTGAAAGTCTCAAGGCTTCCTTTGTTTCTGCTCCTGTGTTGGCACATCCTGATTCTATGTTACCTTTTATCCTTGAGGTTGATGCTTCTGAGACTGGTGTTGGCGCCCTTCTGTCTCAACGTCCTACCTCTGAGAGTGTTATGCATCCTTGTGGCAATTTTTCAAAGAAATTGTCACCTGCCGAGTGCAATTACGAGATTGGTGACAGAGAGCTGTTGGCAATCATTTTAGCCCTGAAAGAATGGAGGCATCTCCTCAAAGGTACCACTGTGCCGGTTCTCATTCTTACTGACCATAAGAATCTCAAATCCTTGTCTGAGGCTAAACGCCTCTCTCCCAGAAGGGCGTGATGGGCTCTTGTCAAGTTTCATTTACATTACTAAGAATGTAAGGGCTGACGCCTTGTCATGACAATTTTCCTCCACTTCCAAGGTGGAGTCGGTTCCGGTTCCTATGATTCCTCCTGATCGTATTCTGGCTATGGTTTGCACCAGTCTTACTTCTCCTTTGGGTGACAAAATTCTTGCTGCTCAGGTCGATGTTCCTCCTGAAAAACCTTGTGACCGCTGCTTTGTCCCAGAGTGTCTCTTTACTGCCGTGCTCCAGACTTACCATTCTCCCAAGGCAGCTGGCCACCCTGGTAAGAATCAACAATTCTGGTGGCCTAGTCTACGTGCTGATGTAACTGCCTTCGTAGCTCAGAGTAAGAATCCATGACACCTTCCAGTGGGCCTCCTACAACCCATACCCAATAGAGAGAGGCCCTGGACCCACCTGTCTATGGATTTCATTGTGGAGTTGCCCAACTCCCAAGGCAACACAGTTATCCTTATGGTGGTTGACCGGTTCTCAAAGATGTTTCATTGTATTCCACTTAAGAAGTTGCCCACTTCTAAGGAACTGGCTTCCATTTTTGCTCGGGAGATCTTTTGCTTACATGGGCTACCCAAGGTGATTGTCTCGGACAGGGGTAGTCAGTTTGTGTCTCGTTTCTGGCAAGCCTTTTGTGCACAGCTGGGAATTCAGCTTGCTTTCTCCTCTGCGTATCACCCGCAGTCTAATGGGGCAGCAGAACGAGCCAATCAGTCCTTGGAGCAATTCCTACGTTGCTATATTTCTGACCATCACAACAACTGGTCAGACCTATTACCATGGGCAGAGTTTGCTCACAACAGTGCCTTGAATTCTGCTTCCCGATTGTCTCAGTTTATGGGGAATTATGGTTTCCAACCTTCCATGTTGCCTGACTCATTTGTTCCGCAGAGTATTCCTGCGCTAGAGGAGCATCTCCGTGGTCTTTGTTCCACTTGGGCACAAGTCCAGGAGGCTTTGCATCATGCTAATAATAGGTACAGACTCCATGCTGACCGCAGACTCCTGCCTGCGCCTTCCTACCAGGTTGGGGACAGGGTCTGGCTGTCAACTCGCAACCTCTGACTTCGTGTTCCCTCACTGAAGTTCACACCTCGGTTTATTGGGCCTTTCCGTATCCTTTGCAGGATTAACCCAGTGGCTTACGCGTTGGACCTTCCTCCTAGTATGCGCATCTCAAATGTGTTTCATGTCTCCTTATTGAAACCATGGGTCTGCAACCGCTTTACCACCTCCGTGCCACATCCTCACCCTATATAGTTTGAGAACCATGAGGAGTATGAGGTACAATCCATTGTTGACTCCCGTAGGTTCCGTGGGTGCATACAGTACCTGGTGCATTGGAACGCTCCTGGGTGTTATCCTCGCACGTACATGCTCCTGCCCTCCTCCGTGATTTCCATAGACATTTTCCCCTCAAGCCCGGTGGTCCTCCGAGGGGGAGGGGTCACTGAGGAGGGGGGTACTGTCAGGGCTGGCTCAGCCCTTCCTTCTCTGAGCTGGCCGCTCAGCTATCGGCTTATTGCCAGCTCTCATCTCTCTCCACAGTTAGCCAGCTGTTGTGGATCTGCTCATCAGTCCCGCCTACTTAAAGATCTCCAGCTCACTTCATTCCTGCCTTCGCCTTGGCCACATCACAAGAAACCATCTCCTGCGTTTGTGTTTAAAGAGTGACTTTGCTGACATCCCTTCTGGCTCCTTATCCTGCTTGCTGTTCCTCTACTTGGATACCTGGCTGATTACCCGATCTGGTTACTGAACTCTGGTTTGGCTGATTACCCGATCTGGTTACTGAACTCTGTCTTGGCTGACTACCCGATCCGGTTACTGGACTCTGGCTATGCTTTGACTACGCTTACTCTATTTACCTTTTTATTTTTATTAATAAACAAGTGTGATTTTACTGTACTTCTGTCTCGGTCTGGTTCATGGTTTCTGACAGAATAATGCGTGCAGCTGCACCCATCATTCAGACATCTTTTTCGGACGGCGATTCCCTGTACCGTAAGAACAATCATAGCAGCAGTTCAATCTCTATGACTTTCGGAGGCCCGGCTATGACGTCACATCCAGCCCGGTGGAAGTAAACATTGCCGGGGACTCAGCTGTAAAGGCCAAGATCGTTTTTATTTTTTTATTTTGATCTCTGTCTTTCATGCCTAGAGGAGATATGTGGGGTCTTATAGACCCCACATCTCTCCATAAAGAGGACCTGTCACGCACTATTCTTATTACAAGGGATGTTTACGTTCCTTGTAATGGGAATAAAAGTGATCAAAATTTTTTTTAAAGGGAAAGTGTAAAAATAAAAAAATTCAAATAAACAATAAAAAAAAAAAGTTGCGCCCACATATGTAAATGGCGTTCAAACCACACATGTGAGGTATCGCCGCGAACGTTAAAGTGAGAGCAATAGTTCTAGCACTAGACCTCCTCTGTAACTCTAAACAGGTAATCTGTAAACATTTTTAAAGCGTTGCCTATGGAGATTTTTTAAGTACAAAACTTTTGCGCCATTTCATGAGTGTGCGCAATTTTAAAGCGCGACATGTGAGGTATCTATTTACTCGGCATAACATCTTTCTCATTATACAAAAAATTGGGCTAACTTTACTTTTTTTTTCATGAAACAGTTTTTTTCCCAAAAAAAAAAACGTTTGAAAAATCGCTGCGCAAATACTGCATGATAAAAAGTTGCAACACCCACCATTTTTATTCCCTAGGGTCCCTGCTAAAATATATATATATATATGTGTGTGTGTTTGGGGGTTCTGAGTAATTTTCTAGAAAAAAAATTATGATTTTTACATGTAGGTGCAAAGTGCCAGAATTGGCCCGGATGGGAAGTGGTTAATGAATACTAAACAGTAACAGCTCGATTTTTTTTTTTGCATAATGTGAAAGAAGTTACGCCGCGAGAATTGTGATCTTTCTCCTAAGCAAAAAAATTGTGATTCTCATTTTGGCCAGAATCGTGCAGCTCTAACACATAGATAGATATAGAGCTCTGTTTGGCATGGTTTTGCCAACCAAGGAAATGTGGTGTTTGGGTCTCCAATGGTCAGGTATTCCCTTTCTCCATGTCTGATCAGTGGCACTGTATCTCTCCAGATCTCAGAGATCAACAGTGTGACAGATTCAAACCCTTCCCATGTTTCCTGTTGATGCTCCTTCAGAACTGCTTCTGAAGTGGGTCACCCTCGGACAAAAGAAAAGTGCTTAATTTAAAATCTTGCAGTCCTCGTGGTTACTTTACGGCTAAATTAGATTGTAATCTCTTATGCTATTAGATTGTAAGCTCTTAGAAGCAGGGCTTTCCTAACCTTGTATTGTAACGGTACTGTCTCAATTTCTTTTATAAAGTGCTCTGCAAACTGTTGGTGGTATATAAATCCTCCATAGGTTTGCGCAGCCTATTGCATTAAGGTGTGCACCCCAAAACTCAAACACAGTTTACTATGCTTCAGTTATGAATGGTCACAGTGAGCAAGTGTGTTCCTTTAGAAATAGAAAGGGCTGGTAAATTGCATATTTACTAGCCCCTTCCCCTGCTCTCCATCCTGAAAGGTCCCTCACAGCAGCCGGGGGGAGAGGAGAGGAAGCCAGCAGGACAGCAGAGCCACCAAGAGGGCAGAAGGGGAAATCACCACCGCACGTTATGCACATCTGGCACACCCCCTGCGCAGGCTTATGCATGCACAACTCACGTGGTTGCGGTGCAGTAGTCTGGTATTTAGGTTTTTTAACCACTTGCTCTCCGGAAGATTTACTGCTCCCCCCCTCTTCATGACCAGGCCATTCGTGCGACACCGTACTAAAAAAAAAGTATGTCCCTTTTTCCCCACAAATAGAGATTTCTGACCAATATGTATTCTGCTACATATTTTTAGTAAAAAGAAATTTCAATAAGCATATATATTGATTGGCTTGCGCAAAAGTTCTAGTGTCTACTAACTATGGGATAGATGGAATGGAATTTTTAATTATTTATTTTTACCAGTAATGCCGGTGATCAGTGACTTATAGCGGGACTGCCACATTGCATCAGTCAATCGGACACTAACTGACATTTTTTGGGGACCAGTGACACTAATACAGTATTCAGTGCTAAAAATATGCACTATCACTGTACTAATGACACTGACTGTGAAGGGGTTAACAGGGGCAATCGAAGGGTTAAGTGTGTGCCTAGCCAGTGTTATGTGTGTACCATAGGTGTGCACCCCAAAGCTCAAACACATATGTGTATATATACTGACAGTGTCAGTAGAGCAATGGACGGTGTCAGTAGTTTTTATTTGGGGGCTTTGGTGAAATATCAGGGGTCTAAACAGGGAATTTGCGCCACATGGGGTGATTAGGGTGTGCCCAGGCACACCTGGCACACCCTGTGCACACGCCTATGAAATCCTCTATATTAGTTTCATAAACCAAGCTGTAGCTGGCCCACTAATGGCTTGTTCACACATGCCCATTGAGCTGTGTTGACCAGTTCACACCATACATGTGCGGCGGTGTGCACGCTGCATGTAGAGTGCAGCTTGCTGCGTTGCATAGAGATGAGTAAACGATATTTCAATATTTCTAGAGTTAAAAAAAAAGGTAAATAGTGTGATGACTTGTAACAATGCATCACCTTGTCCCTATACAAACACTCAGTAGTCTTTGGAAGTGAGCACTGTGAAGAAGGATGGAGGGGTGGATTTTTGAAGGAGACAAGTATTCTTGTAGGTTCTGGATACTGTTTACAGCCCCTGCTTCTTTACCCTATTCAGAAGAATAGGGATCATATTCAAGTCTGTCTCCTGTCTCTGAGTTGAGCTTTGCTGAGATGCACGGTTTGTTGGGGTGCTTGAACAACTAGGTGGGTATTCACGGCCCTCACTTCAGACAGGCGCTGCATGCCTCCAGTGACATTACTGACATGTTTCACCCTCCCGGGCTAATGGTGGTGTTATTGGTGGTGTTAAACCCAAAACCAAAAATGTAATTTATTGTAGCTTATTGTAGCTTACCAATCATTGGATGTGGTGACTAGTAGCCCCCCCCCTTTCTTTACATGCTGACCTAGCCAATAACACACCACCTGTATTAGAGTGCCCCTGCTTTTAAGGTGCACAGGGGGGTACATTTGGACACCAGCATGTCAGTTTGGGTGAAGGGGAGTGTTGGATGCACTAGCAAATTTAGATACACTAACAAATTTAAAGTGATACTAAAGTCTATGTTTTTTTTTTTGTTTAAAAATAACAGACATGTCATACTTCCCTGCTCTGTGTAGTGGTGTTGCACAGAGCAGCCTCGATCCTCCTCTTTTCGGGTCCTTTGCCGACACACCTGGCCCCTGCCAAGTGCCCCCACAGCAAGCAGCTTTCTATGGGGGCAGTTGAGCCGCTGCTCTGTGTCCATTTAGATTTGGAGGTGCGGCTTGGCCTCGTCCCCTCTCTCCCCTCATTAGCTCACTGACTTTAGCGGGAGCCAATGGTGCCCCAATACTGTCTCAGCCAATGGGGAGGGAAAGTCTGGGACAGCCGAGACTGTCGTGCAACACCGGTGGATCGTGATGGGCTCAGGTAAGTATGAGGGGGCTGCTGCACACGGAAGGTTTTATTTTATCTTATTGCATTTAATCCAGTAGCCCCCCTGGCGGTTTTCCCGAGTGTGGCTCGAGGTTAAAATTTAGTCCCATTAGCGGTAACCCCCAGCCACACTCGGGATCACATTGCAGGATCCTGGTGCGGCGTTACTTACCTTGTCCCCGGGATCCTGCTATGTCCCCTGCAGTGTCCGTGGGCTCCGTCCTCTGCCCGAAGCCTCTCCGTGCCAGGCTCCGTTCCCTGCGAGCGTCGTGACGCACGGGGGCGGAGCCTGGCGGCAAATTCAAAAAACTGTAAAAATCATAACACATACAGTACTGTAATCTTACAGATTACAGTACTGTATGAAATTATTTCACATCCCTTTTGTCCCCAGTGCTTTGTCCTATGCCCTGCATGCAGTTCTATATTATATATACTGTTCTTTCTGGCTGGAAACTGGAGATTGTCCATAGCAACCAAAAAGTGTCCCTTTACGTCAAAAATGGTTTTAGACCAGCTAGAAAACTGCGATAGTAAATTAGAACACTTGCAGAATTGAGCGATAGTGAATCGTGAGGAAATTTATTTTATTATTATTTTATTTTTATTTTTTTAATTATTTATTTTTATTTATTATATTATAATTTATGTTTTTGTGTTTCAAACTTCATCATACCCGGGATATCTACTAGACTCTTGTTTGGACAGATTTAAGTGTGTTATTGTTAAGAATTACAGACCTACAATATAAAACGAATAATTTCCATGCAAAATAATTGTACCGCTTTCAGCACCTAAAATCCGAAATAATCATACCGCCAGGGAGGTTAAGATGGAAAAAATAAAAACCTTCTGACTTTAGAACCACTTTAGGCCACACTCCAGCTAACACTTTTTAAGCAGTTATGGCAAACCGTGTTTTGCTTTTAGGATAAAGGTTTTGCATGCTAACCATTGTAAGCACCCCCTGTCAGTGGTAAATAGTTTGTCATCCCTGTAACTGCTACATCTGCAGGACAGCTTGTTCTACTGAAAACCAGACTTACTGGCAGGATTAGCAGGTCAAAATAAAGGCAAGCAAGCCTAAAGAAATCTATGCAGCCACCATATTGGTAAGCTGCAATATAATGTTAGCTTTCAGGTCCAATACCGCTTTAAGTCGAGGTGGGAATATCGTCATGCAGTACCCGTTTGAATTAGGGTTGCACTGATACCACTTTTTTAAGACCGAGTACAATTACCGATTCTATTTATCGGTAATCTATAAGTACTCGCCGATATCGATTACCGATACTTTTTTTATGTCATGTGACAGTGGCACTAATATGCTGCACTGATGATGCGTGGACTGTGTCAGTATTTTTTTTTTTACACTTGATTTATTTTTTATTATTTTTTTACAATTTTTTTTTTTTGGTTGTGTTTTTTTTTTTATTCCCTGTTGGGGGGGCTTTGGTGAGATCAGTGGTCTTAACATCCCCTGACATCTCCCTTTTGAGACATGCATGCTGAAAAATATTGCCCCTTTCTGCACCGTGCCCCAGACTGGGGGAAACGGTTATCCTTATGAGACTGCACAGTGCTGTCAGGAGGGGGGCGTACTTGCAGGATGGAAGAGTACAGGAATGATCTTATCAATGTTCTGCTAATTTTTCTTGGAGTGAACAGGCAGCGCATTGAGGAGGATAATATATGTTTTTTTCTTATCAGAGAACATGTCAAGCTTGACCTTTTAGTACTTAGTGAATCACAAGGGTGTCTAATAAGAATCTGAAATCCTTTGATCCAGTTCACATGTTACTGATCCCTCTGTTTAGCTGTTATGCCAGAGTTCAGCTTTAAGCAGCATCCACACTCTTCCTGGTAGATGACGAGAGTCATTAAACACAATGGAGTTCAGAGTCCCTAATCTGATAGCACTCTGGTGCTTTATATTACTAGGGACAGGATTGAGATCTGACTACAAAGGCTAAAGTCCTTTCTTGACCAGATTCATTGCTGTGTAGATAAAGCACTTGTCCAATGTTTAGCAGCGCAGACTTGAACAACTGGCTCATTTCACTACAGGAACAAGGATGACTACCAGCTGGTGAGAAAATTTGGTCGGGGCTAGTACAGCAAAGGCTTTGAAGCCATCAACATCACCAATAACGAGAAAGTTGTGATTAAAATTCTCAAAGTCAGTAGCTTTGTATACAGTCAGGTCCATAAATATTGGGACATTGGCACAATTCTAATCTTTTTGGCTCTATACATCACCACAATGGATTTGATATGAAACAAGCAAGATGTGCTTTAACTGCAGACTTTTAGCTTTAATTTGAGGGTATTTACATCCAAATCAGGTGAACGGTGTAGGAATTACAACAGTTTTTATATGTGCCTCCCACTTTTTAAGGGACCAAAAGTAATGGGACAATTGGCTGCTCAGCTGTTCCATTGCCAGTTGTGTGTTATTCCCTCATTATTCCATTTACAAGGAGCAGATAAAAGGTCCAGAGTTCATTTCAAGTGGGCTATTTGCATTTAGAATCTGTTGCTGTCAACTCTCAATATGAGAGCTGTCACTATCAGTGAAGCAAGCAATCATTAGGCTGAAAAAACAAAACAAACCCATCAGAGAGATAGCAAAAACATTAGGTGTGGCCAAATCAACTGTTTGGAACATCTTTAAAAAGAAAGAATGCACCGGTGAGCTCACCAACACCAAAAGACCCGGAAGACCACGGAAAACAACTGTGGTGGATGACCAAAGAATTCTTTCCCTGGTGAAGAAAACACCCTTCACAACAGTTGGCCAGATCAAGAACACTCTCCAGGAGGTAGGTGTATGTGTGTTAAAGTCAACAATCAAGAGAAGACTTCACCAGAGTGAATACAGCGGGTTCACCACAAGATGTAAACCATTGGTGAGCCTCAAAAACAGGAAGGCCAGATTAGAGTTTGCCAAACAACATCTAAAAAAACCTATACAGTTCTGGAACAACATCCTATGGACAGACGAGACCAAGATCAACTTGTACCAGAGTGATAGGAAGAGAAGAGTATGGAGAAGGAAAGGAACTGCTCATGATCCAAAGCATACCACCTCATCAATGAGGCATGGTGGTGGTAGTGTCATGGCGTGGGCATGTATGGCTGCCAATGGAACTGGTTCTCTTGTATTTATTGATGATGTGACTGCTGACAAAAGCAGCAGGATGAATTCTGAAGTGTTTCTGGCAATATTATCTGCTAATATTCAGCAAAATGCTTCAGAACTCATTGGACGGCGCTTCACAGTGCATATGGACAATGACCCGAAGCATACTGCGAAAGCAACCAAAGAGTTTTTTAAGGGAAAGAAGTGGAATGTTATGCAATTGCCAAGTCAATCACCTGTCCTGAATCCGATTGAGCATGCATTTCACTTGCTGAAGACAAAACTGAAGGGAAAATGCCCCAAGAACAAGCAGGAACTGAAGAAAGTTGCAGTAGAGGCCTGGCAGAGCATCATCAGGGATGAAACTCAGCGTCCAGTGATGTCTATGTGTTCCAGACTTCAGGCTGTAATTGGCTGCAGAAAGGATTTGCAACCAAGTATTAAAAAGTGAAAGTTTGATGGATGTTTGTTAATCTGTCCCATTACTTTTGGTCCCTTAAAAAGTGGGAGGCACATATACAAACTGCTGTAATTCCTACACCAATCACCTGATTGGGATGTAAATACCCTCAAATTAAAGCTGAAAGTCTGCAGTTAAAGCACATATTGTTTGTCTCATTTCAACTCCATTGTGGTGGTGTATAGAGCCAAAAAGATTAGAATTGTGTCGATGTCCCAATATTTATGGACCTGACTGTAGCTCCAGAAGGCATTTTAGGTGTCGGTAAAACATTCCTTCTTGGTCAAGCTTGGGTAAATTAAAATGCAGCCCAATAAATGCTTTTCTTTAATTCGTGCTGGAGCAGGAACATCAGATTGTTGTGGGTTTTTTTTGAGTCGGCTAGGGTCCCCATCACGTTTTATTGCTTTATTAACTGCTTCCAGCCTGGCCACTGTACATATACAGCCGGACGGAACAAGTATCATTCTGGGAGGACTTAACAAGTACGTCATCCCAGAAGTGATGTAATCTGTGCTGTCCACTGATCTGCTGTGCCCTGGTACCATGTGATCGCTGTGACCAATCACAGCAATTACATGTCCAGTAATAAACAGTGACTGTCATTCATGATGCTATTGCTTACTACGGTTATGTCTGTGAATGGCCACAGTGATCACATGGTACAGGGCCATACTGGCCCTGTACCATTTATTAGATGTTGCTAATCACAGCTAGCCTAGATGCACTTTCACACTGGGGCATTGGAGGCATCAGCGGCAAAGCGCTGCTATCTTTAGCGGCGCTTTACCGTCGCTTTAATGGCCCTTTTCGGCTTACACCGCCTACACCGCTCCTAAAGCTCCTCAAAGATGCTGCTTGCAGGACTTTTTTAATGTCCTGCAAGCGCACCGCCCCAGTGTGAAAGCCCTCGGGCTTTCACACTGGAGTTACAGGAGAGGCCCTTTGCAGGCGCTATTTTTCACGACATATCGCCTGTAAAGCACCTCAGTGTGAAAGTGGCCTAATAGTAAACCAAACACACAAAGAAACGATTGCTTATACAGTGATCATCATTGTAATAGGCAATCAATGTAAAAAAAAAAATGTATTTGACAGTATTTAAAATAAATTGAAAAAAGATCACCGCCACACCAATTGCATTGTCCCTGATCACCACCACACCAATCGCATTGTCCCTGATCACCACCACACCAATTGTATTGTCCCTGATCACCGCCACACCAATTGTATTGTCCCTGATTACCGCCACACCAATCGTATTGTCCCCAGACCAGTGTAAGCCAGCAACATTTTTCCTGATCACTGTCACACCAGTGCAGTGTTGTCTTTTCCTGCCGCCTATACTAACCCTGGCCTGTTTGTTGATCACATTTCTGCCTGACCCATCTGCATGTCTGAATATTTTTCTGTGAGACACCAGTCCCAGCCATTCCCTGCGGAAAACTGCACTAAAAGAACCACAGGAAATAGGATTTTTATAACAGCTTACCTGTAAAATCCTTTTCTTGGAGTACATCATGGGACACAGAGCCACAATAATTACTGTATGGGTTATGTAGGCACCTTTAGGTGATGGACACTGGCACACCCTAGACAGGAAGTTTAGCTCCCTATATAACCCCCCCCCCTTACTGGGAGTACCTCAGTTTTGTAGCAAAGCAATATACGTGTATTAGAAGAGGGGAGGGACCTCTGTGTCCTGTGATGTACTCCAAGAAAAAGATTTTACAGGTAAGCTGTTATAAAAATCCTATTTTCTTTATCGCACATCACGGGACACAGAGCCACAGTAATTACTGTATGGGATGTCCCAGAGCAATGCACCTGAGGACCTATACTGCTGCCTGCAGCACACAATGCGCCCATAGGCGATATGCTCATGCCTTCTTACATCCACCTGATAGAATCTGGTGAATGTATGGACTGAAGACCAAGTTGCGGCCTTGCAGATTTGAGCTATGGAGGCTTGGTGATGCACTGCCCACGAAGCACTAACAGCCCTGGTGGAGTGCGCTTTGATTTGAAAAGGTGGAACTTTCCTCTTCAAACCATAATCTTGAATAATTACTTGCCGAATCCACTTAGCAATGGTAGATTTCGACGCTACCTGTCCTTTTCTAGGACCTTCAAGCAACACAAACAAAACATCCGTTTTCCAAATCTGAGCAGTCGCCTCCAAATAGATTTTGACTGCTCTCACTACATCCAGAGGATGTAGTGACTTTTCTTTCGTAGAACAGGGTTCTGGAAAAAATGAAGGCAGAACAATATCCTGGTTTAGATGAAAACCTGAAACCACCTTTGGCAGAAAGCTAGGATGAGGACACAATACTACTCTATCCTTATGAATATTTAAATAAGGCTCTTTACAAGAAAGAGCAGCCAATTCTGATACCCTTCTTGCAGAAGATATGGCTACCAGAAAAACTAGCTTCCTTGTCAAAAGGACCAAGGTAATATGTTGTATCGGCTCAAAAAGCTGTTTCTGTAATGCTGACAGAACTAAATTCAAGTCCCAAGGGTTCAGGGGTGACCTAACTGGTGGATTAAGCCGCGTTACCCCCTGTATGAAGCTACGGTCCAAAGAATGTGAAGCAAGTGGTCGTTGAAACAATACCGATAAGGCCAACACCAGGCTTTTGATAGAACTCAAGGCCAGCTTCATCTCTAACTCCATTTGTAGAAAGGCAAGGATTCTACTTATGACATACTTTCTGGGATGCCAACCCCTGGATTCACACCAGGAAACATATGGCTTCCAGACTCTATAATAAATGACTCTGGAAGCTGGCTTCCTTGTATTATTCAAGGTAGGTATCACTGAGCCTGAAAGCCCACGATTCTTCAAAATGTAGATTTCAATAGCCAAACCGTTAAATTTAGAATTTGTAAGGTAGGATGGAACACTGGTCCCTGCGATAGCAGGTCTAGACGTGGTGGTAGGGGCCATGGGGCCCCTACCACCATCTTTACTATTTATGCATACCAAGATCTTCTGGGCCACGCTGGGGCCACAAGAACCACAACTTCTTTTCCTGCTTGATCCTGCGAAGAAGTTGTGGTAGCAGCAGAATAGAAGGGAATGCATAAATCAGTGAGAACTGATCCCATGGAGTCACCAACGCATCTGTTCTGAATGCGAGTGGATCCCTTGTTCTTGACACAAAGTTGTCGACTTTGTTGTTGAACGGGGACACAAACAGATCTATGTACAGGATCCCCCATCCTTGGCATATAGCCAGGAAGATGTTGGGGTGAAGGGACCATTCCCCCGGGAACAACTACTGGCGACTTAAGAAGTCCACCTGCCAGTTCTCTACCCCTGGAATGAAGATTGCCGATATGCACGGCACATGCTTTTCTGTCCAGGTTAGGATATGGTTTACCTCTCCCTGGGCTGCACGACTTCTGGTGCCCCCTTATTGATTGATATAAGCCACTGCTGTGGCATTTTCAGATTGGATCCTGACAAGACAACCTCGCAACCTGAATGTACGCTGCCCTAATCTCTAGAATGTTGATGGGCAAGGTCCTTTCGGTTCTGGACCACTTCTGTTGGACAGTCGTCTCTTCCAGGACCGCTCCCCAACCTGAAAGGCTGGCATCTGTTGTTACCACCTTCCAGGTACCTGGTAAGAAGGATTTCCCCTTCCGGAGATTCTCGGGTATCAACCACCAACTGAGGCTCTGATGCACTATTGGCCACAAACGCATTGGAAAATCTAGCGCCTGGACTTTCTTATTCCAGGCAGACAAGATACTGTTTTGCAGCAGTCTCTAATGAAACTGAGCATAGGGAACCGCTTCAAATGAAGCCACCATCTTTGCCAACAACCTCATGCAAAGGCGAATAGACGGAGCCTTCTTCGCCCTGACCACCTGAACCAGCTCCTTTATGGCACTGATCTTTGCCTGCGGTAAAAAAAACCCTCTTCTGGGTTGTATCTATAACCAGACCCAAGTACTCTAGTCTTCTTACTGGCTTTACAGAATATTTTTCTAGGCTGAGGACCCAACCTAGGTATTCCAGGTAGTTGACTGTGGTGACCAAGCTTTGGTCTAAGCGGGCTACCGACCGGTCTATCAAGAGCAGGTCGTCTAGGTAAGCTATAATCGTTATACCTTGGGCCCTTAATCTGGCCAGAGGAAGGGCTAGCACCTTTGTAAACACCCGAGGTGTAGTAGCTAGACCGAAAGGCAGAGCTACAAACTGAAAATGAAGTTTTTCCACTTCGAAATGCAGTTATTTCTGATGAGCGGGGAAAATAGGTACATGCAGGTATGCATCCTTGACGTCGATTGATGCCAGAAGTTCTCCTTGTAGGATGGAGACTACTGATCGGATTGATTCCATGCGAAAAGATTGAATTTTCAGGAATCAGTTTAGATCCTTGAGATCTAGAATGGGTCTGACATCTCCATTTGGTTTTGGCACCGTGAAAAGGTTTGAATAAAACCCCAACCCCTGCTCTTCCACGGGGACCACCATGATCACTTTCTGCGACAAAAGCCGGTCTAACGCTTGAAGGAGAGACTTCTTTTTCTCTGGATCTTTGGGAACATATGACCTGAGGAAACGAGGAGACGGGAACTCTCGGAACTCTAGTTTGTAACCTAGAGCTATTGTGGAGACCACCCATCGGTCTTGAAAATCCTCCTGCCAGACCTTTGAGAACTGTAGCAGTCTTCCCCCCACTCAAGCGAGCGGGGGCGCCCCTTCATAAAGAGGCTTTAGCGTTCTGTCTTGTAGGTTTTCTCCCCCAGGACTTCTTTTGTCCCTGGGGTTGACTCTGAGGTTTACCTCGCGACTGCCTGGAGGCTGATGCCCCTGGCACTGGAGAAAGAGCCCGCTTAAATGAGGGATGTTTACTCCTTTTCTTAACTGGCAAAAGGGTACTTTTTCCACTTGATATCTTTTGGATATAATTGTCCAAATCATCCCCAAACAGCCTTTCACTGTGGAAAGTAAATGCAGCCAGGAGCTTTTTGCATGGCGCTTCGGCTGACCAATTTTTTAACCATAAGATTCTACGCATATGCACCAACCCAAGCGTAAGGTGAGAGGTCTGAAGAATAGAATCTCCGATTGCGTCAATTGCAAAACACAAAGCCCCTGGCAGCTCGGCTAAATCCTGGGCCTGCTGTTCAGGGAAAACCTTGAGCACCTGTTTCAAGTGGTCTCTCAAGGATTGACACACTCCAATTGCCACCACTGCAAGTTGAGCTATTGAAGCCTGCCAAAGAAAAATGTTTTTTAACAGGAATTCCAACTTTTTATTGGTTGGATCCCTAAGCATTTGAGCGTTGTCAACAGGACAAGTCAAACTTTTATTTACAGAGGATATAGCAGCGTCAATTGCTGGTATACCCCACATCTTTGTAAATTTTTCCTCCATAGGATAAAGTGTTGAAAACATTTTAGGAGGGAAAAAATGCTTATCTGGGTGATCTCACTCAGAATATATAAGCTTTTCCAGCAATGAATGGACAGGAAAAGCACGCAAAGCTTGAGGAGGCTTCAGTGAACCCAAAGAAGAAGTGGGCTTTTTAACTGACTCGGTTATGGGTAACTTAAATGTGGCGCGGATCATTTTAGTAAGAGATTGCACAAGCAATTTCTCAGCCTGTGAAGCTAAAGAAGGTCCTTCCCCACTTGATTCCTCAAAAGAGGAGTCATCAGTCTCTTCCCGGGCCCCTGAGGGAGAATCATCTTCCCCTCCTAGTGTTCCTCTGTTTAAGGGTCCTGGGTGGTAGAAGGGGACCTAATGCGTTTTCTTGTTTACTTTGTGAAGATGCGATTAAAGTCATTAATCTTTCCTCCAATCCAATAATGGCTGAGGAAAAAACCTCCTGAGTAATATATACAGGGGCTGAAATGCCAGAAGCAGTTGCAGCCTCCGAACCCCGATGGCTCGTTCTGACCAGCCTCCCTAGGTCTTTCAGGGGGAGATGGCATTGCAGAGGGAGAGCCTGAGGGAGATTCCTTTGAGCCCCTGTTTTCTGGGATATTTGTACCTCCCCTTCTGCCCATAGTGCCAACCACAAATGCAGAGGTACTACCAGAAAATGCACCCACTTCTGAGCAAAATAGTCCAGCAACTGCTGCTGCTATCAAGGCTCAGTCTGATGCTAAATAAACATGCCCTGGGAATGCCTGTGTCACATGCCATCCGTCTGCTCTGTGTCCCTCCTTCAACTGTATGCACCTGGAAAAAGTGCACCTTATAGCTTTACACAGCTCGCGTTGTGGACGCCATGCTAAGGCCCCGCCCTGCCCCGCCCCCCCTTCCTCCGACCTTCCACTACACCCCCCTTCACCTTTTTCAAAAGAGACTGTTTTCCCACGCGAGCGGACTCCGATCCTACCAGATCACAAGTCGAGGGGGGCTGGGGTGGAGGAGAGGAGGAGAGCTGCTGGATGGAGAGCCACCATAATGTCGGCATCAGCGGGAGCAGCGCGGCATACCGCCGACTGACACATGCCCTCTCTGCTTGCTGGAAAGAAGCTGTCCAGGTGGGGAGAGATTCCAAAGAGAAAAAAAAACACTTACCACATCCTACCTGGACTTGGGCTGGAGGAAGCGTGCAGCTTGTGACGCAGAGCGAGACTGACAAGCATGGAACAGGTACGTGCTCTTGACAGCCCCCGGTGGCGACTTTAGGCATGACAACATTTACTTAAAGGAGAAAACCCACAAGAATTAGAAAAATTCCTTAGAAATCTCCCTTACCTTATCGAGCTGCAGGGTTCTGTGGTAAACCAGATGGACCCAATCTTCACCACTCACGGTGGGCTCCATTAAAAAACCTTCAGGAACCGGGGCCCCTTTTTATGGGGGGATCCACACTTCTGGGCCTTTAAAGCACCCCGCCAGGAAATATGGCTGAAAGAACCAAACACTGGATCCCGGGGTCCAGCTCTCTAAAAAGAGAAGCGTTACAGACAGAACCTCATTTCTTCTGACACGAGGCCTGGGTACCATTCAATTCAGCCTGAAAAGACACTTTGAATGGATCCGGTTGCATGGCTTGCTCCAGCAAGATTTTTCCCGTGACCCACACCTAAGACACTGGCGAAAAAACGGAGGTATTCCCAGTAAGGGGAGAGGTTATATAGGGAGCTAAACTTCCTGTCTAGGGTGTGCCAGTGGCCATCACCTAAAGGTGCCTGTATAACCCATACAGTAATTACTGTGGCTCTGTGTCCCGTGATGTACGATAAAGAAACTCATTCTTTTTTTCCCCTTTCTTCATCCTTTCTTCACCCTTCTGTACTTCCTGGCCGCTAAACATGGCAGTTCTGGGGAAGCTTAAAGGAACTGGGACTGCTATAGGTGATGCTACACTAAGATGTATTCCCTGGCCACTCATATAGAGGCGACCATTACATTACATTGGGTTTGATGCAATTGGTTGATTTGTGTCATACACAAGATACAATATTTGGTAGAGCTGCACGATTAATCGTTAAGAATCAAGATCACAATTCTTTCCCCCTCATGATCTTAACAAAGCATTTTCCTGATTCTATGCAGAGTTCTCTGCTCAAGCCGACAGCTGTCAAAAAAAAAAAATAGGCAGTCTGCCAAATTTCACAACATTCCTCAGCCGCTAAGCCAACTATAAACAATGTAACGTTTTGTTCTTTAGATCAAAGAAATTAAATTTGGTCTGTAAATGAGGGAAGTTTAACCACTTAAAGACTAATGCCGCCTACACACGATCGGAAATTCCACCAGCAAAAGTCCGATGTGAGCTTTTGGTCGGAAATTCCGACCGTGTGTATGCTCCATCTTTTAATGCAGCGCATTCTTTTGTTCTTTATAATGCTAAAAGAATGAAGTTGTTTGGCTGCTGATATTCACACAGAGTTCTGACAAACGTATTTCTTTATTATTAGGAACAGATATGAACCCACAAGCACAAGCTGAAGAGCAGTAACGATCTGAAAAGCACAAGCCTGAAAAGCGCGAATCGTCTCTGACCAAACTTCTACTAACACGGGATAAACACGAGATTAGCAGAAGGAGCCCAAAGGGTGGCGCGATTCATATGGAACTTCCCTTTTCTAGTGCCGTCGTACGTATTGTACGTCACCGCGTTCTTTACGGTTGAAAGTTCCGAGAACTTTTGTGTGACAGTGTGTATGCAAGCCAAGCTTGAGCGGAATTCCATCGGAAAAAACATCCATGGTTTTTCCAATGAAAATTCCAATCGTGTGTAGGCGGCATTAACCTTTTTCTGACACTTGTTGGTTTCAAGTTTAAAATCATTATTTTTTGCTAGAAAATTACTTAGAACCCCCAAATGTTATATTTTTAGCAGAGACCCTAGAGAATAAAATGGTGGTTGTTGCAATATTTTATGTCACACAGTATTTGTGCAGCGGTCTTTTAAATGCAATAATAAAAAAAAATACACTTTAATGAATAAAAAAAAACTAAACAGTAAAGTTATTCCACTTTTTTTGGATAATGAGAAAGATGATTTTGCGCCAAGAATCGAGATCTTTATTCTAAGCAAAAAAAACCATGATTCTCATTTTTACCAGAATCGTGCATCTCTAATGTCCGGTACGTAGTCAAAAAAGTGGATCACGCACGTGTGGTATGGCCATACTGAAGGAGTAGCAGAATGTTTTGGGATCTAATTCTAAGTATAACTATGCTGAGCGTGGGAAATCTTATTAAATTGACTTGTCTTTAAAAAAAAAAAAAAAATTACCAAAACTTATGGCAAAATAAAATCTTCAAAAGGCTCCCCATGCCTCTTAGAAAATATGTTGGTGTGTTTTCTTTCCAAAATGTGGTTGTTCTATGGGTGTTTCCACTGTCCTGGTGCTGCAAAAATGCGTTACTCAAAAAATTCGATGTGTAATTTATGCCCTCGGATCGCCTGAAGGCGTTCCTTGGATTTTGGGTCTCTATGTGGCTAGACAGTGAAAGTCTCACATGTGATATCCTCATACTTAGGAGGAGTAGCAGAATTTTGAAGTGTGATCCCAAGTATCCCTATGATGTGTGGTAAAAATATTTTATTGACAAAAAAAAAGTTCATTTTCTTGCCTGTGTTTTTCAAATAATTTGGCAAAAATGAGTACTAATAAATTTCAACCAAAAAGAGGAAATAAATATAATGCAGGGTTCTCGATTCATTTCTGGCCGTGGCCATCTTGAGCAAGGGCAGATGATTCATGTAGCATTTTCTGGAATCCATCTGCCTATGGCAGGATGGTGTGCTTAGCTGAGAAAGCTCCTCCTCCCCTCCTGGGATGTATGCCATTTGCCTAGGCCAGAAACCAGGAAGTAACTAAAGAAACGTTAAAAACGAAAAAAAAAAAAGTTTAAAACACATATGATCTACTTTCCTATCTATTTATTTATTTACTAATGCTAGCAACATGAGGATTAAAATAATAGTTGATTGAGAGAGTGAAGTTCCATTTCAAGTTCATATCTAAAGTTAAAAAAAAAAAGGGCCCATCTTCCTAACAGTATGTGTACTAAATCAGCCGCTTCTCCTCAGCCCACGATCATTCATTACCACACCTAACACCTTTCCTCTCCACCTTTTTATTTATAGCCTGTGAAGAAGAAGAAAATTAAGTGTGAAATCAAGATTATGGAGAATTTGCGAGGCGGGCCTAACATCATCACACTGGCTGACATAGTGAAAGATCCTGTGGTGAGCTGACTTTATCTCCTCCTCCTGACATGTATGATCCTGAACATTGGCTACTGATCCCTCCTAGGCCTGCCCATGTTTGTAACTCCCTGATTGTTGTATTCCCTACAGTCCAGAACGCAGGCGCTGGTATTTGAACATGTCAACAACACAGATTTTAAGGTGAGACCTGAGATCCATGCTGTAGTCTGTTTTCAGTCCACATCTTGAGGTACTATAAATTTTACCTGAAATTTAAAGCCGAACTATAGCAGCCACATGTGACCGCAAGTAAATCCAGCAGGCTGGTTGTACCCAAGTTGACCGAACGATCAACTTGGTACATTCAGCCTGCCCATAAATGGTTCAAATCTCGTCCGGTTCCTGCTGAACCGGTCGAGATTCGAACTGTGTATGGCTGGCCTTTAAGCAGACTTGAACCCTCCTTAGGAGAGGAGCAGAAAAATGCAAGCCCTACAAAACAGACATATAAGCAAATCTATATTATTTTAATTGACAGCTATTCACAGAAACAAGGCTTTTTAAACTTTTAAAGCATGCCTTAAAGCGGAGTTCCACCCAAAAGTACAACTTCTGCTTAATTGCTTCCTACCCCCCCCAACCTGTGTCACATTTTGCACCTTTCGGGGGGGTGGGGGGACTGGGGACTTGTTATTTGACAGGTCCCACTTCAGGCCTCCGCCTTCCTCCACCGCCTGTGCAGTAGGGAACCGGACATGAAGCCGAAAGGCTTCACTACCGTGTTCCCTTACCTGGAATGGCAGCGGCTGCACCCAACAGTCGATACGAAGATCGGCAGGGGTGCCGACATCACGGGCTCCCTGGACAGGTAAGTATCCATATAGCAAAAGTCAGCAGCTACAGTATTTGTAGCTGCTGACTTTACATTTTTTTCCCCAGGCTGGGCCTTCTCTTTAACCGATTGCCGCCCCCTGGCCGTCATATGATGGCCAGGTGGCGCGGCTCTTGTTCTGGGCGGGCGTCATATGACGTCCCTCCATTTAAACAGGGCATGTGCGCGATCATGTGCACGCAGCCCTGTACCTTCGGTGGCAGCGTGTCACGGAGACACCGCTTGCCACCGAGGGGGGTGAATAGCCATTGGGCATGGCTGTTTACCACGTAATCGGCCGTGATGAAGTCACAGCCGATAACAGATGGTACCGCCCCACTTTGCACGGCGCATGATCGCGAGCGCGTGCATGTTGGTGGCAGCATGTTCCCGGGAACACTGCTCATCACTGACGCTGATAAACAGCCAGTGGCCGGCGGCTGTTTACCACGTGATTGGCTGTGATCCTTTCAACACCGTTATCCTGTAGTTTTTAGGAAAAAAACACAATTTTTTTATGGTGCATTAAAAAAAAAAAAAAATAGACATGCCATCTGCCAATAGAAAATAACCAAAAAGTGCATTCTAGGCATCCAAAAATATAGAAAATTTACCAAATCAAATCATTATTCAACCAAACAAAATGTAAAAGAAATAACTCCAAGGCTAATAATAAATAACACGTTATCTCCTCCAATTCCCCAACATGTCTGATTGACGAAAGGCCGTTCAGAAACGAACTGAAATGCACGGAATGAAAAGCGATAAATGAAAAACGCGAAGAGAAATGCACGAATCAACACTCACCAAACTTCTACTAACACGAAATTAGCAGAAGGAGCCAAAAGGGTGGCGCTAAAGAGCTGAAAAAACACGTAGTACGTCTAGTACGTCACTACGTTCATAATTGTTGGCTAACATTTGTGTGACCGTGTGTATGCAAGACAAGTTTGAGCTAACACCCTTCGGACAAAATTCCACGGTTTTGTTTGCGGAAAGTCCAATCGTGTACGAGGCATAACCGTTTATGACATTAGGTTCTATATGTATGAAATATTAAAGCTTTGTCCAGTACATTGTTTACTTTCTATCTCTGGGAATTGTGTTTCTCTAGTGTTGTACTGAGATGCAAACTGGGGAAATAGACACTGTATTCATGCCTAGTATAATTAATATCCTGCAACCTTTATCTGCAGGTGTGTATATGGCTATATGCTGTTGTATTTGATATAGATCATGCTGTTAAAGGATACATTTGTCTTCTTAAAGTGTGATTAATGCTGAACTAATTGGGTTTTTCTGTTTTCAAAGAGCATTGTAAACTAAGTAGCCTTTTCATGACCGTGTAGAATGCTTTAATCTATTAACCATTTATATCTGTTTATTAGGCATATGTAATATTTATGCTGTGAAGTAAAGAAGTAAAAACATTTTTGTACATTTCTTCAATATGCTTTGTCCCCTTCAGGCTCTGGATTATTGTCACAGTATGGGTATCATGCACAGGGACGTGAAACCTCATAACGTTATGATTGATCACGAGCACAGAAAGGTATGCAACATCCGCAGAATGTTCCAGGAACTTCCCATCAAAAGAAAAAAACATTGCAACCTTCTTTTTTTCCTCTCTCCCTCCAGCACCGACTAAAAGATTGGGGTCTCGCAGAGTTCTATCACCCGGGCCAGGAATACAATGTGAGAGTCGCCTCCAGATACTTCAAAGGGCCAGAGCTGCTTGTCGATTATCAGGTAAGCATGTGGCGGACTATCTGCCGATTAGTTTTGGTGTCTGTTTGTGAGGGTGGGGTGGTGATTGTTTACCAGACCTTCCTTTTGACGTAATATTCTCTCATTGTAATAACTTGGGCTGCAGATGTATGATTACAGTCTAGATATGTGAAGCTTGGGCTGTATGTTAGATAGCATGATCTTCAGAAAGAAGCCATTTTTTCAACAAACAAGATAATTACAATCAGGTGAGTCTCTGCAGTCAATCCTTTGCATTAGCCCGGGTTCACACTGCCCCCGACTTCAAAGTCAGACCGCAGCGCAACTTCGGCACAACTTGCATGCGATTTTAATGCAAGTCTGACAAAAACGTATTGCAGCCATTTTTTTATAAGCTGGGGCAACTCAGGTCGCACCGATTACAGTGGTTCCAGTGCACAGAATAGGGTCCAACTGGGGTTTGACTTCTGATGCGACAAGTACTCTAAATTCGGAGCAATTGTCACATAAGTGTGAACAACAGATATTTTGCCCCAGGTGTGACATACCTATGACATGGATTGACTACACTGTTATGCCACCTGTATCTTCTGTTTAGTTTATGAAATGATTGTAAAATGTAATTTAAAGAGTGTAAACATATATAAAACATCTTTGCCATTCTGAAGCTTCCCTCCAACCACTTTGCATCTTATTTTATATATACTGTGATTCTGTACTTGCCAAATATTATGCAGAAATCTCCCTCCACTAAGTCTGGCTGCATCTTTTTTTACCTGTGGTCACCTGAAGCTGCTGCCTGTTCACTTCCTGGATTTAACACAGACACATAGAGGCACACCTGCAGCTCCGATTGGCCCTCTTAAGACTCATCAACCCCTCCCCTTCCTGGCAAACTCTCATGAGAGTGAGAGAGAGAGCTGTGCATGATATCATTAGCCTAGGCTTTTTACCAGACAAGACAGGAAGTGGACTGTATAAGGTATTTACTGGTAGAAAAAAAATGTGTTACTATCCAAAATTAAAACAAGGGCAGAAGATTTAATAGATGGAAAGATGAAAAAATGACTGAAGGTCCGCTTTAACCTCTTGCCATCATTATACTGTGGGAGGTCAGCTCGCTTGCGCAAACCACCGTAGTCGTGTACGTCGGTCTGTGCAATTGATGTCCACCGGCGACCCGTGATTGCGGTGTACAGAGGCAGAACGGGGAACTGCCTATGTAAACAAGGCGATTCCCCATTCTGCCTAATGACAGAGATCTTCTGTTCCCAGTGTTCGGGAGCAGTGATCTCTGACATGTCCCAGTGAGCCCATCCCCCTACAGTTGGAACACACCCAGGAAACACAGTTAACCCCTTCCCTGCAAGTTTCTTATTTACATTGATCAGTGCATTTTTATAGCACTGATCAATGTAATAATGTCATTGGTCCCCAAGAAGTGTCATTTGGAGTCAGATTTGTCCGCCGCAATGTCGCAGTCCTGCTAAAAATCGCAGACTGCCGCCATGACCAGTAAAAACAATAAAAGTCCCTACATCTATCCCATAGTTTGTAGACGCGATAACTTTTGCGCAAACCAATCAATATACTCCTCTTGCATTTTTTTTTACCGAAAATATGCAGAAGAATAGATATAGGCCTAAACTGATGAATACATTTTTTTTATAATTTTCTTCTGGGGATATGTATAATAGCAGAAAGTAAAAAAAAAAAAAAAAAAAAAATATATATATATATACTTTTTTTTTCAAAATTGTCTTTTTTTTTGTTTATAGCGCAAAAAATAAACGCAGAGGTGATCAAACACCACCAAAAGAAAGCTCAATTTGTGGGTTAAAAAAGGACGTCAGTTTTGTTTGGGTACAGCATTGCATGACTGTGCAATTGTCAGTTAAAGCACCGCAGTGCCGTATCGCAAAAAATTACCTGCTCATTAAGGGGCAAATCCTTCCGAGGGCTGAAGTGGTTAAAGCATTCTATTGGCCAGAATTTGAATTTATTCTGCCCATTAGAATGTCTAAACATGCTAGCATTAGTATGGGTTTGGCAGGTTTGCACCCAAATGCTCCTCTCCTGAATGCACAGGTGGTGCATTTGGTCCATATTTTTTATTTTTTTGCCTCTAAACGCCTATGTGGGCTTACATTGAGGGGCGTTTAGAGGCAGAAAAAAAGTGTGCAAGAGACCTTACCAGCAGCCATGTAGTGCATAGGATCAGAGTGGATGTAATTTAAAGTGGAATTCCAGTCAAAATTGATCATTTGCCCAGGATTAGTATGTTAAATATGTATGTTTAACTTTGATATTATTCATTTTCAGGCTTGCCGATTGGCTCAGATTAGACCTTCTAAGCTAGACAGACAATCAGCTGCTTCTTGGTCTTCACCGTTTGCCTGCTGAGCTGAATTTGGCAGTGCTCAGGCAGTTCCTGAAACCGTTGTTGGTCTCTGGGAGAAAAATCCAGCCTAGCTTTCAGTAAACCCACCCTGTCCGGCCCAGCACTGCCCCCTTCCCTCCCAGCCTACTGCAGACTGTGCAGCAGCTCATCTCTTCCAAGCCTCATTTTGAGGGAGAGCAGTCATTGTAAGACTGTAATGCTCACTGCAGTGTATACGCTAACGCATGACACACACACTGCAAGGAGGAATCCAGTGCATTGTCATGCGTTACACTCATACTAGATGGCAGAATCATGTTTTTTTTTGCTTGTCATGCATTACTCTCATTACAAGGTGGAATCATGTGGTTTTCTGCTTGTCATGCATTACTCTCACACTACAAAGTGGAATCATGTGCGATTTTCTCCTTGGCATGGGGGGGGGGGGGGGTAGGACAACTATTCAATCCTTAAAGAGGAGGTCCAGCCTGGGTGAAAAAAATAAAAATTAGCAGCTACAAAGACTGTAGCTGTTGACTTTTAATGTATCAGGGCACTTACCTGTCCAGGGAGCCCGCAATGTCGGCACAACAGCCAATCTTCGGATCGACTCCCAGGTGCTGCCCCCGCCATTCCTGCTCAGGAAACCAGGCAGTGAACTCCTGGTTCCCTACTGCGCGCTGTGCTTTCTAATTGGCCCGGTGGTGGGGAAAGGAGTAGGGGGGCTGAACTTCCGAGAAAACAGGCCGCGACCCACCTCCAGGAATGGGGGGAGAGGGGGGGGAGGAAGCATATAAGCGAGGGTTCCACTTTTGGGTTTAACTCCGCTTTAACCCAAGGCAGCAACACGCTATTATTTTTTTATTTTACCAAAATCGCAATAAGCGTATATAGATTGGTTTGTGCAAATATTATAGCATCTACAAAATAGGGGATAGATTTTTATTATCACTTTTTACTAGTAATGGCGGCGTTCTGCGATTTTTTTTTTATCAGGACTGCAACATTGTGGCAAACAGATCGGACACTTTTGACACTATTTTAGGACCATTGACATTTATACAGCGATCAGAGCTAAAAATAGCCATTGATTACTGTATAAATGTCACAGGCATGGAAGGGGGTTAACACTAGGGGGCTATCAAGGGGTTAAATGTGTTCTAACTGTAGGGGGGCTAGGACTGACGGTAGTAGGAACACACAATCTCTCTCCTCTCCCCTGAGAGAACCAGGATGTGTGTTTACACACAGATCCCGGTTCTCACTCTGTCACAAGCGGGTGCACGGCGGCCATCGCGGCCGCCGGGCGCATCGGTTCCGGGGGCCACGCGGTGGCCACTTGCTGTGATGTCAAAGAAGCGACGTACAGCTACGGCGATTTGCGCAGCTGTGCCAACCTGCCACAGTATAACTGTGGCGGCTGGTCGGCTAGCGGTTAATTTACTACTTTTGGCGATTTCAGTTGTGACTTGGATAGACATCTGTACATGAAGACGCACTTTAACCACTTCAGCCCCGGAAGGTTGAATAAAAGATTAATGATACAGAGTGTTGCTGCCTTAGGTTAAAGCACAGTTCCACCCAAAAGTGAAACCCTCCCTCCTATATCGGCCTAACCTGAGGAAAATAGCTTTTTTCCCAAAATAAAAAGGGAATATTTATTATAGCAAAAACTTCAAAATAGTGTTTTTGTTCAAAATTGTCACTCTTTTTTTGTTTATAGCGCAAAAAATAAAAAACGCAGAAGTGATCAAATACTACCAAAAGAAGGCTCTATTTGTAGGGGAAACAAAAGGACATATACATTTTGTTTCGGTACGTCGCACAACCGCGCCATTGTCAGTTAAAGTGGCGCAGCGCCGTATCACAATGGCCTAAGCGGAGCTCCACGCAAAAGGGGAAGCTCTGCTTTTTTTTGCATCCCCTCCACACTTTTGGGGGGGAAGGTACCTGTACCCACTTCCAGCTCAGATCACCGTGGCGATCTACGAGCATGTTCAGCCTCTCCTCCTTCCCCCCACAGCCTTCTGGGCCATCCACAGGTCCCATGAGACTGCAGAACTATTCACAAGGCGCAGCGCGACTCGCACATACACAGTAGGAAACCGGCTGTGAAGCTGGAAGGCTTCACAGACGGTTTTTCCTTACTTACAATGCTAGCGCCTGCACCCGAAGCCGATTGAAGAACTGGCCCGGGTGCTGACGTAGCTGGATAGGCAAGTGTTATTATATTAAAAGTCAACAGCCACAGTATTTGTAGCTGCTGACTTAATTTTTTTTGGGGGGAGACTGGAGCTCCTCTTTAAAGGATTAGTAAGCTGAAATATATTATTTTGTTTGTTCTCAGGTTTAATTAGGATCTAAAAGTTTTCTTTATTGTATTGTTAAGGTGGCCATAAATGTATTGAAATTCGGCCAGCAGGAACTGACCAAATTTCGATCTGTTTGTGCTCACTTCCTCTCCAAACTACCCACTTCCGTCGAATGGGCTTGTTGGAAAACTCGATCAGCGACTGCAGCCAACAGGATGCAGTTGCTGATCAATGTATTCTGACCATGAAGATTCCCCGCTGTCCGAATACAATCCCTGGAATTCATAGACTGGTACAGACAGATTTTGGGAAAGTGTCTCTTGTGTTCTAAAAGTAGTGCAGTGTGTGGCAAATTCATGTACCAATTTGGAACCAGTTTATTATTGTACACCAAAAGAGTTCACTTGACTAGCTCCACTTTTGTAAGATACAAACTGTCAGTATCTTAGCTTAAAAATTTGTCACACTGAATGCGACAATTGATTTTTGGTTTATTCATTGCTACACACTGTAAGAGTGGCACATTTAGGAATTTGGTGCAGGAGTCCCTGTCAGAGCCAAAAGTCGCATATGTTTCATAACATTTGGAGCAATACCTTAACAAGAGGGATTAACACCAGAAAAGTGGCGCAACACCTTTATTGAATTCCCCCTAATGTCTCAGCAGGGAGGATCCCTCTAGCCACCTAGCTTGTGTAGATGGAGGAATGTTTTCTTTTTTGTTCAGCCCGCTGGCTGAAATAAAAAATAAAAATCATGAATAATGTATGGCCAACTTCAGTGGGTCTCCCCTTTTTAGTAGGGACAGATTGTGTTTCCTCTTATTTCAGATTTCAGAGTAGTTTACAGTCTACTGAATCCTGTCCCAATAAACACCTTTAAAGGAATGAAATATTTTAGGTATAGTGTGTAAATGGGAACACACGCAGTGATTTTGATTTCTCAAATTTGACGGCAAAAGTGGAAAGTCCAACCCCAGCCAAACGTTTTGTATGTTTAAAAAAATAAAAATAAAAAAATAAATAGTGAAGAAGGGTTAGAACATCTAAGTTTTTACTGCTTTCTGTCTCTGAAGGGAAGATTTACCCTCACTTGCTGCCAGGGTGTCACACAAGTACAGAACGTAATGGGATCTCTGTCTGGGACAATGACAGCAACAAAAGCAGATAAAAAGTTGAGTATAGGCTATATAAATCGGTACCTTATCCATAATTAATACTCAAAAAATAAATATTAGAACCTTGCGGACTTTACTGGTACCAGAGAAGGACAGTGAAACAAAAATTGATAAAAAAATGTTTTTATTACAAAGCCTTGCGCCATTGCTGGGCTCCAAATGGCACATGCTAATTTTCTTTGCAGTCAAGATATTGAGGTCGTGAGGAAGCAAGGTTTGTGAAACGCGTTGACCTCTGGAATTACTAGCAAAGAAATATTGTTGAAGTTTTAAATATCTGGCCTGTACCATCCAAATAAGCACCTACGTTCATGGTTTTATGACTATAAGTCATGATTTTTTTTTTCTAATAAAAACATTTAGGAATTTTTGATTCACTGTCCTTCACTTGGTACCAGTAAAGTCTGCAGGGTTTTAATATATATTCTTTGAGCAATAAAAGCACAACAACACGTTAGGGTTTTATTGCCGTGTGTCTCTGTTTCAGTAACACACTCCATCTCATTTTCTTGCCCTGGTGGAACCAATAAAAAAAGGGGAAATGGAGAGGAAATCTCCGAAATGAGAACAGACCTCAATAAAAACATGACAGATTCATATGCGTTTTTGCTCTGTTTAAAACTTTAAAATGTCTTGGCTGGAGTTTGACTTTAAAGTCAGAAGCGCCTTACACTTATTCAAGAGATTTCAGTAAATACTGTACTCTTCCCCACTTCTAGCCAAAACAAATTTATTAGCAATTTATGTTACCAGTCTTGCTACTAAATTGTAATTGCTTGAAACCATTTGTATTAACAGGTTTCTGTCCTGAAACATTACATTTTTCCACACTTTTAAAAAGGTAAGCTTGTCTCACAACTGACAAGAGCAGAAAATGTTCAATTAAATTCCATGTTAACTACTAGAGATGAGCTCGGGCGTGTTGGAAATCCCACGTGCCTGATCTTTTTCAGAAAGTTGACACTGTACACGGTTGATCGCAGGCAGTGAGACATTTCCCAATCTGTGCAGCTGCGAACCAGGAAATTTCTCACTGCCTGTGATTATCCGTGTGCAGCGTCGGGTTCCTGGCGGGATCGGGCACATGGGATTGTGAACACACCCAAGCCCATCTCTATTACCCATTCGATGGCAGGTCTTTTCTGGCACTTTTTTTTACATAAAATTTTTACTATTCATGAAGCCTTCACAGGTTACCACTTTAGATTTACACAAAGGCTGGTGCTATAATTACTGCCCAAGATCGGGCATTCAGTGCGATACCTCACGATCACTGTTTGCGTGCAGGATACATGCCTGCATTCGCCTTCGCGCGCGAGCACACTAGTGGGGTGGGGGGGATATGGGGTTACTTTAATTTTTTTTTACAGTCTTTACATTTTTATTTTTTTTAAATATCACTTTTATTCCTGTCATAAACAATGTTAATATCCCTTGTGACAGTAATAGGCTGTGTCAGGTACTCTTCATGGAGAGTCTTACTGACCCCAGATCCCTCCTCTGTCCTTAAAAGCATTTGATTACACCAAGATTAGTTTGATCAAATACTTTCCATTTTTAGAAATGGCACTGTTTATGTCAGGTAAACAAAGTGATGCAAGGTCATTGCTTCTGGGTTACCTTATTATAGAGCCGAACAAAGCAGATTCAGACTTTGGCTCTATGATCAGCCAATGGATGCGCTTGCTGGTGAATCGTGTGTCCCGGTGGGATGGGACAGCTCAATGAGCTGCAGAAGGCAGGAGGGGGGACATCCACTCCTACTGCTTATAAAAAAAACAATCCAGCGGCTAGTTAGCCGCTAGGATTGCTTTTACAAGAGAGCTGACCGTCGACTCTAAAAAACGGTACTGGGATGATGCCTGCAGCTATCATCCCGATATAACCACTTGAAGTTCAGCGACATATGGGTATGTCACTGGTCAAGACTATTCATAGTTCACACATCTTCAGGGTCAATAAGAAATGTGCATCCTATCATTCTCAATTTATAGAAAATGTTAGGAAGGAAATATGGAAGCGGCAGTTGGTGACTTGGTTTTAAACGTGAATGTTGATCTTAACTTTACCACCTGATTACTGACCTGTAACAAGCTTGTGAATGTCAGGTGTTTTACCTGCCTGGACGAGAGAGACCCAAAACATACCAACAATTCACATCTTTTTCCTGAAGGCTCCTTTTAAACTTTACATGCAAATTTTTTTTTAACCCAGATATTTAGATTTTTATTAAATTCACATTGGATAGTGGATAGTAGAGGTAGGATTATAAATCACATGCCACACTGCATGGGCTTAATGTTTACAACTTTAAGGTGGTGCCTGCACATACCTGCAGCATTTTTGCAAGGCCCCTGTACTGTTAGAATGCCTTGATAGTGCTCAAGCTTGCCCATCCATTCCACCTAATACTATTGGCTAGTGGAGGCAATCCATCATCGTGATGGGCCAACAATAATGTGTGGAGGCAGAGCTGCTGCAGATATATGTAGATACCCAATTTTCAGAAACCTGGGCAATTCAAACTGAGTAAAAGATGCCTATAAACTATTAGATGGCAGTTTTGCAACTTAACATTTTAATGAAACGCTGGCAAGCACAGAGGAGTTACCACTTTAGAGTTACACATGAGGGCTGGTGCTATAATTACTGCCCAAGATCAGGCATTCGCTGTGATACCTCACATGTGTGGGACGATCACTGTTTGCGTGCAGGATTGATGCCTTCGCACGCGAGCACAGGGGTGGGGTGTGTGGGAAGATGGGATTACTTTAATTTTTTTTTTTAACACTGTCACTTTACATTTTTTTTTGTTTTAAATACCACTTTTATTGCTGTAACAAGCAATGTTTTTATCCCTTGTGACAGCAATAGGTCAGATTGTCCCTCTATTTTTAGACTGCCCTCTAGAGTTTACAACCGGATGAAAAGCTGACATTTGCTTACAACTTTTGCTATCTCTCAAAACACCTTGTTTTGGAAAGCTGTTTTCATTGAAATCAACCTCTGCTGAAGCCAAATATTTCACCACATCTCTGTATGAATTGTCCAGGACTGTAAAGAACCACCAGTGTTATACAAAGCCGAATGTAAAGCTGAGCAGACTAGTGGAAGTTTTACCAAAGTTGTGATATATCACCAATATGTACTTTTCTACACCTAGGATAGACACTCTAGTACATTTTCATTCTGTGACAATAAAGTTCACACGGTATGTCAGTGCTGATTGGTTAAAAGGCAAATAATAGCAAGCATTACATACAAAATATGAATAAAAATATGACTGATTTAATTACAGACTTGAAAATTTCCAACACATCAGAAAACATCTTTATCCCACAGAAATCTTAACCAAGTAAGAGAAATGCCAACTTACTTCTCGAGGCATTCAAATTACCTTTTAGGAAACAAATAAAAATAAAAAATATAGAGATTTCTGAAGTAAAATACTCTTTGATTGCACGGTTTTGAAAGAATGTCTGAAAGCTTTTGTCACCAAGTGTTTAATTTTAAACAAAATTGATATTTCTTAAATATTTATTTAAATTTATATATTTATATATATATTTATATATATATATCTATGTATATATATACACACACGCGCAAAATGCAAACTGGATTCCTCCATGTAACTATGAGTGTTAAAAGGTAAATACTCTGTATTTACAAACTTTAGAAAAAAAGTGAGGTTCTCAGAATACAATTCACTTATTTCCAGGTATTTGTGAATAGATAATACAAGCTATTAAAGATCAAATATTGATATAACAAAACTGAGGAACCCCATCATCCAAACAGAGTGTAAGTCTATTTACACAGCACCTCAACACCACTTGCTGAACCCCAGAAAGACCGCTTCTAATTCCATACAACACAAGGCCTTCTAGGTTTGCAGTTAATGTTAACAGGCCAGTGAAATTGAACTAAATACAGTCTGTAAAAACATATTTTGGGGAGGGGGAGAGAGAAGATAAAGCAAAATGTAGTTCTTTTTATCATACAAAGTAATGCTTTTTCTGTTTTGTAGCAACAACTCTAAGAAATACAGCCAGAGCCCTGGACCAAATTACAAAAATGAAAGCGAATCGTTTATTTTGTTACTACAGGTTAAACCACCTACAACATTCAATGATATATTGCCATTAGGGTTTGTTGAGGTGTGATTATAAAATCTTTTTAAGACCCGGTACCTTTTCAAATGCTATAAACACAGTGTATATCGTTACTGTACATGTACTCTGCTGCTACAGCTTAGCTGTAAATCCCCCACACACAATGGTATGGACATTACCCTTCCTATTTCCCCCTCCCCCTTTTTACTGTACATCAAACAATACAAATGTTTTATTGTCAACCTCCCCCCTTACAAAAAATAATACTCTAAAAGCAACCTACTGCAACTTTTAATTAAGACAAGTACATATATTTTAAACCAATTGCTTTAAAGCAAGAAGGCAGTATAAACCTTCTAGGAAAAAAAAGTTTGTTTTTTTCATTTTATAAAAGGTTAAGAAATATAAGACAATTTTTACATTTAAAAACTTACAATAAATAAGAGATGCAGGCATTTTTCTGTATATTGATAATAGGTTTTATAATCCACACAACATCTTTTTGATGTTTAAAAGTCAAAAGATGAAACACATCATTGCTTCCTAGGACACCCGTCGTCTTCGATTCACGTGATGTCACAGAAACAGAGACGGGAGATGATTCCAAAGGTTCCAGGAGGCTTTCAACGTTGAACTGGCTTCATATTATGAAGCAATTATCCAAATACAGGTAGTGGTGGTATTTTAACAACCCAGTCTGTTGTAAATCCTGCCAATTTTGTATACTGAGTGGCTTCAAAGAAAACAAATGTGATTCCGGAGTCCTGTAATGCAATAAAAGCCTCATGTTCCTTGCAGCTTTCTTAGTGAATGTCACAGCATATTCATGATAATGTTATACAACTGGTTCAGCACCACAAAATGAACTGGCAGACATGAACGTCTGTCTTGAGTTGCAGGATCACAGGTTAGCCAGGAGAGGGCATTATACTGTTCCAGAACAAACCTGAAAGAAAATCGAGGTCAGTAAAGATAAAATACCAAATGTGAGCACATATAGTTTAACCTTACAATAGCTCTATGGATTTGTTCATTGTGAAGCTTTACTATGGTAAGGTGCCCAAACACAAAGAAAAACTGAAGAGATATGTATAGCAAACAACACCTTTAATACAAGAGATTATATCCATTAGGATATTATTCTGCAAACATGACCCATTTGGTAAAAAAAAAAAAAATTCTCTTCTCTGGCACACGTACCTATAACTATTTCTTGCAATTACATACATATGAGTGACATAAATCCTTGTAAGTGAAGATAAGTACCCTTCATGGAGAAGTCTTAGGCTGGATTCACACCTATGCATTTTTTGTGCTTTTTGCATTTTGCAGATTTGCACAACAGAAAGTGTTCCATAGGAAACAATGTTAAATGGACTGTAGTGCAAATCTGCAAAATGCAAAAAGCACTAAAACCGCATAGGTGTGAATCCAGCCTTAGGATCCGATGTCTCCTCTGCCTCTAGCCACAGCAGATTTGGGACACAGATTCTGCAGTTTACCCTGGTGGCTGAACCCAGAAATTATTGCAGTACAAGAGCAACTGATGAACAGGAGCACACAGTTCACCTGGGGCTCCCCATCCTGAATGACACTGCCGCAGTTACAAGTTCATAAAAGAGCCAGATGAGTCCAGGGATCATGAAAGCCGATGTTGTATAAGAATGACCTCACCTCAGTCCAGTCCAGTAATCTCATTCACTTTTTTTATGCATTCTTTATTTTTCAAGATGGAGATCGGGAAAGGTACAATACAGTACAATATAAGGTCTAAGGGCAACCAATTCTTAGTATGCATTTGCAGTGAAAATGAGATAGGTATAGGAATATACCATATCTCATTCATATCCATGACATCTATCAGCATGCCTCCTGACAAATACTGAACAGCAGAAACCGGATGAATTTGGATCAATCTATGGGTGTTCCAATTCATGAGAAGTCAATCAACTTCTCATGAATGGTCCTGCTGGAAATTTTCCATTTGATCGGCACTTGCAGCTAAGAGGCTGCAGCACTGATCAGTATATTCGGATGGTGGGGGAATCCCATTGTCAGAATACAATGACACAGCCGGATGATTCCCGCATCCACATTGAATGGTCATTCAACTGACTGGCTGAACGAAAGAAAAAAAACACAACACAAAAACTGCCCCATGTATAATCAGCTTTAGGAAAAAGGTCACTTTCTTCAGAGAACCTCAACATGTAAACTAAGTTTTTGCATTTACAGTAAAATACTTTTCTTGGCGTTCATTGAGGGACATAGGAAGCATTTAAAGTAGTTGTAAAGGCTGAAGGATTTTTACATTACTGTATTCTCTGTATAAGAACCTTCTGCATGCAGCTCCCCCAGCCCTCCTTATACTTACCTGAGCTCAATCTCGATCCAGTGCCATGCACAAGAGCAAGGTTCTCTCTGCTCTCTCCCTCCTCACTGGCTCAGAGATAGCACCGGGAGACATTGGCACCTGTTTTCAGTCACAGCCAGTGAGGAGGGAGTGGCCTAGAAAAATGCTGTGTATGTCTGTGTCTATGGACAGAGGCAGCTCAGGAGCAAGCCTGCACGAGAGGTACTCGACAAGGTGGAGGAGCCAGGAGCACTGTCAGGGGACCCAAGAGGAGGATCGGGAAAATCATTGCACAAAGCAGGCAAGTATGACATTTGGTCATTTTATTTTATTTTTTAAACATTATATCCTTTACAATGACTTTAAAGTGTTTGTTTCCCCAACATTCCTGGTATGCATCTGCTTTACGGTGTACTTTTTTTAAAACGCATTCTGTTCTTTATGCATTGCTTCCTTTGTGTTAAATACCTGGTGATCCTGCCAGTCCTAATCCTGCTTTCCTATTTCAAAGTGACCACACTAGGCATGGAAGCACATCCACCCTAACATGGCCAGTTTTTTGGTACTGATGGCAGCACAGCCAGCCTGTACACCAATGGAAAGACTTGTGTTTAAAGGTGCCCCTGCACAGCCATTCACTGAAGATTCGTATACGGATCTTTCTCTGATATATATATATAGATATATATATATATATATATATATATATATACACACACACACACACACACATATACACACAGTGCCTTGAAAAAGTATTAATTTCTTGAAATTTTCCAAATTTTGTCATGTTACAACCAAAAACGTAAATGTATTTTATTGGGATTTTCTGCAATAGACCAACAAAAAGTGGCACATAACTGTGAAGTGGAAGGAAAATGATAAATGGGTTTAACATTTTTTTTTACAAATAAATGTGAAAAAAGTGTGGTGTGCATTTGCAAATCTAGAGTAAAATTTTTGCCCATTCTTTGCAAAAGTCAGGTTGGATGAAGAGTGTCTTTGAAAAGCAATTTTCAAGTCTTGCCACAGATTTTCAATTGGATTTAGGTCTGGACTTTGACTGGACCATTCTAACACATGAATATGCTTTGATCTAAACCAGCGGTTCTCAACCTGGGGGTCGATTGCCGATTCTCCAGGGGGTCGCGGATGCTGGCCGAGATGCTGCCTGAGATGCTGGCCGAGACGGACCCGAAGTTACTGCCGGAGTCCGTCCGTCTCGGCCAGCGAGATGTCACTTCCTGCAGAGGAGAGACTGCACGGAAGTGACGTTCCGTCGCCGCCATCTTGGTACTCTCGTCCACAGTAATGCTTAGACTTAGAAGTCGGCAAGCGGACATCTTGTTACACCCACTGAAGTCCGCTTGCTGTGGATGAGTGTACCAAGAGGGAGGCAACGACACACCTGAAGAAGAACACCTGTGTCACTGTGACATCTGGTAAGTCAGACACACAGGAGAAGCTGACAAGATAACATTTTTTTCATTATGTTACTTAACATTTATATATATATATATATGTCCCAGTTGGTTCCTCAAAAGTGTTTATTCCGTGCCAGTGGTAGATACATGTTTGGGTGCTATACACTTTGTGTATCTAGCACTGGCACGGAATAACCACTTTTGAGGAACCAACCGGGACGTTTATATATAAATAAGTGGTGGGGGCGCAAACAAACTGAAAAAATCTGAAAATAAAAACCCCCATTAAAACGCTGCAACTGTGCCTTTAAATGCAGCCACTGTGCCCTTTAATTGTTGCCACTGTGCCATCAAACGCAGCCACTGTGCCCTTTAATTGTTGCCACTGTGCCAAACACAGCCACTGTGCCCATCAATTGTCGCCACTGTGCCAGCAAACATCGCCACTGTGCAGCCACTGTGCCCATCAATTGTCGCCACTGTGCCCATTAATTGTCGCCACTGTGCCAGCAAACGCAGCCACTGTGCCCATCAATTGTCGCCACTGTGCCAGCCACTGTGCCCATCAATTGTCGCCACTGTGCCATCAAATGCAGCCACTGTGCCCATCAATTGTCGCCACTGTGCCAGCAAACGTCGCCACTGTGCAGCCACTGTGCCCATCAATTGTCGCCACTGGGCCCATCAATTGTCACCACTCTGCCAGCAAACGCCGCCACTGTGCCATCAAATGCAGCCACTGTGCTCATCAATTGTCGCCACTGTGCCATTAAACGCAGGAACTGTGCCCTTTAATTGTTGCCACTGTGCCAAACGCAGCCACTGTGCCAGCAAACGTTGCCACTGTGCAGCCACTGTGCCCATCAATTGTCGCCACTGTGCCATCAAACACAGCCACTGTGCCCATCAATTGTCACCACTGCCAGCAACACCGCCACTGTGCCATCAAATGCAGCCATTGTGCCCATCAATTGTCACCACTGCCAGCAACACCGCCACTGTGCCATCAAATGCAGCCATTGTGCCCATCAATTGTCACCACTGTGCCAGCAAACGCTGCCACTGTGCCATCAAATGCAGCCACTGTGCCATCAAATGCAGCCACTGTGCTTGTCAATTGTCGCCACTGTGCCATCAAATGCAGCCACTGTGCCATCAAATGCAGCCACTGTGCCATCAAACGCAGCCACTGTGCCAGCAAACGCAGCCACTGTGCCAGCAAACGCAGCCACTGTGCCAGCAAACGCAGCCACTGTGCCAGCAAACGCAGCCACTGTGCCAGCAAACGCAGCCACTGTGCCAGCAAACGCAGCCACTGTGCCAGCAAACGCAGCCACTGTGCCAGCAAACGCAGCCACTGTGCCAGCAAACGTCGCCACCTGTGCGATCAAACGCAGCCACTGTGCCCTTTAATTGTTGCCACTGTGCCAAACGCAGCCACTGTGCCCATCAATTGTCGCCACTGTGCCAGCAAACGTCCCACTGTGCAGCCACTGTGCCCATTAATTGTCAGCACTGTGCCAGCAAACGCCGCCACTGTGCCAGCAAACGCGACCAACGAAAATAATTTTACTGTTAGGGGTCCCCACAACTTGGGAAATTTTATCAAGGGGTCATGGCACTAGAAAGGTTGAGAACCACTGATCTAAACCATTCCATTGTAGCTCTGGCTGTATGCTTTGGGTCATTGTCCTGCTGGAAGGTGAACCTCCTCCCCAGTCTCAAGTCTTTTGCAGACTTTAACAAAGCAAAACATTTGTGTATGTAGAAGAACCTTTTTTTTCTTCTAAGTGATCACAAGACCTCTGTTCTCAGCTGCATAAGGGGCATGAAGAGGTGAGGGTGGAGACTACAGGAGGCAGAGTAACATCAGTACATTCATCTTCCCAGTGAAGAGTTGTACAAGGGTGTGTCAGCACAAGTCTGACCATTGGATTACAGGCAGTCAAGTGCAAAGAAGACAACTGACCACACTGGGATGGATGTGCTGGGATGGTCATCTTGAACCTGGTGGGTGTGTCAGAAATCTTCTGTAGCCAGTGGCTTCCTTTTGCTTGGTTTCCGTCATAGCTACAGATAAAGGTAATCCTCTGTGGGGTACTCAGAGTAGGGACCCGAACATAGGATAAGGGTGTCAAGAAGGAGTATGCAGCAATTTGGGTGTAGACCGTCTGGTAGTCCTCATAGCATAAGGGCTGGAGGAAAAGCTTGAGTACCTTTTAAGGGCTCTATAGACGAAAGTGGTGGTAAATTTTGCAACCAGTGGTGTGATGCAACACCTGGTCATCCACCTAAGACTAAACACTGTGGTTGAGTTTTAGTGCCAAGTTTGAAACATTTACACTGTAAAAGTGAATATATTCCAAACACAGCCCCGGTTCTTACAGTAATGGTCAAAAATATAGGGTGATCCTGTCTTACCTGCCCATGGTGGAAGACTATATAGAGTCCAGGCTTCGCCCATCACAGTGGACATACTCTAAGGTGTCTTCAGTGTTTGAGTTCCACAGGGATGGACTACAGCTCTTGGCCTGTGTAGCACCCGGCAGTGCGCAGCAGAGTGTCACAACTAAAATGTAAAGCCATAGCCATCTGCTTTCCACATTTAATAAGCAAGAGATTAACTGCAGCAGTGGTTAGGTCACTTATGAGGGATTTTTACTAGTCAAGCAAAGTTTGACAAAATCAAGATGTAGTCAGGGTTGGGTAAAGGGCAGGGCTTGAAAGCCAGAACATAGATCTAGAAAAGTAGGCACTTCATTGCTTCTGCAACAGGCTCATCCTCAAGTTTCAGAGTGGTGCACACTGCATAAATAGGATCCACGGGTCTCATTTAATTTGAGTTACAGTACTAGACTGCAAATCCTGAGGGTCAAGATCATCACTGAAGGACTTGGACTCAGAATCAGGCAGTCACTGCTGCTGATGATCAGAAGTCACCAAGGCCGCAGATAAGTCAGATATAGAATTTGCAGGACACCCAGGGGCATGCTTTTGGCTTCTGCGGTTAGTTACCAAAAAAATGGGATTTGGGTCATACAGTCTTAAATGACTGGAGTGAAAATCTCAGCCAAAAGGAGGATCTTGCCACAACTGATGGAGCTAAAGAGAACTCTGATGAAAGGACAGACTCTAGGAGCAAAGGGCAACATGACTCCAGGCTGAAGACATCAGCACCATCAGAAAACATGTGCAGGCAGCCCAAAAGCTGTGTGTGAGCTGGAGGCACCCAAAACAGAGGGCCTAGAATCAGACGACATGTTGCAACCCTGTGGCGGTAAGGAAACTTAAAAGGCTTAAACAGGCAAGGGCTCAGGTACTCATGAAACCCAGAGAAAATTGAGTACTGTCCGTGATACTTTTTTTATTTGCACTAACATAACATTTTTCAGGACAAGCTTTCGGGGTATGTCCCCTTCTTCAAGGTCCAAGCAGTACTGATGCATATCAGTATCATGGACCGTACTCAATTTTCTCTGTCACAATTGCACTAATACAGCTACAATCACATCAAGCATGAAACCTAGATAGTCGGTAGCAAGTATTAGAGTATTAGAAAAGAAAAAAAGGTCAGTCTTAACACATCAGTTGGTGAAGAAGAGACTTTCAACCTCCCAGGACACTAGCCAAAACATGGTATATTGGTGGGTAGGATGGGTTATCCTGGGCTGGCCTAAAGTTTGTTTGTAGTGACCCATCCTCCTGTAGGTGCCAGGATAACCAGAAGATGAAAAAACTTCCTGTGTTGCTCAACGGATGAATGGGGGGGGGGGGGGGGGGGGGGGTTGCATCTTATGTCTGAATTAAAAATCTTCTGTATATTCTTTTGTATATTCTTTTGGTCTTGTAACACAAATTCTGCCGTTTTAGTTCTAACGTAGAGACGACAGGTCATTAAAAAGGACTTTTCTTACCTGAGGACATCTGAAGTTTGATTTGAATCTAGTGGATGTGAATGTTTGCTGTGTAGCAACTCATCTGATTGCACTGAAGGCACATGGAGGTGCAGAGAGGCCTAAAAGAAAAAAAAAAAGGAGGTAAAAAGATTTTAAAGCTTTTTAAAACAAAATATTACCACTTAATGGTAAAGAACTGTAAATATGTAATATCAGATAGTAGACATTTCACATAAGACTTATGTTCTTCTAGCCCTTTACACAAGCATATTCTAATTATTTTACTGCATATGCACGGACATATAGACAGAACTTTAGTCTGGGAATGCTTGAACAGAATCTTGTTAAAAAGAATTCTTCCCTTGAGGACTTTAAATTGGGAACAAGAAAGGGTGCCTTTGCATAGGCGCTATGCATAACGCTAATATAATAGAGTTAGCACATAACGCTAATTTAATCAAGGCCTGAACAGTCAAAAAACATGATTACAAAGTGTGCACCCTTGGATGCTTGCACATACCTGTCATTGCCTTCTCATACACCTCAGGGACTTAAAAACAATGGCTGCTCTTATATGCAAAATACAAGATACAGATATGGGAGGTAGCCATATACGGTACATAAAATGGTCCTTCAATGGTTGTATGTACAAGCATCTGAAAGGGCCTATTTAAAGCAGAGATCCAGCAAAATTAAAAGTCAGCAGTTACAAACACTGTAGCTGATGACTTTTAATATTAGGACACTTACCTGTCCAGGGATTCCACAATGTCGGCACCTGAGCCGATATTTCATGCATCGCTTGACCCTATTAGAGACGGCTAGCTTTTTTTGCCTTGTAAAGACATTACTTCTAAGAACTTAGGGCTCTAAAAGCATCACAACATTGCATACAAACATATGTGCACTGAGTCACCCAAATGGCCACCATTAACGTTCATATCAAACAGATTATGGACTACTTGGCCTGTAGGGTCAATATAGTCATAGCACTTCTGCTGATCCCAGCTTTCCACACACACACCCTCTCTCATCCTGGGAGACCTTCAGAACACGTCTGAAACGGCATGTCCTCTAGATGTGTGCACATACTCTAAAAGGGGATTTCGGAAAATTAAAAAAAACACATTTACCTTAAGAAACAGAGGGCACTGATTTTGTGCTTGAGGGCATGACGACCAAAACCAGTCAGGTAGAGGGCCAGCTTTGGCAGTTGAAACAAAGTACCCGAGTGCCAAGGGTTGCTGCAAGATGTTAGTCACCTCATCATGGGATTCCGTGGACAGCAGTCGATCAGTACCTTGACCCTGTAATTTCAATGTTTGAAAAGCTAAGTGCTTAGGAATAAGCTCAATGATTGAACCTTACACGCTATCCATTGCTGAATTTTCTAATATTCACAAAGTCTTTATAAAACAAATGTTATATCACTTTGAACAATAAGCCCCAAGTTTAAATACACACTTAAAAAGACTAGAGAGCTAAAAGATATAAAGAGGGCATAAAGCTTTTAGTGTGTCCTAAACACAGGGAACGTTTTTTCACTTTCTTAGGTAAACAGTACAAAATTGCAGTAGTTTTTTTTATCCGCTACAGATCACTGAATGTATCAATTAGATTAGATTTGAGACGTTTTACCATTTACGTGACCGAAAAAGAACATTTAACCAACATGAAAGTGAACTCCAGTAAAACTTGGCAAAAGAAACCCGATGAGGGTTGTCAGCTACTTGGGTCCCCCATTTGGGGAGTTCTACCAATTTGCTTCCTGGAAAGATTTCCTATTATTTCCTACTGGTGGCAGGACAGACATTTTTGTTTATGTGCCACTTTAAAGTATTAGTTAATTTTTTCCCGGGAAAAAAAAAAAGAAAATGTGAACACTCCTTGCCTGCCAGTCTCCGCTGCACTTACCTCCGTGGGTGATGCAGTTTCACTGTCCACACAGCCCAGTGGCATGATTCTGGGGTCTGAAAAATCACTCTGTCCTTCCTCTTTCCCTAAGGATACTGGTATGGATCAGAGTGGTTCTGGTTGGTCAGAACACGAGTCGATGTTGACCAATCAGAACTGCTCTGATCTGTCCTTGAGTACCAAGGGAAAGAACAGCATGAATTTCAAACCTGCACTGAGCTTTGTGGACAAAGAAACTGTATCACGCACGGAGATAAGTGCAGCAGGGACTGGGAAGGGTGTTCATTAGTTTATTTTTTCTGAAAAGGTGTACATTAAACTTTTCCTTGATCATCCATATGTAAAATAGCTTGAAAAATCGCCTCACATGCTACTTTAGAACTACATTACCTTGCCAACATCGCCTCCATGAGGATAATGGGACCCAGGTGAATGGATTGGAGAACCACCGGGTGATGCCGGAAATATGTTAATAATATCTGGATCCAAGTCATCGGGCGTCTCGAGTACATCAAAAATTCCCATGCCATCTGTTCCATCTCCAATAGAGAAAAGAAATGACATATACTAAATATCACAAATGTTTTATGTAAAATATATATATATATATATATATACATACATATATACATACACACACACACACACACACACACATACATACATATATATATATATATATATTTATATATTACACACACACACAGAACCACAGAGAATAGCGCACACATACAAAAATGCAAAAAGGAGTAACTTAAATCTTACAAGGCTGCTGGCCATACCATGCTTAAGCCCACCACTGCGCCAAAGTACCTAATTTTGAGTGGGTCCTACACTATTCATAAAAAAGAAAGATAAATCCCACTTCTCTTAACCATGGGAGATGTGTGCTAGCTGCAGAATACAATGCTTAAACTGCACTATGAAGGGACTCTTTCTGGAGCACTATTTGACACTGACAATGAAGTACTGTTGTGGGAGGGTGGGGTGCTCCACCCCAAGCAGTCTTTTATGAATAGTGTAGAACCCAGTCAAAATGAGGTACTTTGGTGCAGTGGTGGGCTTAAGCATGGTATGGCCATATGATGTGACTAAATACCCATAATTACTCATTAAGATTGGGTGCTTTTAAGCAGCCTAGTAAGATTCCAAAGTTACTACTTTTGCATTTTTGTATGTGTGCGCTATTCTCTGTGGTGTGTGTGATATATATATATATATATATATACACACACATACAAACACACACATCACATCCCCCCCACATAAAAACACAACCATTAAATCTTTCAGTAGAATAGTGTATTTAAAGCGTTTACCATCCAAGTGTTAAGCAACATTGAGTAGCAGGCAGAATTTTAAAAAATGCATAACCAAGACTATTTAATAAGAAAAGGGCAGTTATTCATCTAAACGGATATCACTAGTCTGAAAATATCAACATGCTCAAAGGCAGACTAGTATTGGGTTTTAGCATATCACTGCTATGGGCACTATACTGAAAGGACTGTTGGATAGACTGGTATTGGCTTTAGCACATCACTGCTATGGACAATATAATGAAAGGAACGTTGTATATATTTTTTATAAAAACAGTAAGCTGCCTGATGTACAGCAGTATATGCAATTATCAATGTATGCATTGCCCAAAGATTTCAAAAGATTAACGATACACAAACACTTACCAGTATTTGAACTGAAAAGGTTCTCATTTGTGTTGCTTGCTGATGCTACTTGCACAAATGCAGATGTGGGGAAAACTAAGATATGTGTGCATGATGTATCTTGGGGGGTATTAAGTTGAGAGGTCATTGTTAGCGTGGTGCTCCGACCAAACACAGAACCTGTTGATACAGAATCTGCAAAGGGAAAAAAGTAAGCACTTATCTACAGAAAATGCATGCATATCAGCACTAACATTACTGTATTGTAAAAAGGAAAAGGTCACAATTACACGAGAGGTGTAAAGTTTGTGGGTCAAAACACAACTGAGGTCTACAAATATACTACTGAGTCCCAAATATTGATAAATATTAAATTACAGACCATTCTTTGTTAATCTACAGAGCAGGATGTATTTTCTTGATTCTAAAGTAATGCCAAATAACGAGTCAAATTAGGTTGGCTCAGATAAAACACAAATCGCAAATGTAGATAAATTCCAACAAAGCAGATTTTAAAACACTAATTTTCCCATCTATTGAGGGGTGAATAGGACCGGGGACGCGGAGGACTGGATAGCAACCTGTAGGGACACTCGTGAATGCTTTACTGGTGTATTGTTGGTGTGGCTGGATAGGGTTCCTAACCAGTGTCTTTTAGCCTGGACTTGGCTCTTCTGGAGTTGGCGGAACGCTCTCTTCAAACACGAAGGATGTCTCCGTGACAGTGAGCTGGAATTCTCTCTAGACGGAGGATTGGCTCTCTTCTGCTACTCTTTAGTATCCTTTCCACAGAATATCGATGGGCATGGGTGTGAGCAATGGGACTGCTATGCAGACGATTTTGGTACATACCTGAACTTTTTTGTTGTATTGTCCCCTCCCCCCTTTATTTTTTCCCCCCTTTTCTTGTTTTACAACTGCCTAAACTGGATAACCAGACCTAAAGTTTTGCCACGGTAGGCGAAGTCACCTCATCTGAAGACAATCCTACTCCTTTATCTCAGTACTTAAGTGCCTGAATGTGCGACTCCTGTGATGGTGGTCCATTGGGAGGAGAGGTATGATGGAGGCCATACCTCTCTATGTCTATGCCGGAAGTGGGTGCAAATACCTGTCTTAGACAGGTATCTGCACCCCCCTCCCCCCTGAAAGGTGCCAAATGTGACACCGGAGGGGGGGAGGGTTCCGAAAAGCGGAAGTTCCATTTTTGTGTGGAACTCTGCTTTAAAGCACATAGATGTGTTATATCGGTTAGCAAATCCCATAGACATGTATAATATATGCAATTTTTCTTTACATGTTGAAGAATGCCTATTGTGACATGTTACTTTGCTTTGTATAAAGATTATATAGAAAAAAAAACAAAAACACTAATTTGAAAACATACAGATAAGTGAAATGTACCTGGCATGATCACAAATGACCCCTGTGGCTCCATTGCCACCAAACAAGCGCTTAGTATGCTGGGAGAGTCTGCTGCTGATATACCACACATCCTGCACGTATCCTTCAACCTCTTGCTCAGTGACTGAAGATTGCGACGACTCAGTAGACAACTCCAATCTGAAAAAAAAAATTATTTAATTATAAGTCAGTCAATCATAACAACACTGTACATCATAGTAAGCATAAAGTGTACAATACTTATTTTTCAAAAAAGCATATTGGGTGGCCCAGACATGCAAACAGTTTCTGAACAGATGGATTAAGATGGATTAAGTTTCAAACCTCACTGTAGGTCATTATTGAGAAGGTCAACCATTCAGGTGAGGACACTGGCAAACAAAATTGTTAGGAGACACCACATAACCCCTCCCACTCCCAGGATTCCTCAGTTCTTTAGCAAGCAACCAGACGAAAATGCCAGTACAGAGGGACGGGTTGGCCTGTGTCCTGTATTGTACACCAAGAAAATAGTTTAACGGGTAAGCAAAAGTTCTTATTTCTTAATTGCACAGCACAAGACACAGACTCCCTTAAGTCTTAACCATAGAATGTAACAAATACAAAACCAAGTCAAGAGGCCCAAAACAAGGGGAATCATGTTCCTAACTCAAAAAGCAGCTTGAGGCACTCTATAGCCGAAGTGGAGTCAAAAGAGGCCTGAACATCCCACCTGGTAAAACTTTACAAATGTATGAATAGAGAACCACGCAGCAGCCCTGCAAATCAGAAAAAACAGGTGCTAAAAAGTCGAAGACACTGAACAAGTCAAGTGAGCCTCAACAGGGAAAGCAGGATTTCTAGGATTAGAGAATCTGCCTAATCCACCTGGAAATGGAGTAAAGATGCAAGGCAGTCCTTGGGATAGCCTGCAGGAAGGACAAAAAGAATCTGGGGTTCAGATGGAAACAGAGGCTGAGAAAAAAATTTGCAGTGTAGTCAGGCCCAAGGTGTCAATACCACCTTGTCTTTATGAAGAACAAGAAAACTAGAGTTAGACTCACCGGTAACTCGGTTTCTTGGTGTCGTCCAGGACAGCTCTAGAGAGATAGGCTCCACCTCCGGAGGCAGGAAACACAACATTCAGATCCATAAAGGGCGGCTTCCATTCCTCTTCCCCAGTCTTTAACCGAGAACTTCCCCAGAGTGGCTTCTGAAACAAAAACACTCGTCCAAAGGTATACCAGCATATAGGGAGGGAATCCCTGCTGTCCTGGACAACAGCTAGAAACAGAGTTACCAGTAAGTCTAACGCTAGTTTTCTCTAGTTGTCCAGGACAGCACTAGAGAGGATCAACAAGAACTTACTAGATTGGGGGGGGGGGGGGGGGGGGGGGTTGGGGACTAATGCTTGGAGGATTTTCTCCCAAACGCTTGAGCTTGCACTGAGATAGGGTCCAATCTATAATGCTTCATAAAAGTCGAGTAGTTTGATCATGTTGCTGCTCAGCAGATTTGTTCTGGTGTCGCTCCAGCTCGCTCCGCCCAAGATGCCGATAGTGCCCATGTGGAGTGAGCCTTGGGGAAAAAGGACATTCCTTTTTTAAAATCTTGTAAGTTTCCACAATAGTGTGTTTAATCCACCTTGCGATTGTGCCTGTCGAAGCTTGGAACCCCAATTTTTTTCCCGAATGCAAAATGAATAGAGTATTGGATTTTCTAATGCTTTGACAATTCCAGATACCGTAAAACACAAGCTCTCACATCCAGTTGGTGGAATTCTATTTCCTTTGGATTGGTTGGGGACCCACAGAAAGAAGGCAAAACAATTTCCTGACTCCTGTGGAATTTTGACACTACTTTAGGAAAAAACCCTGGGTCTGTACACAATACCAGTCTGTCTTCAAAAATTTGCAGGAAAGGCTCCTTGATGGAAAGTGCTTGCAGCTCGCTAATGCGTCTAGCTGTGGATATGGCCACTAAAAAGACAGTTTTGAGTGTGACCCACTTTAAAGGACAGCTCTTCCTTTTGCGACCATTTTATCCTACCTTGCAACACTGTCAACAGGTCCCATTTTGTCAGAATTTTGAATGGAACGGGTCTAATCCTTAGAGAACCCGCTAACTAGCTAACAACCCCGTTCTAATGCCGGGGGTTGCTCCAAAAAAACAAACAAAAAAAAAACCAAAAAAAACAGACAAGGCCGATACCTGCACTTTTAATGTACTAATGGCCAGTCCTTGTCTTGTAAAAACTCCAAGATGGCTGGAGACCTCTTCTTGGTATCTACCCATGAACAGAAAGCTTTCCAAAATTTAACAGAAATTGCTTGGGTTACCTTCTTTCTACTAGAAAGAATTGGGTTTACCACCCTGTCCTAAAGCCCCTTAGAGTTCAGGAGGCTTTCTTCAGACACCAAGCTGACAATTTCAGGGTCTGTATTTGTGGTAATAGAAATAGGCCCTGGGACAGCAGATCCTTCCTCTCGGGCAGCATGAGGGGAGGCTCCTCTGTCAGGTGTAACAGCGTGGAAAACCATGACCTTTTCAGGCAATACAGGACCACAAGGATCGTTGTGGTGCGCTCTTGAATAAATTGAATAAACTTTCTCTGGACCAGAGGAATACGTTTGAACGGGGGGGGGATCAGCAAATGCGAAACACCCACTTCTGGGCCAAGGCGTCTATCCCCTTGGCCCCTACTTCTCTTTCCAGCGAGAAGTACAATGGAACCTTGGCATTTGATTTTTTGGCAATTACACCTCTTGAAGGCCCCATTTCTCTACCATTAGCTGGAAGATTTCCCTGTTTAGTGACCATTCTGACTCGTACACTTGGTGTTGGCTCAGAAAATCCGCCAGATGATTGTCCACTCCCTTTAGATGGACTGCGAATATTGACTTCAGGTTCCTCTCTGCCCAAGAAAAGATTGTTTAAATAAGAGACTGCTACCACACTGTCTGAGAGGACTTGTACGTGGGGACTTTTCAGCTGTCTGGCAAATGCCCTTAGCGCTTCCCAGACCGCTTGCAACTCCCTCCAGTTGGCTGATTTTTGGGAATGTGCTTTCTCCCAGTGCCCTTGGGCTACTCCTGACCCCCAGTGGGCCCCCCAGGTACTGGCTTCTGTGGTGATGCAGACGGACACTGGAAGAGACCATAATAGACCTTGCACAAAGTTCTTCTCCTCCCTCCACCACTACAGAGACCTCTTGGTGGAAGGTCATGTCCAGCAATTCCTGCTGTTCAGGATATTGGTTTGGAGACACCTGAAATGAGCCCTTGCCTGTACTGCAGGGATTGTTGCTGCCAGGAGACCCAGATCTGACATAGCTGGCTGAACGGATGGAAACTGCCAGATTGTTCTGAAAAAAGGCTGCTGTCGCCTTCACCTTTTCTACTTTCTCCTCTGTGAGATCTTCTACGTCATTGGACTTCCCCAAGAACCCCAATTACTGCAAGACCTGTGTCGGGGTTAGGTTCGACTTCTCCCTGTTTATCAACCACCCAGCTTTTCCATAAGGGAAATGGCCACCCGCAGTTCTCCTTGTAATTGGAGCACGGAGGGTGCAAAAAATAAAAGGTCGTCTAAGTATGGGATATTCCTTTCATTCTCAGGGGGGCCAGTGCCTCTGCCAGGATTTTCGTAAAAATCCTGGGGGATGAGGACAGGCCAAATGGCAGGGCCCTGAATTGAAAAATGTCAGACTTGCTTTCCCTATTGACTGCCACACTCAATTTTTTGAGATTCTTCATGGATCGGGTCGTGTAAATAGATTGAGGGAGGCCATGAAGCAATCCGGGGGAAGAATTGACTTCACCGTAAAGATTATTTCCATCCAAAATTTCTTCTTAGGTCACTCATTTGTTCAGCGACTTTAATATTAGACAGAATTTGCCCGACGGTTTCCTTACTACGAAAACGTGAGAGTAGAAACAGTGGTTTATCTCTAGCTGTGGCACTGAAATAAGAACCCAAAGGCAAAGGAAAAGAAAAACGAAGAAAAGCTGCTGTCAGAAAACCTTAGCCAACCAGTGGGTGTATACCTTCACCAACACCTATGTGCACCCCCACCAGCCGCTGACAGGATTCACATGACCCTTTAGCCTGGATCCCATCTTAATTGGGGGGGGGGGGTGGATGGATGGGTGCCAACAATAAGACTGTCACACCCTGCCCCCAACCCCCCCCCCCCCCCCCAGTCCTGTAGGGTCAAAGGCACCCCAGTGTCCGCCTACCTGAGTTGGGCCAGCACCACTGCCACCTGGTTCAGTTAGGTCCATGCTGTCCTCCGCTGGAGCATCGTGCTGTGGATCAGGACCGGCCTGTGGCTGGCGTTTTTTAAATAAACCGCCATGGATCCAGCGTTCACACTCACCGCGTGACCCGGAACCGGAAGTGGTGTGCCGGAAGTACCCGCCCTCCTCCTGCGTTCCACAAACCGGAACTTGAGGCCTACGCCCGCCCTCACGCCAGGATACCGTACTATCCGCCAGCAGATCGCCATGAGCCCTGTGCAGGGAACGCCAGCCCTCCCCAGGCTATCCTGGAGGAGGACTCTGGTACCAGCTCCTCCGCAGCCTGACCGGTGGACTCAGATGCCTGCCATCCTTATTAGGTACTTGCAGACCTCCTTCTCCCTCTCCCTTAGGTAGCACCTAGGCTTAGGGGAAGGAGGGCTCTCATCCAGCCTCCTCCTCCGGTGGAGGAAACACAAAGACTGGGGAAGTGGGACGGAAGTCGCCCTTTATGGATCTGAATGTTGTGTTTCCTGCCTCCGGAGGTGGAGTCTATCTCTCTAGTGCTGTCCTGGACAGACGACTAGAGAAATGTTCTTTACAAGATAATGTCAGTTCTGATACCCATCCCGCTGATGTGACAGCTATGAGAAATACCACCTTACAAGTTAATTCGTAAACGGAATATCCCAAATAGACTCAAAGTTAGACTTTTCCAGGGTGCTCAAGGCCAAATGTTGCTTTAGTCCAGATTGGACACCATGAGCCCCAGTACCCTAATGCAAAATCAGACCGCTGGAAGCTTTCTGGAGCATAGGGTTTGGATATGAACTTGAAGAGAAACTCATTCCTAGGAAGAAACACATGGGCTTGGACCGTGTCCAAGACTAGACCCAAGTACTCCAAATGGTAGGTTGAATCCAACAAAGACTTACAGTGGGGACGGAAAGTTTTCAGATCCCCTTAAATTTTTCACTCTTTGTTATATTGCAGCCATTTGCTAAAATCAAGTTCATTTTGTTTCCTCATTATTGTACACACAGCACCCCATATTGACAGAAAAACACGGAATTGTTGACATTTTCAGCGGATTTATTGAAAAAGAAAAACTAAAATATCACATGGTCCTAAGTATTCAGACCCTTTGCTGTGACACTCATATATTTAACTCAGGTGCTGTGCATTTCTCCTGATCACCCTTGAGATGGTTCTACACCTTTATTTGAGTCCAGCTGTGTTTGATTATACCGACTGGACTTGATTAGGAAAGCCACACACCTGTCTATATAAGACCTTATAGTTCACAGTGCATGTCAGAGCAGATGAGAATCATGAGGTCAAAGGAACGGCCTGAAGAGCTCAGAGACCGAATTGTGGCAAGGCACAGATCTGACCAAGGTTACAAAAAATTTCTGCTGCACTTAAGGTTCCTAAGAGCACAGTGGCCTCCATAATCCTTAAAAGAAAGACGTTTGGGTTGACCAGAACCCTTCCTAGAGTTGGCCGTCTGGCCAAACTGAGAAGAGCCTTGGTGAGAGAGGTAAAGAAGAACCCAAAGATCACTGTGGCTGAGCTCCAGAGATGCAGTCAGGAGATGGGAGAAAGTTGTAGAAAGTCAACCATCACTGCAGCCCTCCACCAGTCGGGGCTTCATGGCAGAGGGGCCCGACGGAAGCCTCTCCTCAGTGCAAGACACATGAAAGCCCCCATAGAGTTTGCTAAAACACCTGAAGGACTCCAAGATGGTGAGAAATAAGATTCTTTGGTCTGATGAGACCAAGATAGAACTTTTTGGCCTTAATTCTAAGCGGTGTGTGTGTGGAGAAAACCAGGCAGTGCTCATCACCTGTTCAATACAGTCCCAACAGTGAAGCATGGTGGTGGCAGCATCATGCTGTGGGGGTGTTTTTCAGCTGCAGGGACAGGACGACTGGTTGCAATTGAGGGAAAGATGAATACGGCCAAATACAGGGATATCCTGGACGAAAACCTTCTCCAGAGTGCTAAGGACCTCAGACTGGGCTTCCAACAAGACAATGACCCTAAGAACACAGCTAAAATAACAAAGGAGTGGCTTCACAGCAACTCTGTGACTGTTCTTGAATGGCCCAGCCAGAGCCCTGACTTAAACCCAATTGAGCATCTCTGGAAAGACCTAAAAATGGCTGTCCACCAACATTTACCATCCAACCTGACAGAACTGGAGAGGATCTGCAAGGAGGAATGGCAGAGGATCCCCAAATCCAGGTGTGAAAAACTTGTTGCCTCTTTCCCAAAAAGACTTATAGCTGTATTAGATCAAAAGGGTGCTTCTACTAAATACTGAGCAAAGGGTTTGAATACTTAGGACCATGTGATATTTCAGTTTTTTTTTTTTTAATAAATCTGCAAAAATGTCAACAATTCTGTGTTTTTTTGTCAATATGGAGTGCTGTGTGTACATTAATGTGGAAAAAAAATGAACTTAAATGATTTTAGCAAATGGCCGCAATATGCCAAAGAGTGAAAAATTTAAGGGGGTCTGAAGACTTTCCATCCCCACTGTATGTAGGTTGAAAATTCACCTTTAACAGTGAAGATGCTGTAAGGCAGTCTAATAGTCCCAGAATCTTAAAGAGGTGGGCAGATTTGAGTGTTTGGATGTCCAGAACTTGAGAAAAAACCTAGTAGAGGACTGAAAAGGACTTTTCGAAAACTCCGAAGGGGCAGAGTTTGCCATGGGCACCTTAGTTTTCTTTTTACTAGGCTCTTTTCACCCATGTCCTTAATAAAGGCACCTAAGGACTCTCCCAACAGTTGTACTTTGTAATCCTTTCTAAACATTTCCTACAAAATGTCTCCACAGTCCAGTACCGCAGCCAAAGGATTCTGGACATTGGTACTAACATAAATGGTAGGCAAGAATTTTGCCACAGGGAGAACACCAGTCTATGCAGTAGATTTCTGGAAAACTGAGGGAACTGTCAGTATCGATCTGTGGCTGGGCACCATGCGCTTGGCCCAGATTGTCAGCGTTTAGCAAACTCAACTTGAACCAGAGGTTTTGGAGGCAGTTTGATCCACTACTGGCACTTTCCACTTTTTGTAGAAGGCCTCCGCCACTAGGTACTGCTGTGCAAACCTCCTGTGAAGCCTACACACTGGGGTTTTAGAAGAGAAACTATACTGGCAATTTTAAAGCGGTTCTTCAGTCTAAAACAAAAAATTGTAAGTCAGTAGTTAAAAATACTGTGGCTGCTGACTTTCTATAATAGGACACTTACGGATCCAGCCAGCTCTTTGGCAGTCTTAGAGTCAAGGTGCCAGCATGTTTACTTTGGGAATCCGGCTGTTACTGCTTGCGCCTTCAACTGTGCTTTGTAAATGGTCAGCTGCCTGTGACATTTCACTTTCCTTTTGGATCACTGTGGCAACCTGGCCAGAAGTGGGAGTGGGTACCTATCAAAGCCAGGTATCCATGCCCCCCCCCCCCCCCCCAAAGTAAAGAGGGGGCGGGAGGAGGCAAACAAGCAGAACTTCCCCTTCTAGGTGAAGTTCCGCTTTAACTCCAGCAGGTGGGGACATTTCTAGCTTCAAACAAAAGCTGTTAGAGGAGATCGAGGGCGACTGACCATCCTGGGGTGAGTACTCTGTCTCCAAAAGATTCACCATCCTCATTTTTCATTCCCTCATCTTTATCAGGAAGCAACGCTGCTGGGATAGACAAGCCAGACAATGACACTTGCTTCTTGTGCATCCACAGAAATCTTCACCATCAGGTGTGCCATAGGATGCTGAAAATATCTTTTTTGGTAAAAAGGAGGAATGGGGAGGTGAGAAGGCAAGACTCAGACATGTGAAGACTGAGATCCAAAGACCCAGGTTTGGAGAGGAACCCAGAATAATCTCATCATGGCCTATACGCTCTGTGCAAGCCTGCTCTTCATCCTATTTCATTACTGTCTGACATCCACCATAAGAGTGAGGGGATCCCTTGGGGGGTACTCACAACCGCAATCAGTGCAGAGACGGTTTCTGCGGAACAGGAGTGCTGCTCCACAGTTAAGGCTGATTAAGAGACCTGGGGTGCAATCCGGAGCAGGGTAGCTGCTGATGCTGTAGGGTGTTTGGAACAGAGCAATATGCTCATTCAAGATTCCACTCAAGAGTTGAGGGGAAAGCGAAGGACCTCCCACATTGTGCAGAACTATGAACACACATGCATGCCCAACTGTGTTGCAGGGGCTGAGCCAACATTTTAACATGCAGAAACTGGCATGTACTAGGCCATGGCCACAACAATTTTAAAGCGCTGCAACCCCCCCTACAACACACCGCTCTTGGCCTTAAATATTCCCGCCACTCACCTCTCTGTGCCCATGGCAAGGGCCACGAGTCCACTGACTACCCTGAGGCTGAGGGGGTTAGTGTAAGAAGGTTTGGGAACCCCAGAGAGGAAGGTGCCCTGAAATCTCCACTTGGAGTACTGGCCCCTTCCCAAGGAAGACTCCCAGCTTCAGCGCATAGGGTTTTCAAAGTTCATCTACCAGGATTTGGATCATCACTGCCTGGACCTTTACAGCACTCTACAATTAACTGCACTGCTGTGCCGAGGATGAGTGACAAAGTTCAGAGCCAAAGGCAAAAGTTAGAGGACAGCCTTGCATATTAAATATAGCTGGATCCAGGTACAGTTTCAGAGCAGTGATGGATCCAAAAGCTGCAATCAAGGCGCAGTGGCATCTATGCAGCAAACGGGAGACAGTTTTTTTTTCTCCAAATGAAGAACCAAGCGTAGTCTAGTCTTCAACCTTACAGTATTTACAAGCCAGAAACCTGCTCTCAGAAGTGAGAGGTTGTACATCAGCTAAGGACACTAACACTAATTAAAAAACTGAGACGTTATATGGGCTATCATAACAATTTTGTTTGCTAGTGTGATCACCTGAACAGGGCAGCTTATAAAACTCATGGTCCAGACTAAGGCTCCTTTCACACATACAGACCGTTCATCTGTTTTTCATCCATCCATTGACATATGAAAAACGGATTACAACAGATCATCATCTATTTTCATCCGCTTCTGTCTACACCCGTTTTTTTGAACAGATGAAAGCCCCGTTTTTCATCCATTAAAAAAAGGATGTAGGACGAAGGGTCCATTGTGTTGCATCCGTTTTTGCATTAGTTGTTAGGAGCAATCAGTCACTGTAGGGGGTGGTGGGGGGTTTGTGGTGGAGAAAGGCAGGAGAGCAGTATACATAGCAAGGGGCAGTCTGTACAGACAGGCTCCCTCACTCACCGACAGTCACTGTCAGCTTTTAAATTTAATAGTCGGGTTTTTCTTTCCTATACTTAATAGCACCAAGAAGGAGCTGTCATTCGAGCCCACCACTAAATTAAACAAAGGCATGGGGTCATTGAGTGACCCTGCCCCTTTAAGCAAAACAATCGTGATTCTCATTTTATCCAGAATCGTGCAGCTCTAATGTAAACCAAAAATTTTACTCAAGTGGCTAAGTGGATGTAAAATCTGATGTAAACTGCTCCGTTTTTTCTTTGAAAAAAACGTGACTAAACTGATGAAACCAACTGAAGGCATATGTGAAAGGGGCCTTACACAAAAGTCCAAGTCCCGGTTCACACTTGTGTGCTCTGCAAGATTGCATGTAATTCGCACGGCACTGCAAATCACATGCGATATCCGTGTAATGCGATTTCAGCCACATCGGACAAGTGTGGTCCTGGGCTCAGCTAAGTCCAGGACTGGAACCTGGGTTGTCAATTTCACTAAACAGGAAGACAGGAAGTTTGTCAGGAACTTTTGACAAAAATAAAAAAATCTCAGGTTCCTCGCCTTCCATAACTTTTCTTTTTTTTTTAAATCACGCCATTTTTATTGAACATTTTTCAATCGTGAAAAAAAAGAAAAGTAAACAAATAGACCAAAAAATATCCATTACTACATCTTCCCCAACTTTTCGAAAAAAAATTTTTGTCTGGTAGTGGTACCTTTGGAGAGTTCCACTCACTCCCTACATGGTAACATGTTATCAGAACAGAAAGTGATGGGGAGATATTCTCCCTAACAGAGCCTTAGGAGCAGAAAAAAAACATGACAGAGGTTCTAATCCTTCCCTCAATCTATCCTAAACCAAGAAAAATGTTTTGGGTAGAGATATGCCAAGTGTTTACTTCAAGTCAGCCTTTCGCTTATAATATCAAAGCATATCACAGTGAACATTTGCAAAATACATTACAGATGAAAAACAAAAACAACAAAACATAGTAGGTGCATTGACTTATACTAAAAAAACATTACAAATAAAAGTACATACGCAGGTCAAAAGCATGCTAGTACCCATTACAGACATCTGTACAGCTTAAAGTATAACTAAAGGCATTTTTTTCTGGACAGAGTAGAAATGGATTAGAACACTTCTTTTTTTTGTTTTTTTTATTGCTGTATGTGCCCCCTTCCCAATGGGACACGGATTGTAAAATGAAAATAAATATGAAGGGTTAAAACCCTCCATAGACTATCCAAAATGAAACTTAAGAAAAACTTTGCCTATAGTTCTACCATAAATGTATAATACACAAGATTTCTGGACTTCATATAAAGACATACCTTTTAGCTCTCCATGACCTATCCTTCCCAAGCGACCAATGACTACCCTCCACGGCAAAGAACTCATTTGTACAAGTCCTTGACACCATTCCCATAATTTCTGAAGGCCACTGCGACGAGCAGAGCCCTTTTTCCTCCTAGCTCTGTAAATTAAAAACAAATACATAAAATTGAGTCTAAACCACATTTTATGGAATATAAAGGTGCAAGACTTAATGAGACATTGTGGCATAACACTTACCGATTTTGCACATCGATATTTATGATGCATGTTTCCAACAACTCTCCATAGAGGTCTGTACAAGACGCCAAAAGCCATTTCTGATCATGAGATAAGCAGTATCCAAGAAAAAGAACATTATATTTTTGACCAGCCTCTCCAAATGTTTCACCGAGTTCGGTCTGCTTGTCTTTAACTGGTGCCAGAATAAAAGGTGGTGTGTAGAGTCGAATGCAGTCTGGTCTCTAACAAGAGGGAAAAAAAAAAAAAAAAAAAAAAAAAATCAAAAAATGAACTTGCATTCTTCAAGTTAATAAAACACAAAATGTTACTACAGAACTACAGCCAACCTAAAAAGCACCCAAGATGGTAGTGCTCTAGCACCTCAGCGTAGGCGGTATACAGGACCTCGACTTTGCTCAAGGTCAAACATCCCATTCAGTTCTATAGCCAAGCCTTGCCGCCTGCCATCCAACTGTTAAAACAGGGGTCTCAAACTGGCGGCCCTCCAGCTATTGCAAAACTACAAGTCCCATGAGGCATTGCAAGGCTGAGCGTTACAAGCATGACTCCCTCAGGCAGAGGCATGATGGGACTTGTAGTTCTGCAACAGCTGGAGGGCCACCAGTTTGAGACCCCTGAGTTAAAAAGGTAAGAGCCTCGGCGTGCGGTAAAAACCTTAGGCACCAACAGCTGAAAGACAGAGAGACCTTATCCATGTGTACAGATTGGCCATAGCTTCCAGGGGGCTCCATGGGAACTGATTTAAATACTGAAAAATTCATTATCAGTTCCTGATGATGGAAACATCAGTGCCTAAGAAATTTAGCAAATGCAGGTTTCCCTAAAACGTTCTGTGATGTACGATAAGAAACTGGATTTTTGTACGCATTGCAAAATTGTTTTCTTGAAGGCCATTGAGGGGGAACACAGGAATTCAGATACTGCAAGATATACTGTCACCTACAGGAGAACTGGACTCCAGTTAAAAAACACAAACAAAAATGTAGGCAAGCGCAGGATAAACCCCCACCTGCTCTATCCTGCATGCCCATAAATCTTGTTTCAGGCTGGAGGAAGCCACAGGACTCTGGAGGAACGGCTCAGGTCGCCGTTCCTTCAGAGTGCATGCACCGATGACATCACAGGCTGCATCTACAGTAAATATCTCTTAAACTGTGCATGTTTAGAAGATATTTACAGTACCTATATGCAAGTGTCATTATAGGCTTACCTATAGGTACAATTCATGCATGGGAGTTTACTCCCACTTTAAGCAAAGCAATTTCTGGTGGAAAGGACTATTTTTAAGACATTGTCAGCCAAATATGAAAAGGATCATTTACACTGCTCTGCATATTCTTTAACAGAACCCTGCATCATAATACAAAATGATTCTACAAAGTGAATTATATCACGCAGATGGCAAAACAAAGATGTGCAATAAAGTATTTTAGAAACACAAGAATACTACTTACTTCTGGACTCTTTAGAGAATTTTCAATGGCAAGCCCTGGTCCAAAGCCAGTTAGCGTTTTCACATTTGTTGAATATGGAAGTGGTCTTCGGCACTGTGTAAACACTGAGAAAGCTAGTGACTTTAAATGCTGGGTGTAATTCTGACGGTCTTCGTGCCTTACTGGTTGTAGGAGATACTCACATGGAACAATCTGAAAAGATAAACAAGAATATGAGGATTCCTGGCATGGGCATGTTTAGTAATGATTTTTGCCCATTTTTGAAGTGCTAGTCAGATGCACGACTCCAGGGATGACAAGAATAACAGTTTAACAGAGTCACTTTGTGGTTGCACAGGTCGTTTAAAATGGTTGTAAACCTCAAGACATGAAAAATGAACAAAGCACATCCCCCTATAGTAAGTACTAGTCTGGATCCAAAGCACCTTTCTGATCCCTCTAACTGCATGGGCCACCAAAAAGGCTCTAAGCTAATGTGATAACCTCAAAAAGGAAAGGAATTGCCCTCTCCAGCACACAGGTGACTGATAGCCTCAGCTCTGTATGTTTTTCTATGGATGCTTGTACAAGGGGCCCCCTTCTCTCCACTCAGCTAACGGGGTACTCTGTGCTCTAGCTTTGCAGTGTGTGTGAGAGACATCAGATCCCCACCCTCTGCTTTCTTGAGGTGAGAGATGCGGTATAAAAACGTGCGTTTTATAAAGCTGTAGAGAAGAGAACTGCAGATAAAACAGGTACAACTTATGATTCATCTCTGTATCACCTGAGACCAGTCACCTACCTGTGTATATTGTTATCACTACCACTTTAAATAACCAGGTAAATCTAAGTCATGTACTCTAGTAGTCCCAAGATTATGGGTGCATTATTTACTCAGACTCAATGTCTGTTCAGTCTTAAAAGTTGAAGCCCACCTCACTCAAGCTTCACACCTTCCAGGTCTGCACTATATGCAATGGTGGGTGCTTATTGTGACAAAGACAGTCACGAAGCTTCAGCTAAAGAAGGGGTTTTTCCCCTTGACAAATGAAGACTGCCACGTGCAATAGCCTTATATGCATGATTTAAAAAAAAAAGAAAAAACACTGGCAAAACAAAACTTTCTACATCGCTGGAAACAAATGGATTTTTGCACACTGCATAAAACACTTTCCTTCTCGTTTATTGAGGGACACAGGATTCAAAGACATTTGGGACTTCCAAAAGCAGTCCAACTGAGGTGTGGGCAACAACAAACAAAACGCTAACCAATCCACTGAAAGAGCTGCCTAATGGAGCTTACGCCTAAAGCTGATACTAGGTGAGGCCTGAACACTGACCTGGCAAAACTTAGAGAATGTGTGCATAGAAGACTAGGTGCCTCACAAATCTGAGAAACCATTGCCTAATCCTAAAAAGCCAAGAAGCACTCTCACAAAACTGGTAGAGAAAAACAGACCTTTCTCCTAGGACACTGGAAAAAAAAAATTGAGCCATGCTGGAGTAGGAGGAATTATATAAAGCTGGTCACTTTGTTTGGCAGTGCCCAAATCCTCCTGTATTGGTCACAAAACATGTTTGGCAGGGCTTAATGACCTAATTGGGCACAGGTCAAGAAGTAACTTGGAATACAGGTTATTTTATGGTGAATGTCAAATGGAGATGTTTTGACAGTTTACCTATGTGCATTTAGGAGATGGTGCACTGTTGAATGTGAGCGCGTTTAATGTTTAATAAATGTAGATTAAAAAAAAAAAAAAAAAATGGAGACACACTATGTGGCATTGTCTTAAGTGATCATGGAGAACTGGACACTATCTGGAGGACACCTGGACCCCAGACAGCGGGAATAAATAAGGCTTGTAATGACCTCTATGACATGCTGGTCATTCCTTTAAAGGGGTTTAAAGGTAAAAATTTTTTCACCTTAATGCATTCTATGCATTAAGGTGAAAAAACTTTTGACAGTACCGCCGCCCCCAGCCCCCCCGTTTTACTTACCTGACGCCTCGAATCTTCGCTCCTCGTCCTCGTCAGCTTCATTGCAGCTCAGCCTGGTCGCTGATTGGCTGCAGTGGATGGATTGAAAGCAGCGCAGCCATTGGCTCGCGCTGCTGTCAATCACATCCGATGACGCGGCGCGCCGGGGGGCGGGGCCGAGTGATACAGCGTGCGGCTATAGCCGCCGGCTGTATCACGGGAGCGCGCCCGCAAGCACTCACCACCGTGCGAGGGAGCTCGCATGAAGGTGGTAAATGCTTGCGGGGAGGAGCTGAAACAGCCGCCGAGGGACCCCAGAAGACCAGGTTCGGGGCCACTCTGTGCAGAACTGCACAGTGAAGGTAAGTATAACATGTTTGTTATTTTTAAAAAAAAAAAAACACAACTTTACAACCCCTTTAAGGTTAAAGCACATCTTAATTGACACACTGCGGAGGAGTGGTGGGGTGAATCACTAGAGATTTTTTGCAGTGTGATAGGAAGTGTTATACATTATCCAGCACGAGACTGATATATTTATTTATTTTGGAATTTCACTTTGTATATATAAACCACTTCAGCTCCAGCAGATCGGTATGATGCCTGCACTACACTTACTGTATGTAATTATTATCCTTTATATATATATAGATATATATATTTTACACACACACACACCGTATAATATGTGCGTGTGTGTGCGTGTGTGTGAAACATGATAGTGTGAGATAGCTACTGGGTTTAAGTGTAATTATGCAAGAGAGGAATAACAGCACAGGAGATTAATAACACAATATTAATGAATAAGAAATGACCTTTTTAGGCAACAGTTGGCTAATAAACTGCAGAAACACATGAACAGAAACAAAAACCTACCTGGACAGAAACTGTATTGCGAATGTGTGGTGGGAGAGTGTTCAATAGTTCCAGAAAGCAGCGGAGAAGTCCTAAAGTCCAGACACTAGATGAACCTGAGCCTTCATCATTATTTTCATAATTAAAAGGATCAACAATATACACCACAATGGCTGGCGGATAGGTGATAGCATGAGATTCCCCATCTGTAGGAACTCCAACTTTATCACGGTCCATAGTACTGCAAAAACAGCAAATTGAAAAATGTTATTATTTGCATAATAAATTTTTGCTTGATAGAATATTTGTTATATTGTATCACTCTCCCTAGAATCCTAGATTTACAACAGGATTTTCGGTTTACCTGTAAAATCCCTTTCTTGAATACATCATGGGACATAGAGCATCTTCATATCCATTGTGAAAGGGTTATGCCGCCACTGTCAGGTGATTGGACACTGGCAAGACTAGGCATAATCCCTCCCCATTAGAGAGGGCTTCAATTTTTGTAGAAGAGGGGTGGGATTCCTGTGTCCCGTGATGTACTCCAAGAAAAAAATTATACAGGTAAGCCAAAAATCTAATTTATTGTACATCACAGGACACACAACATCTTCATATCCATTACGATAGGCAAGTTCTAAAGCACTGAATATGAGGGGAGGGCAACAAGCCAACTAGCCCCCAAACATCTAAACCAGAGGTTAAAATCTCACTCAACAACCTGCAAAACACGTCAACCAAAAATAGCGTCTTCAGTGGCTCAAACATCAATCTGGTAAAACGTTTTAACAGTATGAACTGAAGACCAGATAGCACCTTTACTAACTTAAGCTACTGAAGCCTGAAGGTTGAATAGCCCAAGAAGCACCCACACTCCTAGTGGAATAAGCCATTACTGAAAACAGTGGCACGTTGCCCTTTAGATCATAAGCCTGAGAAATAAGCTGACTGGCCTAATGAAAAGTGGTAGACTTGGAAGCTGCATGACCCTTCCTTGGGCCTTCAGAAAGCACAGAGAGGAAATTTGACTGACAAATTGTAGCGGTTGACTTCAAGTAATACCTGAACGCAAGAACTACATCCAAAAGTGAACAGCGTTGTTCCCCGGCACCTGTGGCTTAGGTCAGAAAATTATAACACATTGTCCTCCTGGTTGAGATGGAAAGAAGAACTGATTTTAGGTTTACAAAAAAAAAATGTCTGAAACCGTAGAACCACCTTGTCATGGGAGAGCATCAGGAACACTATGAAAGCCAATAAATTGCAACCAGAAAAGATAACCTTCCAAGTCATAAGGACTAAATGAATATCCCAGATGGATTCAATGGAGAGTTCTGCAAAACAGAAAAGTACAACCCCAACACCACAAAAGTTGGGACGCTGTCCCAACTTCATCAGCTGTCGAAAGTTGTGTACACACTGTACGAAAATTCTTTGGACAAAAATATTTGCACAATTTTCCTAGTGTGTACGAGCCTTTTTAATCTTAAACAAGCAAAATAAGATTTCCAAATTCTGTGGACCAACATATCATTTTTCATGGATGAGCTTTCAGGGTGGGTCCCCGGGACACACCCCAAAAGCTCGTCCATGAAAAATGATATGTTAGTGCAAATAAAAAAAAGTATCACGGACAGTACTCAATTTTCTCTGTCACAATTGCACTAATACGGCTACAATCACCTCAAATTCCGTGGTAAATCTTCCATGAAGTCACATTCTGTACCTTTGTAGGAATGACTGAATAAGACTCCCCCGTTTGCCAAGACCTTGGCTTCAACATCCATACCGTTAAAGCCAGCCACTGTAATGAAGGATAGAAGACATGACCTACAACAGAAGTTTAGTTTGATCTGGGAGGATTCCAAGCGTTCTCTGCTGACATGTTTCACAATGTACCAAGTTCTACTGGGCCAGGTCGGGTGCTCCGAATCACCGTAATTTCCTCTACTTGAATCCTGCGAAGCAGACGAGGTGGAATATGAAAGTGCAAAAAGGCATAAATTAGGGAGAACTAGTCTCAAAACATCACCAGAGCATCCACTGCAATGCTTGTTCAGGACATGAACCTTTCCAGCTTCGCATTGAACTTGGATGCAAAAAGATCCACAACCTGGGGTTCCCCAACACTGGCAGATCTTCTTCAACATCTCTGGGTGAAAAATGTATGTCTCTGGAGACAGTTGACGGCTGAAAACAAATTTGCCCACCAATTTACTATGCCTGGAATGCGGACAGTGTGGGAACATTGAGTTCATGAAGATAAAATCTATTGCCTCCTGAGCAGCCTGTTTACTCTTGACGATTAATGTACGCCACCGCTGTGGCATGGTCAGACTGGACATTTACAAAAAGGCCACACAGTTTCACTCAGCAATGCGGTAGGGCCTCTAGGGCCTACCTCGGCCTAGAGAGATTGTCCAGAACTCTACCTAAGCCCATCATGCTGATTTCCATCAGGACAACCCCCCCCCCCCCGGATAGAGGGAGAACTAATTTCCCATCTCCAGCGATCCACCAGTATAGAGGGTCTTGTGCTGGTTTAATGACATGGAGGAATCCATTAAATTCCTCCTATTTAATGCTGCTATGACAATCCGATGGAAGAGCCAGGAATGAAACTAGGCAAAGGGAACTGCCTTGAAGGAGGCCATCATCTTTCCCAGGGCCATCATGTAAAACCAGATTAAGGGATTTGTCTGGGTCATAAGCAAGATCACCTTTGGTGAAGTGGAAAGATTGGTGTGTAAAAGTTAGTAACTTTGAGATCCACTGATGCCCAGAAAACTCTGTGCTGGAGAGGGGTCACCACTGACAACAACAATTCCACCTGTAACTTTTGCATTTGAAGAAACTTGTTTCTTTTGATCTGAGATTAGCCAGCCCACCATTTGGTTTTGAAAGTGTCAAAAGGTTTCAGTAGAAACTGTAAAAACTTTTGTCCTCTGTAACCAAATGGTCACTTTTTGAGATAATCGAGAACTTGCAAGAGAGCAAATCTTTCCGGATTCAATGAAATTTTTTAAAGCAAAAAGCACACAGAAGAAAGCTCTGCAATTTCAGCTAGTAACTGCAAGCCACTAAATTGTGGACCCACTCAGTCGCAATTCTCTTCTCGCCAAATCTCTGAAGGTCTACCTTGTGCCCCACTTGTTCCTCCATAAGAAGGAGGGAAGTGTGGGGAATGATTCCCTTAAAGACCAAGGCCATTCAAATTGAAAAGTATTCCAGAAGCTGCTGCAGAAACTCAGATTCCTCCATGCACAGGGGACTGCGTTCAGGTTCCTACATACTTGTAGGTATTTGGGAGACATTGACCCGCTGACAACTGACAACATGCAGGGACCTTTTCTCAAGATCAGAAGTCTGCATCAGCAGAGAGGAAACATGTTGCAAGAAATACTGGTGCACTGGTACCCTTCAGAAAACAGGACCTCCATTAGGTTTGCTGCTGCTGTTTGGGAGGTGGGCGATCACTAGGCTAGAGCACCAGCATAGGGCTATCCCAGGACAAGCACCAATCCCACACCAAGACCCCCTATGGGGTCTAATCATTGTCCATCTTATCAGGCATTGCCACAATGGCCTTCAGGGACTTGACTCCCCCAGCTGGAGATTACTGCCCTGGTTCTGTATAGCACCCCACTGGTCCCACCATGCAATTTATCCTCTGAAATACTACAGGCCACCCCCACATGTGCAGAGTGTGATCCAGGTACATTCCTCTTGTGCAGAGAAGAGCCATTAAAAAAAAAAAAAAAAAAAAAAAAAAAAGGAGAGAGAGATATTTCTATCTCTCTATATATATCTGGATAATTCCATTCTTCCTATCCCAGATGGAACGGTTGGGAAGCTAGCATGACCGTCACCTAAAACACTGGCAAAAACATTGAAGTCTTGTCTAACTAGGAGAGATTATGCCCGGAATGGGGCTTCCGGTCTTGTTTATATCACATCATAATGTATATGAAGATGCTCGGTGTCCCTTGATGTACAATAAAGAAAAAACAGACGCTATCCTGATACTAGCAAAGAAGTTATACAAGCTACAACATACCTGAAAATGTAACATAAATCAGAAAAGAAATTTGAGACTTACCTTTCTGTCACCTCAGATGCAGCTGCTGCAGCAGCAGCAGCTGCAGCCTGTTCACTTGTCACTCCAGTGGTTTGCTGCATGTTCTGTGGTTGCTGCCCTGCTTGACTGTTCTGGGCAGAGGTAACCGGTGCTGGGATTGAGCTGCTGCTATTATTAATGCTCCCATAGGGAGGAAAGCTACTGCTTTTGTTTCCAGTTATGGAATTAGCCACAGTTGTAGGAGCAGGGAGACCCGGGGCAGTTGCAGAAGGCAAACTACTATTGTTTGGAGTTGCTGCTGATGAGTTATTTGTTGGAGCAGGGGTCAAGGAGGAAGGAGTGCTTGGGTTGCCAGTGCTCACTGGTGGTGGCGGCTGTGAGGATGATACCTGGGTAATAGAGGGTGCATGGTTTGGTTGGCAGAGTAAAGAGTTGTCCAGTGGTTGAGAGGCAAGGTATGGACCTGAAAAAACAATATTAAACGGTTACCACACACAAATTTGTAAATGTCAATAAAATGCACAGCCTGTAGTATTAAAGGTTTTTCTTTTTTTTTTTTTTACTTCATCTTTTTTTCCCCCCACATACAAAATTTCCCATACAAAAAACAGCAAAATATATTCAAAAACTACGTATCTTTAGACTCCAACTTCCCTCTCCCCACTGCCTTTCAGATTACTATATTAACAAAACAGACTTTCTACATATTCACAGTCTCGGGTGACAATCCTGGGGTTTCGATTCGTGCTTTCCATAACCCTTCAAATCTAACACCCCCCCCTTTTCAAATAGGCCAATTTTTCCCTATTTATTGTATTGTTGACCATTCCCAGCCAATCCATTACCGATGGTGGCTTAGAGTTTATCCACTTCCAGGTAATCGCCTTTCTAGCTTGATATAGACATCTCAATACTGTGGTTCGTTTAGCCCCAAATACCACACTCTGCCCCAAATACCGCACTCTGCTCCATATATCCCCAACACACACAGCACGGATCCAATCGTAAATGTATTCCAAATACTGAGTTTTTTACCCAACACCTCTTCCCAATATTTATATAGTTTGGGACACCTCCAAAGCATATGAATCAAGTCCATTTGCAATTCCACTGGGACAAGCTGCATCCGTACATCTCCCAAACCAAATCTTTTAGGTGTATAATATGCTCTGTGGATGATATAAAACTGCATGAGCCTTTGAGCTGCTGAAAGGGACAGTAAATCTATTTAGGATAATATACCATTCCATTGAGCATCAGCTAATTTCCCCACATCTTCCTCCCATTTTGCTAAACTAGAAAGCTGAGAATCTTTTTCCAGTACTTTTAGATGTATGTTTTTATATAATTTTGAGATTGTTCCCTTTAGGGAAGCGGCCTCTTCCTGTATTTTCAATAAGGGTTTTACTCCGGTCTAACCTCCCCTCTTTAAATTGTGCTGTCAATGCATGTCTTAGCTGTAGATAATGATAGAAGTTTCTATTTGACAGCCCAAATGCCTCTTATCTCCAGAAATGTCCTCAGTACCCCTGCTATGTATAATTGCAACATCCTTGCCACTCCCTTTTGTTTCCAGTTACTAAAACTCTCCAGCCTCTTAAGCTCAGGCAAATTCACGTTATCCCAAATAGGTGTGTACTCTGTAAATCATAAATATTGTACGTGTTGTGTTCCATACCTTCAACATTAACTTTGCCGAGGGACACTGACCCCTCCAGAAACTGCTTCTAACGCTTATATCAAAGACATGTGTGGGGTGCAAGCTAATATTGCACGTGAGCTATAACTAGCAGTATCATTGCTCACCTCCCAGCCCCCCACCTGTTGCAGCTGAGCTACCAGAAAGTAGCTCCAGGGGTGCGGCACAGCCAGATCCTCCTCATCCCTCTGCAACTGTAACACTCGTAAGCGGACTCTAACTTGCCCATTCCTTCAAATCAGTTCCTTAAAGAGGCCTTGCAACTTCCTAAACCACTCTGGGAATCCATATTGGGGAATTGTGCAGGATGTATAAAAGTTGAGGCAACCGCACCATTTTAATCAGGCTACCTCAACCCACATTTCTCCCTAAACACATTTATTAGAGGCTCTAAGCTTTTTGTAATATACAACTTAGGGTTCACAGTTATATTTATGCCTAGATATCTAAAACTCTCCACCACCTATAAAACGTCTAGCACTCTCTGGTAACTCCCCTTCCAATGTATCAACCGGGAGAAGAATCGATTTCTCCCAGTTGATAGAAAGCCTAGAGAGCCAACCAAATTTTTTTTATGATATCCATCGCTGCGGTTAACGAGTAATTCGCATCTCCCAAAAACAGAATATCATCCGCATATAAAGAGATCTTTTCTTCATCAGCCCCTCTTCTAAAGCCTCCTATATTTCCAGCTGTTCTAATTGCTAAGGCCAAAGGTTCCACCGCCAGGTGAAAAAGCAGGGGCGATAAAGGACACCCCTGCCTTGTACCCCGAAACAGTGGAAAATATTCGGAGAATCTTTCATTTATCTTCACTTACGCCCATGGACCAGTATACAAAAGTTTCACCCATTTTATAGGAAGGGAAGGGCCGATGTTAAATGCTGACAAGACCGACCAGAAATAGTGCAACTGGATACTGTAAAAACGCTTTGACAGCATTGAGGGACAGCACGACTCTTGATCACAACTCTTCTGATGGTATTTGTAAGTTTAAAAATAGTCTCCTAATATTTAACGATGTTGACCTACCAGGAATAAAGCCGCATTGGTCGAGATGAATTATAGTGTGAATTATCTTAATCTAATGGCTAGTACTTTCGCCAATAATTTAACATCTGCACAAAGCAAAGAAATAGGTCTATATGATGCAGGTTGAGTTTGATCTTTACTTTCTTTTGGTAATACTATCGTAGCCTGTCATGGAGAGTGGTAGTTCTTCTTTCCAATGCCCCATTTAACACGTGTAACTGCTCTCGCAACATTATCTCTCCATACTCCTTATAAATCCCATTTGGTAATCAATCTGGCCCCGGTGTTTTATGATTAGGCTGACGCCATCACTGCCTCTTGTAGTAGTATTAAAGATTTGATTAAAAAAAAAAAAAAAAAAAAAAACCTGGTATAGGTGTAAAAGCTAAAAGTGCATTTGTTAAACAGATCTTTAAAGGCAAAATACTATACCTAGTTCATATTTGCACACTTGAGCATACAGTCGCAGTTTGGTGAACGCTTCATTGCTGCCATTAGCTGCCTGAGAAAACCATTCTGTAACTGACTTTTCAGAAACATTTTTTGCTGCAGTGGCCCCAACTCGCATGATGCCATCTGTCAGTTGTTTGGAAATTGCACGATGCTGTCCAAGCCTGCAAGACTAAAGACAACTTACATGAATTAAAACAGAGTAGGGAAAAAATATAGCAGCAGAAGCAAATATAGCATGCTGATGAATGTTTGCATATATGCTAGAGAACATAAGTTGTTACCTCTGTACTGTAGTGACAATATATTGACCTGTTTGATGTACTTTTTTGAAAATTATGTTACTACTTTATAAATAAAAGTTATTTGGTGCACTTTTCTTACCTCGTACATTGCAGTGAGATCCCGAAAAAAGCTTTTGGCTCCATTTAAGAGAGCCTCGTTTTCTGGGCACACCACTACATAAGCAATGTCCCGTTGAGAACCATATGGCTCCAGCATCAGTCTTTCCCAGTAAGGCAAAGCAAATGGAGAAAGCACCAGAAAATCATAGTCATACCCTACTAGAAACGTAGGAATTGGCAGTGGTTCTGGGGATTCATCCGTTCCTACGAAAACAAGGACAAAAGTTACTGAAGGTTAATGATTTTTTTAAATAAATGTATAAACAAACATGATGAGAACACTTTCATTACAGGTTGCAGAAATTCCAAATTAGTTAAAAAATTTTCTTACCATATGACCCTCGGCCAGCCATTTTGTGAAACTGTTGCCATGTTAAGGGCCCTTGCACACCCCAAGATCGGACAGTCCGCTTTTTCTGAACTGCGTCCTGCAGAACAGGTTGTAATGAAAGAAGCATACGGAGGATGTCTTGGGAACACTGTTTGCTTGAGTCTATAGCTGCAGGGAGGAAAAAAAAAAAAAAAAGTATTAGGCATATGAAATGTACAACAACAAGTAGGGGGAAGAGAAGAGGGGGAGACAGGTAGGGAAATGTTAGGACAATCTCAAGGCACCTTATTCTAAAAAGTAAAAAAAAAAAAAAAAAAACACCTCGGTTTACACGCAGCAACATCTACACATGTAGGACGCCCAACAGTAGAGGCGATTTATTCTTACAAATACAAATACACCTTTACACAATGGTACTGACAAGTACTCTAACGCAACACCAGTACTGACTGAAAGGGGCAGGGGAGCCACAAACAAGAATGCGGCACCAGACATCCTACTTAGCAACCGAAGACGTCATTGGTTGTTAGGATGCCAGCGGCTTACACTGTACCCTAGGTTGTAATGCTTCACAAAAAAAACCTGTGGCTTTGTATAACAAAAAAAAAAAGAAAAAAAGGCAGGCTTGATTTACCTGTCAGCTTGCTCATTTTTGGGCAATTTGGACTAATTTTTAAGCATTTTTCCAGAGCACCCCTGAAGAACCCAGAATGCAACCTGGTTAAAAAAGCTGCCCTAGGGAATAAAATAGCTGTAGTTCAAATTTTTTATGTTTACACAATATTAGCACAATGGTTTAGTAAACATAAAATTAAACTAAAATACCCATAAAAAGATATTAAAGCCTGGTTTAAAAAAACAAAAAAACCAAACATGTTATACTTAACATTTTTCTGTTCTGTGCAGTGGCTTTTACAGGAAGCAGCCCAGATCCTCCTCTTCTCGGGTGCCTCGCCGGCGCTCCAGGCTCCTCCCAGGTGCTCATACAGCAATCAGCTTGCTCTGAGGGCACCCAAACAGGCACACTCCCGAGACACGCCTCTGTGCATTCACATATGCAGCTGTGGCTCTACTCCCTCTGTCTCCCGATTGACTCTTGGCAGCTGCGGGAGCCAGTGAGCCAATCAGGAGTGCGAGCGCCGAGGAAAGGTTCTTGTGGACATAGCTGGATCAAGAGGGGCCTCAAGTATTAGGGGGGATTGCTGCGCTCAAAATGCATGAAGGTAAAAAACCTTGTGCCTTTACAACCACTTTAAGTTAATTTCACAGCACATAAATGCAATATATTACCCAATTTTTGGTAAAATATTAAAGATGAGGTTGCATCGAGTAAACAGCTATGTCAAGCCTTAAAAGAGAAGTATGTGGTTGGGAAAAAAAATAAAATTATACTCACCTAGGTGGATGCAGTATTGATCCAATGCTATCAAACACCGCTGATTTCTCAGTTCTCTCCCCTCTGCTCTGAGCAGAGAGCAGCGACTGTCAGTCACTGGCACATTGCTATGCCCCTCCAGTGCTCACTGAAACGCCAGGCTATGAAGGAGGCGGGAGGGGCTGGCTCCGTGTCCCAGCGGTTCGCTGAGAGGCTGAGCCAGCTGCCAGTGCAAACATTTGAGTGGATCCCGACTAACGTTGGGATCGATCCAAAACCTAGACCGGGTGATGTCAGCCGACACTGGACTTCAGCCTGCTGAAGCTAAAAACTCCTGTGATCCATAGGAGAAGTAGGTCCAAAAGAGCTTTGGCCATACTTTTAAAATTGTGTGCGTCTGTGAAACAATGACAAACTTCAGTACCCTATACTTTAAATAGGTGATTTAAAAGATGCTACAGGTCATCAGTTTAGAGTTAACTGTGAATAGTGGACCCAGAATTACTGCTCTCACTCCTGCGCAGCAAATTTTAAAAGCTTGGGTGTGTAACTTTCATATTTTACACTACTTCATTTCATAAACTTATTTTCATCATACAGGGGATAAAAAGAATTGAGGGCAGTAACAGGGGTGTGTGGATTTGATCAGTGGCTGCGCAGCTGCCAGCTCGCTTCCATCTGATAGTTTGCTCTTCCGATTTATACACTCCTGGCACTACAGCAAGTAAAACAAAGAGAAAGTAGAAAGTAAAAAACAGGATACAAGGTCCTTGATAGTGCTAATGGCTAACATTTATAAAATTTCCACTTGTGAAAATAAAGTAAGGGAGCCCAGGTACCACCACAAAAAAGCAAGGGTGAAAACTGCTGTATTTGAACCAATAATAAAAAAATTGGAAATTTCGATTACCAGTAAAATCTATTTTCTGGAGTACAGTACAGGAGCTATGTTTGGGTAATGGACACGGGCAAAAGCATTGCTCCTAACACAGAACAGCCTCATTTCCTTCTCGGGTCCCCCGCCAGTGCTCCTGGCCCCTCCCCTTTTCCCAAGTGCTCACTCCTGAGCCACCTATGTGTGTCCATAAGACACACAGTGAGGCTCAGCTCCACCTCCTTCTTACTGGTTGCAATTAACTGCCAGGATAACAATGAGGCTGGAGAGACCCAGGAAAGCTGCTGCTCTCGTGCACATCGCTGGATCAAGATGGGGCTCAGGTTAAGTATTAGGGGGGGCTGCTGCAAACGAAAGGTTTTTTTTACCTTCATGCAACCCTCAGCCTTTACAACTACTTTAACCATATACCCACCACAAAGGTAGTAGAACGTATCTCAGCACCAATCATCCTATAACAAACCTAACTGGCTTGCTTGTCCTGTAAATTACTAGTACATAGACAATGCTACGTCGTCTTGAAACAATCACATCAAAATACATGGAAGCTAACAAAATAAGTAGCATCTGTGTGCATTCAATAAGCTTTTATAGCCTTTCCAGGCAGCATTTATCCAGCATGTCCAAACTATACCAGTCAGTGCCACAAATGTTATGCGCTATGCCTTGAGTGCATGAGCTACACAAAGCATCGGATTACGCAAGCAAAACATACATATTAGCAGCCAAAAATCTATAAATCTATCCATAAACCTAAAACCGGACATAGAAGGCACAAGTTCTCACAACATGGAAACATAATAACGTTTACAATTTACTTTACAATGTTAAATAAGGAAATTAGGAATTCCAGCACTCCTCTCCTACATGTAAAAATCATAATTTTTTGCTAGAAAATTACTCAGAACTCTCAAACATTATATATATTTTTTAGCAGACACCCTAGGGAATAAAATAGCAGTCTTTGCAACTTTTTATGTCGCACGGTATTTGTGCAGTAATTTTTTTAAACGTGATTTTTTTTGGGGGAAAAAAAAAACACTTTCATGAATTTGAAAAAAAAAAAAAAAAAAAAAAAAAAAAATAATCAAAAACAGTAAAGTTAGCCTAAATTATTTGTATGTGACAGATGTTACACCGAGTAAATAATGTGTCACGCTCTAATATTGCGCACAATCCTGGTATGGCGCCGAGCTTAAATTCTTAATCTCCATAGGCAACGCTTTACAGGTTACATGTTTAGAGTTACAGAGGAAGTCTTTGGCTAGAGTTATTGCTCTCTCTCTAATGTCTGTGGTGATACCTCCCATGTGTGGTTTCAACGTGGTTTACATACGCGGGCGCGATCTATGTATGCGTTCGCTTCTGCGGGAGAGCTCGCGGGGACAGGGGCACTTTAATTTTATTTATTTTTTTATGGTTTATTTTATTTAAAAAAATATATTTTTACACTTGCCCTTTAAAAAAAGTTTTTTTGATAACTTTTATTCCTATTACAAGGAATGTAAACATCCCTTGTAAAAGGAAAAGTGGGTGACAGGTCCTCTTTATGGAGAGATGTGGGGTCTATAAAGACCCCACATCTCTCCTCCAGGCTGAAAAGACCAATTAAAAAAAAAAAAAAAAAAAAAAAAAAAAAATGAAGGATCTCAGGCTTTTCCTGCCGTGTCCCCGGCTTGGTTTACTTCATACATATGTCATAACGTCGCGCCTGGGCCTCAGAGTCAAAGAGATTGCCGGGGACCACCTGTCCCTCTGTTTTCTTTATGGCTTCCTTCAGGCGCTGTCGGATTCCTTCTCCAGTATGAATGGTCAAGTGGCTGAACAGCCGCTATGATTGTTCTTATGGTGTAGGTAATCTCTGGCTGAAAAAAATGATATCTGGATGATGCCTGCAGCTGCAGGCATCATTCAGATATCAAAACTGAAAGGCAAGGACGTCATGACGGCTTGCGTTATGGAAGTGGTTAATAGGCTCTCTTTTATGTGGTCACATTCAGCTTGACAAAAATTTTAGGAAAAGTGCCATTATCTGTGGCGATTTTTTAACATCTACTGTATGTATGGAGTGCTGTAAAAAAATATTAATGTTCTATATTTAGAGAGAAGACATGTTGCTGATTATTTCTGGAAAGTAGTGATGTCACCTCATCTGTAAAATAGTGAGTTCCAGATTCTGAAAGTACTCCATATCAGAATTCATATTAGTCAAGGGAGATTATATTTATAGCTATGCACAGTATTTATCTTAAAAGGAGTTGTAAAGTCAAAAGGTTTTTTTAGCTTAATGCATTCTATATACAGATGTGAGGTATTGCCACGACCGGTAGAGCGAGAGCAATAATTCTAGCCCTAGACCTCCTCTGTAGCGCAAAACGTGCAACCTGTAGATTTTTTTGTAAATGTCACCTGAGGAGATTTTTAAGGGTAAAAGTTTGACGCCATGAGCGCGGGCGCAATTTTGAAGCGTGACATGTTGGATATCAATTTACTTGGCGTAACATTATATTTCACAATATAAAAAAAAAATTGGGCTAACTTTACTGTTGTCTTATTTTTTTTATTCAAAAAAGTGAATTTTTTCCAAAAAAAAGTGCGCTTATAAGACTGCTGCTCAAATACGGTGCAAAAAAAAGTATTGCAGGGACCGCCATGTTATTCTCTAGGGTGTTAGAAAAAAAACAATATATAATGTTTGGGGGTTCTAAGTAATTTTCTAGCAAAAAAAACTGTTTCAAACATGTAAACACCTAAAATCCAAAACGAGGCTAGTCCTTAAGTGGTTAAGCTAAAAAACCTTGTGTGAAGCAGCCTCCCCAGCACCCCCCTAATTACTTACCTTATCCCCTTCTCTCTCCAGCAATGTCCACAAATGTCTAAGCCATCCAGTACTCACCTGCTGATTGGCTAAGACACAGCAGCGGCGTCATTGGTTGACTAACTTTGACAGCCGTGGGAGCCAATCAGTGGAGAGAGGGGGCGGGGGCGGGGCCAGGTCAGGGCTCCGTGTCTGAATGGACACACGGAGCGGTGATTCGGCTCCAGTGCCCCCATAGGAAGCTGCTGACTGTGGGGGCCAGGTGCGGCAAAGAGGGACTCGAGAAGAGGAGGATCCGGGCGGCTCTGTGCAAAACAACTGCACAGAAGAGGGCAAGTATAACATGTTATTTATTTACTTTTTTAAACTAGACTCTACAATCACTTTAACATACTCTTAGGCCCCTTTCACACTGGGGCGGTGAGTGCGTCGGCGGTAAAGCTCCGCTATTTAGCGGCACTTTACCGTCAATTTCACGGCGCTATTCGGCCTCTAGCGGGGGGTAGGAGAAAGGGTTAAAACCACCGCAAAGTGCTGCTGCAGCAGCGCTATGCCGGCGGTATAGCCGCGCTGCCCATTCATTTCAATTTCACTGCTCCAAAGATGCTGCTTGCAGGACTTTTTTTTACCATCCTGCAAGTGCACTCGGGCTTTCACACTGGAGAGAAAGGAGTGGTGCTTTACAGGCACCATTTTTAGCGATGTAGCGCCTGTAAAGCTCCTCAGTGTGAAAGGGGTCTTATTAGAAAATAAAATGGATATTAGATTCATCTAGCAGAAGCATTTTGTGTTCGCGAGTATGCACTTACTAGATTTTATTTAAAGATTAACCACTTGCCTACCAGCATATAGCGGCAGGTCAGGCTCGATAGCGCAAACTGTGGGCGCGCGCATCCCCGCTGCGGTACACAGAGGCAGAAAGGGGATCTGCCTGTGTAAATAATACAGATCCCCATTGTGACAGGAGACATGATGGAGATCTGCTGTTCCCAGTCATCGGGAACAGCGATCTCGGCAGTGTTCCAGTGAGTCCAGCCCCCACACAGTTAGAACACACCCAGGAAACACAGTTAACCCCTTGATCGCCCCCTAGTGTTAACCCCCTCCCTGTCAGTGTCAGTGTCATTTATACATTGATCAGTGCATGTTTTTTTTTTTTTTTTAGCACTAATCAATGTAATAATGTCACTGGTCCGATTTATCCAAATGTCGCAGTCCCGCTTAAAATCGCAGATCGCCGCCATTACCAGTAAAAACATAAAAAATATAAATGAAAAAGTCCATAAATGTTTCCCATAGTTTGTAGACGCGATAACTTTTGCGCAAACCAATCAATATACACGTATTGTGATTTAAAAAAAAAAAAAAAATATGTAGAAGAATATATATTAACCTAATCTGATGAATAAATTTGTTTTTTAATTTTTTTGGATATGTATTATAACAAAAAGTAAAAAAAATGTTTTTTTTTTTTTTATTGTCTTTTTTTTTCGTTTATAGCACAAAAAATAAAAACCGCAGAGGTGATTATATACCACCCAAAGACAGCTCTATTTGTGGGGGAAAACAAGGACATTAATTTTGTTTGGGTAGAATGTTGGACGGCCGCGCAATTGTCAGTTAAAGCGACGCAGTGCTGCATCGCAAAAAATGGCCTGGTCATTAAGGGGGTAAAAACTTCCGGGGCCAAAGTGGTTAATAATACCTGTATGCATTCTTTAGGCTACGTGGATTCCAGGAATATGCCTGAACAACTACCATTTGGCACAGAGTTCAGCCCCATCCAGCTGCAGCATATTTCCACCTGCCATAGTCTTTGATAGACTGGCAGTAACAAGGTTGGGTGCTGCACCTACACCTCTCAGGTGCACTAAAAAAGCTGAGTTGTACGCACACGGACTTAATGCCTAGTGTACAAGTATATTACAGTGCAATACTTCCAGTATATTGTACAACTGTTGACTAAAGTATACACAGCCCAAGTTTTGACCTGAAGGGAGAGCATATATGCATTTCTAGGATGAGTGTATGAATTTTCTTTAAAAGGGGTTGTGATCACTCTTGGTTTTTTCACCTTAATGCATCCTATACATTGTGACGTCACCGCCCGGGGCATGATGGGGCAATGATGTCACAATCATTGGTGGCCTCCAACCTACGTCATCTGGTGGCCCCGCCCCATGCCAATATAAGTCATTGCACACGGTGGACCCAGCATTACACTGGGAGATCGTGTCGAGGAGTCATCGGAAGAACAACAGAGGGAGAAGACCCAGCAAAAGAGCAGAAGACAGCAAAAGGAGAGGACAGTGCACAGAGGTGAGGAACCGGGGGGTGTAGTGTTTATTTTTTTATTTTTAAGGTTAATGGGTATGGGTACCAATTCACCTAGGGTGGGGGACCGGGATCTGGGGGCCCCCTTGTTAAAGGGGGCTTCCAGATTCCAATAAGTCCCTGCCCGCAGACCCCGACAACCACCAGGCAAGGGTTGTTGGGAAGAGGCCCTTGTCCTCATCAACATGCCCCAAAGCACCAAAATCCCCCACCCCCGTTAAAGGGAAGTGGCCTGGTACGCTTGCTTGTCCCTGCCCCCTTTCCTGACCTGCCGGGCTGCGTGCTTGGATAAGGGTCTGGTATGGATCTTAGGGGGGAACCCCATGCCAAATTTTGGCGGGGTTCCCCCTTCAAGATTCTTAGCACACAAGTCGCACCGCAAGTTGGATCATCTTGATCCGACTTCTATTCAAATTAATGGGCTCCCATAGGGAACCATTGATTTTGAATAGAGACAGAGAAAAGTGGCAAAAAGCTAGCGCGGTTAAATGGATGCCAATGGAAAACGCGGGGGGAAAAAAGTGTTTTTAACGCCGCCTTTTTCCTGGTGGCGGTACTAGTTTTACAGCTCGTTTTTTAAAACATCCGTAGGAATGAGGCCTAACCAGCCACCATTGATATTTTCTAAAGATGATCTGAATCTCCACTTCAACAGACCCCCACAAAAAAATTTAAAGTCCGCACAAGTCTGACCCTTGGAGGACAGGCAGAAAACTGACCACACTAGGAAGTAGAGCTGCACCATTCTGGATAAAATGAGAATCACAATATTTTTGCTTAGAATAAGACCCCTTTCACACCAAGGCGTTTTTGCAGCGTTTTAGCGCTAAAAATAACCCTATTAAAACGCTCCCCATGGATCTCAATGGACCCTTTCACACTGAGGCGTTGCGCTGGCGGGGCGTTGAGAAAAGTCCTGCAAGCAGCATCTTTGGAGCAGATTTTGGGCGTTGAAAAAAGCGCTTAAAAAACGTCCCTCTCCATTGAAATGAATTGAAAACGCTGTAAAAACGCCTGGATAGCGGCTTTAATCCGCCCTGAGCTGTAGAAAATTCACGTGATCTCACAAAAAGGGTAAACATGCAAGCAGAAAAGAGAGCATCTACAACAGGACTGAACGTGTGGGAAGGTCAGAATGATTAAACAGACCATCAAAGTGCCAAAAAAAAGAATTAATCCCAGAAAAATGAAGATTTGAAGTAAAACAAGACACTGCTTGTTACTTTACAAGACACTGCTTGTTTTACATGATATCACAAAGGATAAACATGCAAGCAGAAAGATGGCATCAATAACACATTCTTCAATAACGCTTGAAAAACGCTGTTAAAACGCCTGTAGCGGTGCGTTAATTTTACCGCTAATGCTCCTAAAACGCTGTAAAAACGCGGTAATAACGCAGTAATAACGCTAAGGCGTTTTAGGGCGTTTTTGAAGCGCCTTGGTGTGAAAGGGGTCTAAAGGTCACGATTCTCGCGGCATAACATCTTTCACATTATACAAAAAAATTGGTCTAATTTTACTGTTTCGTTTATTTATTTTTTTTAATTCACCAAAGTGTATTTTTTCCCAAAAATTGTGTTTGAATGTGCAAATACAGTGTGACATAAAACTTTGCATATTTTATATATACTGCGATTCTGTACTTGCCAAATATGCTACAGAAATCTCCTCCACTAAGTCTGGCTGCAGCCATTTTAACTGTCGGCAGCTGAAGCTGCTACCTGTTCACTTCCTGGATTTACCCAGACACACAGAGGCACACCTCCAGCCCTGCAGCTCTCATTGGCCCTCTTATGACTTATAACCCCTCCCTTCCTGGCAAACTGTCACAATAGTGAGAGCTATGCACTATGTCATAAGCCTAGGCTAATGACCAGAAAAGAAACAGGAAGTGGGCTGTATAAGGTATTTACTGGCAGAAAAAAATGTTTTACTATCCAAAGTTAAAACAAGAGCAGAAGATTTAATAGATGGAAAGATGAAAAAATGACTGAAGGTCAGCTTTAAGTCTTTAAATGGTTAAAGTGGACCTTTAGTCATTTTTTTTAAACGTTCCATTAAATCCTCAGCCCCTATTTTTTTTCTGCCAGTAAATACCGTATATAGCCCACTTCCTGTTTCTTGTCTGGTAATAAGCCTAGGCTTATGACATAATGCACAGCTCTCACACACACTCTTGTGAGAATTTGCCTGTTCACTTCCTGGATTTACCCAGACACACAGAGGCACACCTCCAGCTCTGCAGCTTTCATTGGCTGCAGAGCTGGAGGTGTGCCTTTGTGTGTCTGGGTAAATCCAGGAAGTGAACAGGCAGCAGCTTCACCTGCCCACAGTTAAAATGGATGCAGCCAGACTCAGTGGAGGGAGATTTCCGCAGTATATTTGGCAGAATCACAGTATATATGAAATATGCAAAGTGGTTGGAGGGAAGCTTCAGAATGGCAAAGATGTTTTTATTACCAGATGTGAGCAGACTGCAGTTTCTCTTTAAACTGACCTCATTTAGAGACCAATGTTCTTCCCTTTGATCTAAAAGAACAAAAAGATGCATTGCATCTCTTCTCTATTTCTCAGCGCTTACCAATGTTGATAAACATTTGCCAGCTTTTCTTTTTTTTTTTTGACAGCTCTGCATGGTTTACATAGAATCAAGGAAATGCCAGATTAAGATCGAGAGGGGGGTTGAATCGAGATCGCGATTTTTAACAGATTAATTGTGCAGCTCTACTGGGAAGGATGCGCATTTTTACCTAGCGTGGTCAGTTTGAAATAGGAAAGCAGGGGGCTGGCAGGATCACCAGGTATTTCACACAAATGAAGAAAACCAAAGAGAACAGGTTACCTTTTAGCAGTACCTTTTAAGTACACGATACAACAGACACATATCAGAAATATGAAACGTTGGGGTAACATACACTGAGACACGCTCCAACCCTTCTGAGTGCAGCCCCCCTGGGATAATACTTACCTTTGTCCACACCAGGAGCCAGGCAGCTTTGCTTCAGAAAGCATCCCTGCCAAATCCTCTTTATCCTGGCCACATACTGTGGACTCATTTAATCCTATGAAGAGAGCTATACTCTGCAGGAAAGCTGCCATGCGTATGGGTCCTCATGGGAATGAACAGAGCCATGAAGTGCATGCCCAAGATGAAAAGAAAACCCAGTGGCGATCACTGGATTAAAGCCCAACATCATCATTCCTTTCATTTTAGTTTATTTGTGCCAAGCTGGCCCTAAAAACTATTTCCTTTAGCAACTGCTGTGGCCATGGTCAGCGCTGGATAAACTGTATTGTAGCACCAGCAACACAGTATGCAGTGCTGTGTTCACACAGCAGTAGGGGGACTTTCAGTATGCTGCTAGAACAAAATAGAGTAGAAAGAATAAAAAGTTACTCCAATTGGTTGCAGTGGAGAAGTGGGCAGATGGAATCACAATCTCTACCTCAGCTAATCAGAGGAAGCATTGTGTTCATTGCTAAAAATAGAAGGCTTCCCAGAATGGTAGAGAGGAAATCAGCCCAAAACGATTTTGTTTGATCACCAAAAGTCCCATAACGCTGCCAGAACACAGCGCTGCATACTGTACGTAGCTAATGCTACAGATATAGTTTATACAGCACTGACCGCAGCCACAACAATTAGTAAAGGAAACCGTTTGTTTAACCACCTCAATACTGAGCACTTTCACTCCCTTCCTGCCCAGGAAATTTTTCAGCACTGTCACACTTTGAATGACAATTGCGCAGTCGTGCTGCACTGTAACCATGAGACATCTTTATCATCATTTTCTTTACACAAACAGAGCTTTCTTTTAGTGGTATTTAATCAATATCCTGAAATGTTTATTTTAATCAAAGGACAACTGGGCCGAATTGTTTTTTTTTTTGCGGTATAAGTCTTCTTCCTACCATAACCTACCACCGAAGAGCAACCTGCTCCTGATCACACGTGCATGTCAGTTGTTGTTTGTACCTGTAGTACAGCCCCGAAGCAATAGTGCGCATTTTGCTTTTTTTTTTTTCGTCTTCCCTAAAACACACTGACACTGATTTAAAACAAAAAAAACCCTGCCCAAAATATACGGACCCTGACCATTCACCCTTACTTGACCCAAACGCTAACTCTGGCACTGACCTAGATCAAACCTTGATCTAGGTATTTTTCCTTTTTCTCACAATTTTTTCACATTGTATCTTTCCTCTCCATTCACAGAACGAGAAAACAGGGGTGGGCTTCACAGTGACTGATCGCTGCGGTAGCCAATCAGAAGCTACCACAGCAATCAGGTGACCCAAAATGAGGAGATCTGGGTCCCGATTGCTGGTACGGGCCCCCTGGTGAGACACTGGTCGATGTGCGGCGCACTCCCAGCACAATGGGATATACGCATCTATGCAGCCCCATGGAGAAAAGGCCACTTCTGTGAGGCTACATATATGTGTTACGTCAACAGGAATGGGGTTAAGTTAGGAACATCTGTTCCCAGGACAACTATTGAGCGATTTCCTCTTACCTCTTGCAATGGAGACAACTCTAAAATGTTGGAGGAACGAATCTCCCCAGTATGGACACAGCATTAAAACCCCAACAGAGTCCACAGAGATTTGCCTTCTCTGCCCAAAACGAAAAAAAAGAAGTTTTGCCTAGCGATACACTTTAAGCCGGTCCTTAGCCCAAAACAAAAACTCCATGTATGACGCAGGGCACTGCATCAGCTACCTTTCTGCAAAACACACTGCAGTCATTTTAACATATTACTGTCAATTTGATAAATACTGATATCAAACACTATAGTATAACTGTCACACTTACCATTTCTTTTAGACCAGCTATGTAAGCAAGAACTTCTCACAAGTGCTTCATCAACTCTGCCTCCTGACATGTTGTCCATAAACTGTCGTCCATGTTCCAGTGCCAGGTAGCAATCATTGCAACAGTCCTGTTCTTCTACACGTGCTGTGTAGCTCACAATGCTGGTTTTGGTTACTGGCTCTTGATCCATAATTCCAAATGGAGAGAATAAATTAGTGCATTGATCATGGAGAAGTAGTATCAACTCATCAGGCATTTTTTCGGGATCCCTTAGCCCAGTGTTATCAGTTCCTGCAGTTCTTAGAGCCTCAAAACGCTTCTCCACTTCCCTACCACAGTCTGTATGTCGTCCAATTATATCCAGCTCATCCTCCAAAAACAATCCCGAACCGTTTCCATATTTTCGATTCATTACAGCACTAAATCCACATGTACAGCGATACTGTACTTCCTGGGCAGGATCTGGGATATACACTCCAACGTCTGCTCCTTTAATGTTCATGTTGCAAACACAGATACAGCAGCTATCAAAATTGCAATCCTTAAAAAGATTCATCACAGACTCTGAAAGGATGAGGTTGACATAAAGGCTGTGGGCCTCTGGGATAGATGGTACAGTGGCAGGCTCTACAGAGTTCAATGGTCTGCAAGTTGATGGTGTTGAAGCTGGAGAATACAAATCAGAGTTTTCATATTTGACAGATCCCTGAACACTGGCTGGACCACCACCTGCTCTTGGAGTACGTGGTGTTCGTGGAGTCCTTGGAGTTGGAGCAGAAAAGCGAGGGGTTGCAGGAGAAGGAAGGATACCTGCTCCACCATTGCTTGGTGGGGCACTATTGGACATTCCAAATGGTGTATGGGTTTGTGGTGTGTAAGTCTGAACATATTCTTGATCGATTGCACTGCTGACACTAGAAATATTCCTGAGAAAAAGAACAAAGTGGTGTCAATATGGGGACATGGACAACATAATTGTAGTAGTTTATACTTTTAGCTAGGCAAAAGTAAATTATTACTAACGGAGGGAACTCGAGTACTGCTAGGTGTAGTAAGTCAAATGCTGATTCTCAGATACTCATTTCACATATAGATGAAGAGTCTAACTGGAGCTTATGCTCAAATATGAAAAAGTTCAATAAGCTTACCCATCTTTAATGAAGGGCATTGCAGGTACAGGAGGAAGGAGGTCTAACTTTCCAACAGTCCAACTGGGACGGTAAATGCACTCATCTGGCAGCTTGATGGGTTGCAAACACTGGCTAGGAAGAGTCTTTAAAGGGGCAAACATGGAACACCCAACCATCACTTGACACGTCTCTGGCTTGTATACAAAGGAGAAATCCTGCCACAAAGAAGAAGAAAAAAAAATGAGTTTCCTGGAAAAGCACACTAGCTTTATACCAGCTGCATTATGGTAAACTATAGACAAATATTACTTACACCATGCTTATGATGGTGGTGTGGAGGCTGTGATTTTTTATATTGGGTCTGGATATATTTAAGCAATGCATCCTAGTAATCAGAAAGCTCAACAATTTTAAATGAAAAAAAAAAAAAAAAAAAATCATAAAAAGGGAAACAGTGAAGTAGTGTGTTACAATAAAGCTCCCTCTACGCCCAGGTACAGGCATGTTATGACATGTTAGGGTGCTATTCAGAAGTGGGAATGCACATACTAATGCACAAACTGTAAAATACATGAACTTCAACACACAATAAAGAGATGTGATTGCATGGTTCATTGGGGATCACAGTGTCGCCCAGAAAAAGCCAGCATGTTTTTTTTCCACTTCAGTATGTTAAGGCTCTTTAAAGAGGTTGAAAACCTCAGAAAAATAAAACAAACCTGCAAGACAAAAAAGCATAATGCGCTAGTATGCATCGCATACTAGCGCATTATGAAATACTTACCTTAGAACGATGCTCTCCAGTGCTGTCCGCACTCAGCTCACAAGGCCGAAACCTTTCCCGGAGTTATTTCCGGGTTTGCGGGCTCCAGCGCTGTGATTGGCCGGAGCTGCCATGACGTCACTCCCGCGCATGCGCTCAGGTGTCGCTGGTCACGGCACAGGTCCTGAATAAACGGCACGAGCAGGCTGTTCCCTCGGTGCGCATGCGCCAATGACGTTGGCGGCAGCATATATAGTAAATATCTCCTAAACGGTGCACGTTTAGTAGATATTTACAGTACCTACAGGTAAGCCTTACTATAGGCTTACCTGTAGGTACAATTAAAGAGGAAGACTTTACTTCCTCTTTAAGGGCCCATTACCTCATGCATAGGTGTGAATGGAGTCTGAAAAATAAACAGTAAATATGAAAAAGGATCTTTTTTTCTAGTCAAGGTGCTAATCCAAGAAAAAAAAAATTGCTCTTTACAGTTTTAAAAAGGTGTTCTCATAACAAAAAGGGGAAAATAAGTTCAAAAGCTAAATTTATTGGCACATATCAGCTTATAGTTACAGAGTTGCTGCTAAAACCACCAGGTCTCTCTGGCTGCATACATTTACAGAATGTTACTGTAAGACTGTCTAAATGTGGAAAATACCTACTACATTACTAGCAACTATTTCATGTTACCTTCGTAAAATATAAGGTCATGTACGTGTTTAGTAAGGCTGATAATGCCAAATATGGAATATGAAACCCCCTTTTTTTTCAGCTTTGCTGTTTAACCACTTGTCTACCAGGGCAATGTTTTTATTTTTTGTACACGTAAAAAAAATCTGCTTTTCCTAGAAATTACTGTAAACCCCCAAAAAGTACATATTTTCTGAAAGCAGAGACTATGGAGAAAAAAAAAAGGTGGTATAGTTGATAAATGAACAAATATTGTGCAACATAAAAAACTGCAAATGCATACTTTCAGGAAAAAATACACTAAACTGAATTTTTATTATACCCAGTTTTTTGGTATAATATAAAAGATAGGGTTGCTTCGAATAATTAGATACCAAGCACTTCAAGTCTTAAAATTATGAAGAACTGTAGAAATCATCAAAAACTTTGGCACCCCAAAATTCTCCAAAGACTACAGTGCCTTGAAAAAGTATTCACACCCCTTGAAATTTTCCACATTTTGTCATGTTACAGACAAAACGTAAAACGTGTTTTATTTGGATTGGGACAAAATGGCACATAATTGTGAAGTGGAAGGAAAATGATAAATGCTTTCAAAATCTTTTACAAATAAATATCTGAAAAATGCGGCGTGCATTTGTATTCAGCCCCCTTTACTCTGCTACCACTAACTAAAATCTAGTGGAAACAGTTGCCTTCAGAAGTCACCTAATTAGTAAATAGAGTCCACCTGTAATTTAATCTCAGTATAAATACAGATGTTCTGTGAAGCCCTCAAAGTATTGTTAGAGAACCTTACTGAACAAACAGCATTATGAAGGCCAAGGAACACACCAGACAGATCAGGAATAAAGTTGTACTGTTCAATCCATCATCTGAAAATGGGAAGCATATGGCACAACTGCAAACCTACCAAGACATGGCCATCCACCTAAACTGACAGGCCGGGCAAGGAGAGCATTAAGAGAAGCGGCCAAGAAGCCCAAGGTAATTCTAGAGGAGGTGCAGAGATCCACAGCTCAGGTGGGAGAATCTGTCTACAGAACAATGTGTCACAAATCTGGCCTTTATGGAAGAGAGGCAAAAAGAAAGCCACTGTTGAAAGAAAGCCATAAGAAGTACAGTTTGCAAGAAGCCATGTAGGGAAACAGGAAACGTGGAAGAAGGTACTCTGGTCAGACGAGACCAAAATTGAACTTTTTGGCCTAAAAGCAAAACACTATGTGTGGCAGAAAACAAATACTGCACATCACCCTGAACACATCATCCCCACGGTGAAACATGGTGGTGGCAGCATCATGTTGTGGGGATGCTTTTCTTCAGCAAGGATAGGGAAGCTGGTCAGAGTTGAATGGAAGATGGATGGAGCCAAATACAGGGCAATCTTAGAAGAAAAACAAAAAACAAAAGATACAAAGAATTCTTCAGTGAGGAACCACTGCTGAAGTCACTCAAGCCCGGTCGAACGTCCGGTGATTGCCCCGCAGCACGGAACCAGCAAGTAACCAGGATATCATTGCGGCTCAACTCCGCTTACACGTGGCACGCCGCTCTATCCCTTCACTTCCATTTACCTGGCGGGCGTCTACCTGTCTGGACTTATCGGCCAATTTATCCTGACCAGATGATGACCAAGTCCATGGAGGACTGGGATGCCTCACTCACCTGCAGTATCTGGATTTCCACGGCTTGGTGAGATCGCTTCCCTTTACACGCTGTTGTTATACTTCCATAGCCACACAGGTGCACCATCATCCCCTGCACCATTGCTTAGCACTGACATAGCTGTTCATGCATGTTCTTTGCCACAGTTGACCTCTATTTGTCAGTGCTACCATCAACAAAGTGTGTGTATCCATCTGTAGTCATATCTGGGCTTGCTATCGGCAGTGCACATTGCGGACTTCCTCCCATTTAAGGCCATACACTGTTATCTATTGGCTTTCCATTTCTTACATCAGCCTCAACTCATTAGAGACTTTAAAAGTCCAGCTGGCCAATTTCATGTGTATGTATGTGCTGTGGTGGCCATCTGCATGTTGTGCTTTTTGTTCCCGACAACGTTGTCAATTTTAATTGGTACTAGTTGGTATTGGTTTAGTTATTGTCTATCTATGACTTTATCTGGTGTATATGTGGTATTGTCTTATATAACTATTTTTCTATATTAAACATTTATATATTTTTGCTAATCATGCTTGTTCCTCACTGAAGAATTCTTTGTATCTTTTGTTTTTTGTTATGCTTCCCTAATTCAGAGGAACACATCCACTTATAATAATTTGGATGACAGCAGTTATTAGCACCTGTAAGCAGTCTTTATGTGGGTGATTCCCCCTCTGTTTACAGCTATATGTAATCAAAGCAAAGTGTTAGTTTCATTATTTCTTTTGTTGTTTCACATTTTTGCCTGGTGGGATTATACTTCCCTTCTTTATGAACTTCACTTTGCTACCACACACTCCAGATATTACCATAACCACATACTTTTTATACAGTGGGTCCACTCCTGGGTGCATTCCAAACCCAACCTTCCCCCCCCCCCCCCCCCCTCTTTTTTCTTCCCTTCCCCCTCTTCTTTTTCCTGTTTTCTTTTTTCTTTCTTCTTTTTTCTTTTCCATCCCCATCTGTTCCTCTCCATCTTTTCTTCCCTGAGATATGGCTTATCTTCTTGACGAGAACATCGATCGAGAAATTCAGTCGGCTTTTTCCTCCCAACAATCAACCTCAAATGCATGTGAGGACTCTCTCCAGTCCCTATTCAGGAATCATAAAAAAACTAACAATTAAATTCCTGAATAGGAAGTGGGATATTTCGTCACTAAAATCTCACATTGAAAATGGAATTATCCCCAGAGGTCTGAGAGAAAGAGTGACCCCAGCTGGACATCTCCACACACCACGTTTCATACAGGCATGGAAGGCCAGCTGTCTGAAGCGTGGTCTGGAAATTATGCAGTTGATTGTTGATGAGGAACAGGCCCAACTTGCGGAAATTCAAGCGGAGATAAATAATAGTGCCAGTTTACTGGAACCCTTTAAAACAGACTCCTCATTTGAAAAATACAATGAACTCCTTAAAAAGGAAGTAGAGAAAACTCAAAGAAATTTAAAGACTCATAAACAAGAAAAATTTAAGCAAAATTTACTTGACCTTGAAAGTGGTGATTTGTTTGATCCCACAATTCATAAAGGAAGGAGTCGTTCGCGAAAAAATAGAGGGAGGAGCAATAGCTCAGTTAATACCAAGTCTACCCGTAAACAATACTCCTCCACGGACAGCGACAGTGAACGTAGGGACCTCTCGGTGACTTTTTTAGAGAGGGATCAATCGCCAACCGACCACCCCCCAACTACTATAGGGAAGAACCAAACAATAGGAAAAGGGAAAATACCCCCAGACTCACCCCCAGGTCATCAGGGAAGAACAAGGGAAACTCGCAAAAGTCAAAGACAGGTGAGGAAGAAAACACACAGGACATAGGTATCCAAAATTCAGTAGAAGATCCATCTACAGATATGAAGGTAGTTAACTTGACCAATTTTCCCCTGAACCAGCATCATCTTTCCCTACTTAATAAGGGTCTTTCATTCTCCCCTAAATCAGGGATGAATGAATTTGAAGTATACAAGGACATCTCCCTTTATTTAAGAAAAGTCCTCTTTAGATATTGGCATCTATCTAAACATAATAAGACTAAACAGGACCCTCAAAATAAAGAGGAAAGGGAAGCCCTGGATGCACTTATTTCCCTTCTAATAGAAAATGAGAACTCTAACTCGGATTCTGAGACGCCCCCATTGCAGGTTGCCCATGCCCGCACCGCCAATCTACCTATCAAATCGAACAAGATGCCACCTCTATCCAAACATAAAGCCATTGAATTCTTCCTGGCACAGGTTAAAAGAGACCTATCCATGGTCAATTGGAAATATAGGGGCTTAGACAACCTTACCAGGGATGAGAGAAAGGCCCTAAGAGAACTAGAGGAGACCCCTGGTATTGTAATTAAGGGCAGTGACAAAGGGGGCAATCTAGTCCTTCTAACTGAGGATCAATACGAAACTGAAGTACTTAGACTTCTGGGTGATAAACTTACTTATCACAAACTGGACATAAACCCCTTTCCCGGAATCACCAAAGAGCTTAATTACCAGCTGAGTCTGGCTATGGAAGAAAAACTAATTACCAAAAAGGAGTTCAATTTTCTTAGGGTGTCCGAGTTTAATACACCTACTTTTTACATTATACCCAAGCTCCATAAATCCCTAACAAATCCCCCCGGCAGGCCCATTGTATCGGCAGTGAATGGTCCCCTTGAGAAAACGGGTAAATTCATTGATGCACTAATCAAGGAATTGGTATCTGACCTGCCCTCATATGTACAGGATACTGGGCATGTACTATCCCATTTAGAGAACGTGGTCCTACCGGAGGGATCAATGCTAGTTGGGATTGATGTTGAATCCTTATACACATCAATTCCCCACTCCTGGGGACTGAAAGCAACTCACTTCTTCCTTGATAAGAAATTTCCTGACCTGGGGCATCAGAATGAATTTATCTGTGATCTACTTAGATTCCTATTGGAGCATAATTGTTTTCAGTTCATGGGGTCCTACTATCGACAAATTAGAGGCACCTCTATGGGTGCACCGTGGGCTCCATCCTATGCATGCCTTCATCTGGGCATGTGGGAGGAGGAATGTGTCTACCACTCCTCGATGTACCTCAGCCATAGTCGCATCTGGCTGAGGTACATCGATGATGTATTTATGGTGTGGGCGGGTACAGAACAGGAATTGGCGCTATTTATGGACGAACTCAACTTCAATGATAGAAACATCAGGCTTACCTACACAGCCCACCAGCACACCCTTTCCTTCCTGGACCTCGCCCTTACCGCTAGCAATGGGAGGATTAGTACCAAAACGTACAGAAAACCAACAGCAGCTAATACGCTCCTCCAGGCTACAAGTGACCATCCTAGATCGCTGATCAGAGGGATACCTGTGGGCCAGTTCCTGCGTATTCGCAGAAACTGCTCCACACAACAAGACTTTAACACTGAAGCCAGGGACCTATATGATAGATTCCGAGACAGGGGCTATTCCCATGGAGTCATTAGAACAGCAAAGAAAAGAGCTGCCCAGACCGATCGACGACAACTTCTCACAAAAAGAAGAAAAAGATCCAAGGCATCTGATGATGACTATGGGCCCCCTAGGATTATTACCAAGTATGGTTCTCAATGGAAACAGATTCGGACCATACTTGATAACCACTGGCACATCCTTTCGGGTTCCCCTATTTTGGGTGAAATAGTAGGTGAACGCCCTCTCCTTACTGCTCGACGTTCTCGGAACCTTAGGGATCACTTGATCCACTCCGAATTTTTGAGGTCACATAGCCAAAATTGGCTGACTCAACTTCCACCCCTAAAAGGCATGTTTAGATGCGGCAGATGCAGTATTTGCAAGTATGTAGAGTGCACTGACGTCTTCACTGATTCTGATGGTCAGAAACAGTTTAGAATTCATAATTTCATCAACTGTAATACCACACGAGTGGTCTACATGATTACCTGCCCTTGTGGCAAAAAATACGTGGGAAAAACAAAAAGAAAACTTAAGACCAGGATCAGTGAACACGTGCAGAGCATCCTCAGTAAAGACGACGAGCGCCCCATCCCCCTACATTTCCTTGATCACCATGGTGGGGACCCCACGGGACTTACTGTCAAGGGTATCTATAAACTAAACCTCCCCCATAGGAGGGGTGACTTCGACAGAATACTCTGTCAGAAAGAAAAAATGTGGATATATACCCTTGACAGTATGTCCCCACATGGGTTAAATAATGAATGCAATTTATCAGTATTCCTGACAACCTAATTTTTGGAGAAAAAATCCCCATGTCTCTCTGCTATAGTGTTCATTATTACTTTTAAGTTTGGATTACCATATTCCCTCCCCCCCCCCCCCTTTTTTTTCACCCCCTTTTTTCTTTTTTAACATACTTCTTCTTTCCCTTTCCCTTCTCCTCTTCTTTTCCACACCGTGCCCCTGATTGTGGTGCTGCACCCATGGACTGACCCACTTTACTATTATCACTATCATTATGTGTTGTTGTGTGTGTTTTTATCACTTGAATGGCTGTCTATTTGTTGCGCAGGCGCTTAACTAGCGGCTATTTGACGTATTTACGTCTCTAATTGGCATCTCTACTTAAGCCGCTTACCGCAATTACTGCGCATGCTCTGAAGAAATCCTTTACGGATGAAACGCGTCAGCATGACGCCATCACGTCTGTTGTAGCACCCGTGCAGATCCACCCACTAGCCCCTGGGATCTGATTCGCCACTGCTGAAGTCACTCAAGCCCGGTCGAACGTCCGGTGATTGCCCCGCAGCACGGAACCAGCAAGTAACCAGGATATCATTGCGGCTCAACTCCGCTTACACGTGGCACGCCGCTCTATCCCTTCACTTCCATTTACCTGGCGGGCGTCTACCTGTCTGGACTTATCGGCCAATTTATCCTGACCAGATGATGACCAAGTCCATGGAGGACTGGGATGCCTCACTCACCTGCAGTATCTGGATTTCCACGGCTTGGTGAGATCGCTTCCCTTTACACGCTGTTGTTATACTTCCATAGCCACACAGGTGCACCATCATCCCCTGCACCATTGCTTAGCACTGACATAGCTGTTCATGCATGTTCTTTGCCACAGTTGACCTCTATTTGTCAGTGCTACCATCAACAAAGTGTGTGTATCCATCTGTAGTCATATCTGGGCTTGCTATCGGCAGTGCACATTGCGGACTTCCTCCCATTTAAGGCCATACACTGTTATCTATTGGCTTTCCATTTCTTACATCAGCCTCAACTCATTAGAGACTTTAAAAGTCCAGCTGGCCAATTTCATGTGTATGTATGTGCTGTGGTGGCCATCTGCATGTTGTGCTTTTTGTTCCTGACAACGTTGTCAATTTTAATTGGTACTAGTTGGTATTGGTTTAGTTATTGTCTATCTATGACTTTATCTGGTGTATATGTGGTATTGTCTTATATAACTATTTTTCTATATTAAACATTTATATATTTTTGCTAATCATGCTTGTTCCTCACTGAAGAATTCTTTGTATCTTTTGTTTTTTGTTATGCTTCCCTAATTCAGAGGAACACATCCACTTATAATAATTTGGATGACAGCAGTTATTAGCACCTGTAAGCAGTCTTTATGTGGGTGATTCCCCCTCTGTTTACAGCTATATGTAATCAAAGCAAAGTGTTAGTTTCATTATTTCTTTTGTTGTTTCACAATCTTAGAAGAAAACCTGTTAAAGTCTACAGAAGACTTGAGACTGGGACAGAGGTTCGTCTTCCAACAGGACAATGACCCTAAACATACAGCCAGAGCTACAATGGAATGGTTTAGAACAAAGCATATTCATGTGTTAGAATGGCCCAGTCAAACTCCAGACCTAAATCTAACTGAGCATCTGTGGCAAGACTTGAAAACTGCTGTTCAGACGCTCTCCATCCAATCTGACAGAGCTTGAGCTATTTTGCAAAGAAGAATGAGCAAAATGTTCACTCTAGATGTGCAAAGCTGGTAGAGACATCCCCAAAAAGACTTGTAGCTGTAATTGCAGCGAAAGGTAGTTCTACAAAGTATTGACTCAGGGGGGCTGAGCATGCTACACTTTTCACATATTTGTATCAAAATTTGAAAATCATTTATCATTTTCCTTCCGCTTCACAATTATGTGCCATTTCGTGTTGGTCTGTCACACAAAATCCCAATGAAATACATTTACGTCTTTGGTTGTAACTTGACAAAAATGTGGAAATTTTCAAGGGGCATGAATACTTTTTCAAGGCACTGTATGCTTTATAAGCAATCAGTTTAGAGAGTTACCATGAACTATGTCCCTAGAGCTGTTGTAGTGCTGCACAATTAATCGTTAAAAAAATCGTGATCTCGATTCACCCCCCCCCCCCCCACGATCTCTCCTGCAGAGTTTGCAGATTCTTTCATATAAACAAGTGGAGAGACTATCTGCTCACTCAGCAGTCAAAAGAAAGCATCCAGGCAGTCTGCCAAGTCTTTAACTTGAAACATTGTAACTAAGCTTCCTACTTGGATCAAAGGGAAAGAACTTCTGTGTAAATAAATAATCCAGGCAGTCTGCCAAGTTTTCAACAAGGTGTAAATGCAGGAAGTTTAACCACTTAAAGTCTAAATCTTTTTCTGACACTTCTTTAAGTTTAAAACTAATTTTTGCTTGGAACCCCCAAACATTATATATATTATAGCAGAGACCCTAGGGAATAAAATGGCAATTGCTGCAATATTTTATGTCACACTGTATTTGCCCAGCGGTCTTTCAAATGCAATTTTTTTGGAAAAATACACTTCAATGAATTAAAAAAAACAAAAAACGAAAACAGTAAAGTTAGCCCAATTTTTTTTGTTTTAAATGTTAAAGATGATGTTACACCGCAAGAATCGTGAGAGAATCATGAGAGAATTGTGATCTATCTTCTAAGCAAAAAAATTGTGATTCTCATTTTAGCCAAAATCGTGCAGCTCTAAGCTGTTGCTCTCACTGCAATGTTCACAGCCATTACAAACCTGTGTAGTGCAAATGCCATTGACATATAGATGCCCCTCCCCTAGGCTGCTAAATAAATTATACACACACACTTTTTTTGTTTAGACTTTTTCCCCAATTAAAAAAAAAAGGTTAAATAAAGACAGTACCTCAATATAAACCTATACTGATGCATAATATATATATATATATATATATATATATATATATATATATATATATATATATATATATATATATATATATATATATACACATATACACACACACACATATATACACACACATACGGATATATCCAGAAAGGAAAATAGTTTAAAAACAAGAACAGGAAACAGTTAAAGTGATACTAAACCCAAAAACGTTTACCTCAAAAGTGGATTTAAATCCGATTCATGAAATTTGAGCTGGACACATATATATGTAGCGTTTTATCTCTCTTCAAAGCCCTGTTTCATAGCTTTGTCTTGCTTCATTCGTGAGAGCATGTGTCGGAGGAGGTTGCTATAAATAGATTAGCACACTGCTAAACTATACACAGGCAACCTCTGCATGTATGGGGAGTGGGGTGTGTGCCTTTCCTCCAATCAGCTTTCTCAGTATCTAGCAATGATCTCCTCCTACAGGGGAATCGGGAAGTGAAAAATCTAACAGGATGAGCACTTTTCTAAACAGTATATCAAGATGAAGACAGAAGATATACATGTAAAACTTATGTAGGGAGATTTGTTTCATCCCTGTGTATCATCTGAGACTGTTCACTTCACTGGGTATATGGAAGTTTTACATCCACTTTAATGCATGGTTTGTATTAAGGTAAAAAACTTTGTTTCCCTGCTCTGTTGAAAACTGCACAGAGCAGGTAAGTATGACATGTTTGTTATTAAAAAATAAAAATAGGTGCCTTTAATATCACTTTAATCTTGCAGCTAAAAGAACACTTAATTTTTTTTTTTTTTTTTAAACTTTATTCCCATCGCAAGGGGCCAACAAGCCCCCTTATGTGATAGCATGGGCAGGTAACAGATACTCTTTATGGAGACATGGGGGACTATTCGCTAGTCAAAAACAGATTGCATTTGAATAGCTGCCTTCTCAGCTACACTACACGAAGAATCACAGCTGTGGCTCTTACACCTACTGCAGCTGTGAACTTGAATCAACCACTTGTCTACCAAGATACGTTTTATAAACTTCATGGTAGACAAGAGGTAATCTATTTAATCAGTTTTAATCATACAGTGCAAAGCAAAATTGTGTGCCAAGAATCAGATTTTAGTTTACTGCAACTATGGTACACAGATTACCTTAATTTCAGTGTGCTTGGGACTGCAGAATCCCTCCTCAACTTCTATTTTAAATTGAGCAGTTATTCCATCAAGTGTTGCTCCTGGTGTGGAGTCCATGCTGTTATATTCTTTGCTGTTCATGTTCATAGGAGAGAAGCCCATAAAGTGTTGCTCCAAAGATGGTGGAGTGGGATACATTTTATGAAGATCAGCTGTACCTAGAGAACAATTTGGTATAATTATTTTGAGCTACACAGTATTTAGGGATGAGATATGTAGGTTATCAGCACGCCAATAGCCATCAGTACTAAACAGGTGCAACCTGGGTATAGAAGAGCCAACAGCCCACAGTAATGTATGTATGTATGGCTGTAGACTAGGCCTAATTCGGGCACTTTTAATGCTGTACCTTGCCAACTTTAAACATACACAAGTCAAACACAATCTTTTACATCTTCCTTTTTCTTTCTATCCTTAGAGCGGTTCTGGAATTACCTGCCAGTTTAAATATTTTTCTGTTATTTTCTGAAAGATATATTTTCAGGAACAAGCAGGAACTGGACTCAAGTTCTAAAGATCATCATTATTATACAGGCTTTATCTAGCTCCAACAGTTTGTGCAGCGCTTTACAATGTAAAGGGAGACAATACACCAACAGTACAATTCAAAACAAGAGGGTTAGAGGAGCCTTGCTCCCGCGAGCTTACAATCTAAAAAAAAAAGTATCCCAGATCTCTTTATACGTGCAGGTGTCTAGAGCCAACTTTCCACAGACTTGCAGAATGCATGGCTAAAATGATGCCAGAAATTCCTACTTTTTAAATTTGTCTCTCCAGTTAACCACTTAAAGACCAGCCTCGTTTTGGAATTTAGGTGTTTACATGTTTAAAACAGTTTTTTTTTTGCTAGAAAATGACTTAGAACCCCCAAACATTATATATATATATTTTTTTTTTCTAACACCCTAGAGAATAAAATGGCAGCCATTGCAATACTTTTTTTCACACCGTATTTGCACAGCGGTCTTACAAGCTCATGTTTTTTTGGAAAAAAAAAATCACTTTTTTGAATAAAAAAAATAAGACAACAGCAAAGTTAGCCCAATTTTTTTTATATTGTGAAAGATGTTACGCCGAGTAAAATTGATACCCAGCATGTCACGCTTCAAAATTGCGACCGCTCGTGGAATGGCGTCAAACCTTTACCCTCAAAAATCTCCATAGGCGACGTTTAAAAAATTCTACAGGTTGCATGTTTTGCTTTAGAGGAGGCTAGAATTGTTGCTCTCGCTCTAACAATCGCGGCAATACCTCACATGTGTGGTCTGACCACCGTTTTCATATGCGGGCGCTACTCACGTATGCGTTCGCTTCTGCGCTTGAGCTGGACAGGTCGTTTTAAAGCGGAGTTCCACACAAAAATGGAACTTCCGCTTTTCGGAACCCTCCCCCCTCCGGTGTCACATTTGGCACCTTTCAGGGTGGTGCAGATACCTGTCTAAGACAGGTATTTGCACCCACTTCCGGCATAGACTCCCATGGGAGTCTATGCCTCTTCCTGTCCCTTCGCGCTGTCTCCTGGGAAACACACAGCTCCCAGGAGATAGCGGGGACCACTTACGATATTTTTTTTTTTTTTTTTGCGGTTTGGGTGGACTCCCTCTTTAAACATTTTTATTTTTCTTATTTATTTTACTTGATTTTATTTATTTTTACACTGTTTAAAAAAAAAAGAAAAAAATTGTGTCACCTTTTTTCCTATTACAAGGAATGTAAACATCTCTTGTAATAGAAAAAAGCATGACAGGTCCTCTTAAATATGAGATGTGGGGTCAAAAAGACCTCAGATCTTATATTTACACCAAAATGCATAAAAAAAAAAAAAAAAAAAAAAAAAAAAGGCATTTAAAAAAATGACATTGAAAAAATGTGCCTTTAAGACGTATGGGCGGAAGTGGTGTTTTGACGTCGCTTCCGCCCTGCAGTGTCATGGAGACAGGTGGGAGCCATCTTCCCCTCACTCGTCTCCATACACAGCTAGGGAAAGGACGTGATCGCCTCCGCCGCTGCTAATGGCTCCGGTAAGCGGCGGAGGGCACCTGATCGAGGCAGGAGGGGGGCCCTCTCCCGCAACCGATAAAAGTGATCTCGCGGCGAATCCGCTGCAGAGACCACTTTTATCTTGTAGCCGACCGCAGGCCGAAAACAGGGATACCGGGGTTATGGCAGCTAGCTGCTGCCATAACAACGATATCCGTCGCCAAAGTTTGAACGTATATGTACATGCAGCGGTCGGCAAGTCGTTAATGGATTTCCTATCTAATCATGGTTCCTTGCATTCTAATAAAAACGTGATCTGAATTTCTGTACAGAATGCCAACACCAAATCTATTTTCTTGTTAACATAAAACGTAAGAAATATTAGTACTTACTTATGCAGGACAGAGGGTCTAGGTTTACAGATTTGGAGTCCTTGTTCTTGTCATCAGTATTCTGGTTCCTTTTTAATCCAGGCTGAAGAAAAATTAGGAAACCTCACATTTACTTCATATTGTACAAAATTTTTCAACAGCATTTAACGAATAACCAAAGGGCTATATAACCCCACAACATTTAACCCCCCCCCCCCCCCCATCTTCCCTGGAGGCAAAAGATAGGAACTGTAAATGTGTATCAGACCATAAAGTTGTTACATACCGTAAGTTCATCTTCATCAGAATTGAAAAGGTTATCCAGATCATTATAAGACACAACAAGGTCAGTTTCATGAAAGAGACTAGTAGAGGCTGTTCTGGCATGAGCAGACGGTCGCTGAGACTCTGCAAATAAATCAGTGACAGACAAGTAAATAAAATATGTATGTATATGTTTGTTTTTTTTTTTATAAAGAGTTTATTAAAACCCAACCTGTCATAAGGTAAATACTCGCCAATTACTGCTGCCCTTATTCTAAAAATGCTAGTTGCTTCTGCTGCGATGTGAAAGCAGATCAAAAAGTAAGAAATAAGTCAGAACTTTGCATACTGCTTCTGGTCAGATACAAAGCATAGTAATTTATTGCAAGGAATGAGCCCTCCCTCATAAAAGCATAGCATAAGTAATTGCTAGACCTTTAATAACTGATAAAGGTGGAATCCTCCACCCAAATTTTTTTTATTTTAGGTAGTTCGGGGTTAGCCAGAACCCTTTGACCCCATTTAGATCTCTAAAAATGGGTCAAAGTGCGCTATTAAAAAAAAAAAAAAAAAAAAAAAAAAACAGTTTCTCCTCTCTTCTAATCTAGAGCACAGGAGGACTCCAGATACCCCAGACCAAGGAATCCATAAAACACAAAAATTGCTAAAATTTATTCTTCAAAACTCAAAAAGTTAAAAAACTTGGTATATCCAGCAATGTGGGTTACTTCCCCTACCACCGCTGTTCCTGGTTACGGCAACCAGCATGCATTCCACAGGGAGGATGTGACATAGCCGGAAATTATGAGTAGGGCACCAAAGCTCTATGTTATTTAAATTTTTGAATTTGAGGAATAAACCTGTTACACATTGATTTTTGTTGTGGTTTATGTATTCCCTGGTCAGAGGCATCTGGAGTCAAACTGTATTCTGTATTGAAGAAGGAGAGGAGAAGCCGTTTAATAGTGCATCTAGAAAGTATTCACAGCGCTTCACTTTTTCCACATTTTATGTTACAGCCTTATTCCAAAATGGATTAAATTTATTTTCCTCAAAATTCTACAAATAATACCCCATAATGACAACGTGAAAGGATTTTGAAATCTTTGCAAATGCATTAAAAAAAAACAAAAAAAACAAACATACATGGGTATGCACAGCCTTTGCTCAATACTTTATTGAAGCACATTTGGCACCAATTACAGCCTCAGCCTGTATGCTGCTACAAGCTTGGAACACCTATTTTTGGGCAGTTTCTCCCATTCTTCTTTGCAGGACCTCTCGAGCTCCATCAGGTTAGATGGGGAGCGTTGGTGTACAGCCATTTTCAGATCTTTTCAGAGATGTTGAAATCGGGTTCAAGTCTGGGCCACTCAAGGACATTCACCGAGTTGTCCCGTAGCCACTCCTTTGTTATCTTGGCTGTGTGCTTAGCGTTGTTGTCCTGCTGGAAGATGAACCTTCACCCCAGTCTGAGGTCCAGAGCGCTCTGGAGCAGGTTTTCATCAAGGATGTCTCTGTACATTGTTGCATTCACCTGTCCCTCGATCCTGACTGGTCTCCCAGTTCCTGCCGCTGAAAAACATCTACACAGATGATGCTGCCACCACCATGCTTGACTGTAGGGATGTCATTAGCCAGGTGATGAGTGGTGCCTGGTTTCCTCCAGACATGATGCTTGCCATTCAGGCCAAAAAGTTCAATCTTGGTTTCATCAGAGCAGAGAATTTTGTTTCTCATGGTCTGAGAGACCTTCAGGTGCCTTTTGACAAACTCCAGGCGGGCTGTCATGCCTTTTACTGAGGGGTGGCTTCCGTCTGGCCACTCTACCATACAGGCCTGATTGGTGGAGTGCTGCAGAGATGGTTGTTCCTCTGGAAGGTTCTCCTCTCTCCACAGAGAAACACTGGAGCTCTGTCATCTCTGCCATCGGGTTCTTGGTCACCTCCCTGACTAAGGCCCTTCACCCCAATTGCTCATTTTGGCCGGGCGGCCCCGCTCTAGGAGGAGTCCTGGTGGTTCCAAAATTCAATTTACGGATGATGGAGGCCACTGTGCTCATTGGGACCTTCAATGGTGCAGACATTTTTCTGTACCTTTCCCAGATCTGTGTTACGAAACAATCCTGTTTTAGAGGTCTACAGACAAATTCCTTGGACTTGGCTTGGTTTGTGCTCTGACATGCACTGTTAACTGTAGGACCCTATATAGGACAGGTGTGTGCCGTTCCAAATCATGTCCAATCAACTGAATTTACCACAGGTGGACTCCAATAAAGTTGTAAAAACATCAAGGATAATCAGCGGAAACAGGAAGCACCTAAGCTCAATTTTGAGTGCCGTGGCAAAGGCTGTGAATACTTATGTGATTTTTTTTCATTTTTAATAAATTTGTAAAAGATTTCAAACAAAATTCTCTCACGTTGTCATTATGGGGTATTGTTTGTAGAATTTTGAGGAAAATAATGAATTTAATCCATTTTGGAATAAGGCTGAAACATAACAAAAAGCGAAGCGCTGTGAATACTTTCCGGATGCACTGTATATAAAAAAGGGCAATTTCGAGACAAAGAGGTCAAAAGGGGCCCGATGAGTTTTTCATCTATGTGGGGCACGTATGGATCAACAAACCAGGTAGGTTTTTAAAATGAAGTGGCATATTAAGTGAACGCGCTGGAGCACGGATAGTTTTTTTACTTGGAGTACATATATGTGGACTTTGCACATTAATATATTGTCTATATTTAAAATGGGACATCTTATTTTGTTTTCATTAATATGTATTCGAATTTCTATGGATTATGAGGAATTGATAAACATATGAAGTTTAAGCATAAAGAAATTTGTTTTAGGCCTCATGTACACGGGACGTTGTTCAACCTCTCCTGAACGATTTAACTTGGCGGCTAAAAACCGGGATCTAAAAACAGGCGTTTAGCCGAGGTGTAGGTCTAGAAGCGTTTGTAAAAAAAAAAAAAAAAAAAAAAAAGAGAAAAACAAAAAAACACACAAAACGTCTGTAAATGAAATGCTGCTAAAACAGAGTTACCGCGTTTAGCAGCGTTTACAAGCTGTTACAGGCATTTGCCGTTTCAAATGCCTCTGAACATCTGTCCGAACCCATTTTTTGCATTCCAAAAAAAAAAAGCTTCTAAACTCAACTGCCTAGAAATGACTAAATGACCCTGTGTACATGTACTGATAAGATAACAGAGGAGAGTTCAGGGGCAACTACTCCTAAACATCTGTTTACCAGCAGCAGTGTACATGAGGCCTTAGAACACTTTTTTTTTTTAGGAGCACAGCTCATTTTTAATCTTAAGGCTTAATGTACACGGGACGTTTTTACAACCTCTCCTGAACGATTTAACTTTACAGATAGTAACCCGTTTAAAACGTCCGTTTTGCCGCATTTACATGCCGCGTTTAGAAGTGTTTGAAAAAAAAATTGTTTTAATTTCTTTCAAAATAGCCAAAAATGAAAAACGCGGCTAAACCCGAGTTATCGCATTTAGCGCTTGAAATGCCGCTATACTCAGCTTCTGAACTCATTTTTTTGCTTTTCAAAATGGGCCTCTAAACTCAACTGCCTAGAAACTACTTTAAAACGACCCTGTGTACATGTACTAATAAGATAACAGAGGAGAGTTCAGGAGCAGTTGAAAAAAAAAACTGCCCAACTGCTCCTAAACGTCCCTTTAGCAGCAGCAGTGTACATGAGGCCTAATTCTTTACATATGTGCATGAGCACATTAAGAGCTGCAGCTGGGAACATGATTTCACTTATTACGGTTTTTGGTTCATAGCGCAGGTGACATCACATTAAGTTTTATTGAGTGAGGGGTTAGAACTTCTAAAGTTTTTAAAGCCTGGGGAGATTGTGTGGTCATGAAAAAGCAAAGAGTAAATCTTCCCATGAAAAAAGATGGCAATAAGGTCCTGACGGAAGTTCCGGGTAAGTGCCAACATTTAGAACATTACCACAATAAAGGAACCCCAATTTTCAGGCTTACAGGGCCTTCCACCTGTCAGCTAAATATGTGCCAACACCTAGAAGTACCTCCTGCCCCACCTTTGGAGTTTAACAGTTATAAAAGTCCTTAGATTAACAGACTAATCTTTTGCTCTATCATTTCAAAACTGATAAAACGGTAACACTAACCTTGTTTAACTGCTGGGCTAAATAATGACATAGCATCTTCAACCTGCGGTAACACTGCAACATTTGACATGCCGTCATCAGCCTATAAAGAGAAATGAAGGCTTTAGAAAACGGAAAACGAGCACAGCAACACCAGCAAACCATTAAGATGTTCAGATTAAATGAACAGCTGCAGCACTGAAAAAAAAAAACTTAAAAATGTAAAAGCAATACACACTTCAACTGAACAAAGATTTCAGTATAACCACAAAACCATGTCACCCTACCAAAGGAAGTCAGTGCCATTATACGTATGCTCAAAAAGTACAAGCACATGTTATAAGTCAATAACGCTGCCCCTCTATACAATATCAATTCCAAAAAAGTTGGGACGCTGTGTAACATTTACAGAAAAAAAAGAATGCAACGATTCACAAATAATCACAAACCCATATTTTATTCACAATATAAAACATAAAAAATTTTTCTTTTTAATAGGATTTTAATTTATAAAAAACTTTCACAAACAAAAACTCAAAAAACAAAAAAATCTGGCACTCAATCTACATACAAGGCATGAAGATAAAGTTCAATATTCATAGATACGTCACACTTGAGTAAACACAACCACTAAGGATTAAAGGCCCTCCAGGATCCCACACAGATAAAAGAATAAGGATTATAAGGAGGTGAGAGCATTTAATGCTACATTATAAAAAAATTCAAAAACCCCAGATTCATCCATACACATGCATTCATACCCGCACCACATTACATACCCCAACTACTGCGCCATGTCTCCTAAAGTAACCATCGTGACTGTTGAAAGAAAATAAAACAAAACAGCCCACATCCCAGTCCTCTCCATGTACTATCTGTGAGCAGATTCTGATTAAGTTGTGATGACACGACATCACCCCAAAATGCATCAGAAATACCCAGCCAGGGTTGCCATATTGCGGTAAACTTCTTAAATTTAGGTAGATCAATGAACAATACGGTAAAGAGTTTGAACCATGGGAGGGGCAGCATGCTTCCAATGTAATCAAATTACTATACGAGCAAAAAACAACAATATACAAAACCGAGTCCTCGCATGAGTCCGGGGGACAAAATCCATTTAGTATACCTAAATGTCCAACTTCCAGGGTCTGAGGTATTGGAAGATTAATCTTATACTCAAAGAAACCAAATAAATTGTTCAAAAACATGTGAAGAATTGCAGCAGTAAGTCCACATCTAGAACAAGCAATATCCAAACCTAAATACCATACGAGTCAGTTCCGCTCATTTGTCTCCCCCAACACCCCGTCTTTGACAAATGCCCTGTCCCCACTTCCCGGGAGTTCGTGTCGCGGCAAATTACATCAGCAGCTCGGCTCCCCCCTCCTTCTCCCACCACCGGGCCAGTAGTAGAGCGCAGCAATGCCTTGCGCATGTGCAGTAGGGACCCAGCATGAAGCCGTAATGCTTTACTGCTGGGTTCCCTTACCAGCAATGGCAGCACCATTTTAAGAATATTTTGAAAGGTAATTTTGTTAGTAGCAACATGTTTAAAAAAAACTGCGTCTAAAAATGGCCAATTTCAGAATAATGTTCCTCAAAGAAAAACTGCAAAGACTTTAAACATATCATCATTTACAGTGCACGGAATCAAAAGATTCAGAGAATCTGGAGAAATCTCTGCGGACAAGGCAGAAATGCAATATTGGATGCCTGTTAGAATCAGGCCCTCAGACGGCACTGCATTGAAAACAAGCATGATTCTGTGACATTACTGCATGGGCTCAGGATTAATTCCAAAGATCACTGTCTGCACAAAGTTCGCCATGCTACCCAAAAAATGCAAGGTAAAGCTCTATCATGCAAAGAAGTTATATCTGAACATGATTCAGAAATGTCGCCATCATCTCTGGGCCAAAGTTAATTTAAAACAGTCTGTTGCAAAGTGGAAAACTGTTTTGTGGTCAGATGAATTGAAATTTGAAATTTTTTGGCAACCATGAGCACCGATTAGCACTTAGTTCAAAAGCCTGCATCTCTGATGATGTCAGGTTGCCTTAGTGCGTATGGAAAGGGCAGCTTGCAATTTGGAAAGACACCATCAATTCTGAAAGATATATCAGGGTTTTAGAGCAGCCTATGCTCCCATCCAGACCATGGCTTTTTCAGGGAAAGGACTTGCATATTTCAGCAGGACAATGCTAAACCACATACTGCATCTATGACAACAGCATGGCTTTGCAGTTGAAGAGTCCAGGTGCTTAACTGGCTTGCATGCAGCCCAGACCTTTCTGCAATAGAAAATATTTGGCGAATCTTGAAATGAAAAATACAACAAAGAGGACCCAGGACTGTTGAGCAGGTAGAATCCTATACCAAGCAAGAATGGGACAACAGTCCTCTCCCAACAGATTGGTAAAAGAAGAGGGGATGCTACACCGTGGTAAACATGGTCCTGTTCCAACTTTGAGATGTGTTGCTGCCATCAATTTCAAAATTACCTTATGTTTTTTTCTTAAAATAGTACATCTTCTTGGTGTAAACATTTGATATGTTTTCTATTTAGTGTAGTGAACATGGGTTTATGAGATTTGCAAATCACTGCATTCTGTTTTTTTTTTTTTCTTTTTTTTTTACAAATCTTTTATTTAATGGAGGCAAAAGACACGAAACATGGCATCAAAAAACACATTGAATAGGTACAATGGTATATAGTACAATAAAACAACATTCTGGGGGTTATTTACTAAAACTAGGTAGTGCAAACTCTGGTGCAACTCTGCATAGAAACCAATCATCCTCCATGTTTTATTTCCAAAACTTCATTGAACAAGTTCAAGCTAAAATCTAATTGGCTACCATGCAGAGCTGCACCAGATTCTGAGTGCTTCACATTTTTGTAAATCTACCCCACAGTGTCATATATGGGATTGTAATATCAAGTCAAGGATTCTACACACAATCAATGTCTCCTACACGCTGTGTGAACCTGGTTAAACCTGCATTCTATTTTTATGTAGATTTTACACAGACTTTTGGGTATTAAGAGATCTAGGAAGGAAGTTTGGCCAACTTTTGATTTAAAAGTGTACATGTCTTAACATCCAGGTTTATGCAATAAACTAACAAAAGAAACATGGAAACAACAGTAACTTAGAGTGCTGAAGTCCAATAACTAAGTGATCCATTCTTTCCTGTAAATGGATTAAAAAAAAAAAAAAAAAAAAACGAAGAAGAAAGGGGGGGGGGGGGATGCAGAAAACTGTTCATTGCTAATAAAATGTTGATAATAATAATAATAATAATAATAATAATAATAAGGCCACAGGTGTCTAAACCCTTACTGCCACTGGCAAAAATACCGCTTGCAGCTGGCAAGCTTGGTAACCTTTACGGCAGTTGCATTGGCTTTGGCGATAAATCTCATGATCACTTCAGTGACCATAAATTTATAGTACAAGGTTAACCCCTAGACCAGACTTTTTCAACCAGGGTGCCAGATCTCTTGTTCAGGATGTTCAGGATTGTTCCGGTCTCTCGTATTTACTGATCTCTTCAGTTTCCTAAACGTACATAGTAGTATTCAATACTGAGCACTCCTATATATTTATTCGTAACAGGTTTCAAATCTCTTCCGTTTCTGAACACTGGAGTCTGCAGTACTGTGCATTTCTTGGTTCAGTGAGTGCTGGGCAGAAAAAGAAGATTGAGGACTTGATCTCAAATGATAAGCTCTCTTTAGACCCCTGTTTATTTCCCCAAAGCACTCTGGTGACAGTACTGGTAAAAAAAATATTAATTCAAAACATCTTAAGATTTTGTAGGAATTTCTAATTATGCTGTGCTTGTATAGTTTTAATAGAAAACATTGTTTTGATAAATAATTGCACAACTATGGTGAGATGTACAAAATCAGCAACACCCTCTTTGCACTCTATCAGCCCGTTTCTTTTACCACTTGCCGACCACCTACCGCATATTTACTGTGGCAGGTCGGCTCTATTGGACAAAATCATGTACCTAGAAATCATTTCGTGCCGGAGGCGCGATCGCATGCTGATTGGACACAGGGGATGCCAATCAGCGGGGCCGGTGGACCCAATGTCTGCCGGCCACCCGCAATTGTTCCCAAGAGTGGCAGAACAGCAATCTGCTTATGTAAATAAGGCAGATCGCCGTTCTGACAGGGGAGAAGATGAAGATCGTGTCTCTTCTAAGCAGGAACATGGATCTCGATCTTCACCCAGTCAGACCATCCCCCACACAGTTAGAAAGTACCAGCTAGGCACACGGTTAACCCTTTGATCACCCATTAATCCCTTCTCTGCCAGTGTCACTAATACAGTAACCGTGCATATTTTAGGTGTCCAATTTGTCCGCCGCAATGTCGCAGTCCCGCTAAAAATTGCTGATCGCTGCCATTACTAGTAAAAAATAAATAAAAATATTCCATAAAAATATCCCATAGTTGGTAGATGCTATAACTTTTGCAGAAACCAATTAATATACGTTTATTTGGATTTTTTAACCAAAAATATGTAGCTCAATACATATTGTCAATTTTTTTTTTTTTTGTTTGTAGCGCAAAAAAAAAAAACCCTGCAGAGGTGATCAAATACCACCAAAAAGAAAGCTCTATTCATAGGGGGAAAAAAAGATAAATTTTATTACGGTACAGCATCGCACGACTGCGCAATTGTCAGGAAAAGTAACGCAGTGCTGTATCGCAAAAAAATGGCCTGGTTATTAAGTGGGTAACACCTTCTGGGCTTAAGTTAATAAAACTTATGGTTAGGGAATATTTTACAAACATTTAAAAAGTAAAAAAAATAGTGAAACATGATAGAGTGAAAAACAGCAAAAATGGCCCAGCAGCAAACGTGTTAAACTGAGAAAAGGCTACATGACAGGTGCACATTAGAGCCTTCTGAATTATTTTTATGCACATTAAACACTAGCATCATAATTAGAATAACTTGAACACTAAAAAATGTTCAGCTGGATAGTTTCGTAAGCGATTTGTTTTTGCACAAAAAACACAATAATACAAAGCACTAACAGTAGAATGCACGCTACAGTCAAAATGTAGCAAAACAGAACATATGACTTCTTTAAGGGTTAAAGGGTTACTAAACCCTCTTTAAAAAAACATACGTCATACTTACCTCCTCTGTGCAGTTGGTTTTGCACAGTGGCCCCAGTCCTCCTCTTCCGGGGTCCCTCAGCGGCACTGGTGGCTCCTCTTCTCGAGTGCCCCGTCGGAGAATCGCTCTCCTTCGGGACACCCGTGTGGGCTCGCTCCCGTGTCTTGCTGCTGCGTCTATTGACACAGATAGCAGGACTTGGCCCGCCCCCGTGTCATTGGATTTGACAGCAGTGGGAGCCAATGGCTGCGCTGCTATCAATCGATTCAATCAGGAAACAAGACACTGGCTAGAGCTGGTGTGCTCGTCCCCAGGGCAAGAAAGAACTGGTTCAGGCAAGTAAAACAGGGGGTCTGGGGGCTACTGCACGACAGAAGGTTTTTCACCTTAATGCATAGGATGCAGGGTTTACAACCCCTTTAATGAAAGCAAACCAATTAAAGTGATTGTTATTTAAAAAAAAAAAAAGGACTTTACAAACATGTCATACTTCCCTCCTATGTGCACTTGGATTTGCACAGAGCAGCCAGGATCCTCCTCTTCTCGGGTCCCTCTTTGCTGCTCCCAGCCCCTCCCTCCTATCGAGTGTCCCCTCAGCCAGCAGCTTCCTATGGAGGCACCCGAGCCAGAGTTCCACGTAGCCAGACACGGAACCCCGACCTTGACCCTCCCCCTTTCTCCCCCGATTGGCTGACTGACTAATTGACAGCAGAGGATCCGGAGAAGTGTCCTGGACGGTTTAGACTAGAGGTTGACCGATATTTGCCGTAACCGTGACTTGCAAATGACTTCTGTTATAGAAGTTAATGCAAGTTTCCTGAGGTTATCTGTGGAGAGGATTCTCTCTTCCTCTGGGCAGCCTGCCAAGTCTGATAAGAAGATACATTGTATCTCTTTCAGGTTCTTTTTATCAACAGACTGAAATCCGTGTGTAGAAGTTCTCAGTTTAACCACTTCAGCCCCGCTCACTGTATATATACACGTCATTTTTTTGAAGATGGATATCTCGGTAACGGCAGCAGCTGCTGCCACAACCGAGATATCCATCTTTACAGTGAGCGATTCTGTACAAGATAATGGTGGTCTCAGCGGCGGGTTCGCCGCGAGATCACCGTTATCGGCGGCGGGAGAGGTGCCACCCCCCCTCCCGCCGCTCTCCCGTACCCTCCGCCGCTTACCGGAGCCGTCGGTAGCGGCGGAGGCGATCGGGTCCTTTCCCTGCTGAGGTATGGAGACAAGTGAGGCCAAGATGGCGCCCACCCGTCTCCATACCATGTGACGGCCGGAGCGGCGTCATTACGATGGCTCCGCCCACTCTCTTAAAGGCACAAATTTTTTAAACGACTTTTTTTTTTTTTTTTTTTTTTTTTTGCATTTTAGTCTAAATATGAGATCTGAGGACTTTTTGACCCCAGATCTCATATTTAAGAGGACCTGTCATGCTTTTTTCTATTACAAGGGATGTTTACATTCCTTGTAATAGGAATAAAAGTGATCCAATTTTTTTTTTTTTAAAAAACAGTGAAAAAATAAATAAAATAAATAATAAAAAAAAAAAAAAATTTTTTTAAAGCGCCCTGTCCCGACGAGCTCGCACGCAGAAGCGAACGCATACGTGAGTAGCGCCCGCATATGAAAACGGTGGTCAAACCACACATGTGAGGTATCGCCGCGACCGGTAGAGTGAGAGCAATAATTCTAGCCCTAGACCTCCTCTGTAACGCAAAACATGCAATCTGTAGAATTTTTTAAACGTCGCCTATGGAGATTTTTAAGGGTAAAAGTTTGACGCTATTCCACGAGCGGGCGCAATTTTGAAGCGTGACATGTTGGGTATCATTTTACTTGGCGTAACATTATATTTCACAATATAAAAAAAAATTGGGCTAACTTTACTGTTGTCTTATTTTTTTTTTCAAAAAAGTGAATTTTTTCCAAAAAAAGTGCGCTTAGAAGACCGCTGCGCAAATACGGTGCAAAAAAAAGTATTGCAATGACCGCTATTGTATTCTCTAGGATGTTAGAAAAAAAACAATATATAATGTTTGGGGGTTCTAAGTAATTTTCTAGCAAAAAAACCTGTTTTAAACTTGTAAACACCTAAAATCCAAAACGAGGCTGGTCTTTAAGTGGTTAACCATTTAAAGACTAAATCTTTTCTGACATTTGTTGCTTACAAGTCAAAATCCTGTATTTTCTGCTAGAAAATCACTTAGAACCCCCAAACATTATATATATTTTTTTAGCAGAGACCCTAGGGAATAAAATGGTGGTTGTTGCAATATTTTATGTCACACGGTATTTGCGCAGCGGTCTTTCAAACGCAATTTAAAAAAAAAAAAATACAGTAATGAATTAAAAAAAACCTAAGCAGTAAAGTTAGCCCATTTTTTTCGTCCAAAAGTTTTGATTACCTGTTTTTGTGTATTTAATATTTAAGATAGTGTTTTTTTGTTTTTTTTTTCTAAATTCTACATACAAGTGAACTGATTGGAGGTTTGTTTTGTTTAATGTTTAAATGAAAAAAAATTCTGTATTACTTAAGGCTGCTTTCACACTGGAGCGAGCATGCGTTGATGGTAAAACGCTGCTAGTTTTAGCGGCGCTTTACTGTCATTTTAGAGGCGCTATTCGGCTGCTAGCGGGGTGCTTATAACCCAGCTAGCGGCCGAGGAAGGGGTTAAATGTGCCCCTGAAGCGCCGCTGCCAAAATGCTTTGCAGGCGCTTCGGCAGCGGTGCGCATTCATTTCAATGGGCAGGAGTAAACACCGCTCCAAAGATGCCGTTTGCAGGACTTTTTTTTACATCCTGCCAGCGCATCGCCTCAGTGTGAAAGCACTCGGGATATCACACTGAGACTGCAGGGGAGCCGTTTTTCCAGGCACTTTACAGGCGCTATTTTTAGCCCAAAAGCGCCTGAAAAACGCCCCATTGTGAAGGGGGTCTAACTGTTAGATTTTATGAGATGAAGGGAAAAAAGAAAAAAAAAAAAAAAATCGGCCAAATATATCGGCATCACATATCGGCCATCGGCCACTGCGATTTCTAAATATCGGCATCGGCCAGAGAAAAACCCATATCGGTCGACCTCTAGTTTAGACATTTGTGGACATCGCTGGAGAGAGAAGGGGCTCAGGAAAGTAATTAGGGGTTTGCTGGGGAGGCTGCTACACACAGCTTTTTTTATCTTAATGCATAGAATGCATTAAGATAAAAAAATCTTCTGCCTTTACAACTCATGAAGGCTCCATGCACACTGGCTTAAAAAAAACAAACGTTTCTACAGTGTTTTGTGTTCTGCCTGTAGAAGCAGCTTAATGTTATCCTATGTGTCCATGCACATTAGGACGTTAAGAGGCATATTTTGAGTTCAACGTTTAGAGGCAGGAAAAAAAAAAACTTCTGATTCGAGCTTACTGGCAGAAAAAAAAACAAAAAACGTAACTCTCCTAAACTCGTCTAAGCTTTGTACAAAAAATGCTCTATATGAGCGTTTTTTTACTCCCAAGAGAACAGACTTTAAGCCCAGTGTGCATGGAGCCTTTAGGCTAAAAGGATTCTTACAAGGCATTAATGAACAGAAGCAAAAATGTACACATTTAGAAATAACTCCTTCTTAAAGCAGAGAAATTATGGCATGTTATGGTTTTGTGAAATACTTCACAAAATAAAGTCTAACACTGCACTGAAAATTGCTGCAAAGGGGAGGAGATTAATTCACAGAGTGATCTACCACACCCCACTTGCATGTCTATGATGAGTAACAAAAGACAACTTGTTTAGCTGAAAAGGCAGAGCAGGTTCCCACGCACAGCCTTATATATATTACACGGATGTATTTAAATCCATTAGCAATACTAGAGGGGAAACAGGCTGTAGACACTCAAGGGGGAGGGAACTAACAGCAATCCCTTGCAATGAACTCAATTTCTCATTGTCATGTCAGATATACTAAAATAAAGCCGCTAAAGGAGGAAGTGGGTTTAAACTGAAACCACCATGAGTTGAATCTTTCAAACATTGGGTCACGAAGACCAAGAACTGCTAAACCATAATATCTTCTGGCTGGATTACATATCTAGGCAAACAATCCCCGTCCACACAAGAGAATGTAATGTTCTAAACATTTAATAGTAGTCAAACTATGCAAGGAGAGCACCAAGGTACTGGTTAAGGCAATATGTTGTTTTTCCCTTGTTATCGTAACACCTTTTGTTCATCCATAACCATGCAAGCATAAAAAACAAAAACAAAAAAACAAACAATGAACTGAACGACACTGAATTTAAACATAAAACCAACCTTGTGTTTTTTCCCCACTTCTCTTTCTCCGTTTTGCCTTTCCTTTTTAGCATCAAAGACAAACTCCACATCGCCATCCACAAATGCATAGGGATCAGGTTCTTGCTCACTGTCTAATACAGTCGTTGGTATATATTGGTTTTTACTTTGATACTTTTGGAGCAAATCTTCTGAAATCTTCAGCGGTTTTTTACAGTGCACCATTAACCTGAAAAGAAAAAAAAATTAGACCATCAGAAAACCAACCTGTTGTGAAATCAAAACAAAAAGTATGCAGGAGTTGAATGTTGAGCACCTATGTGTAAAGGCCAACGCCACCCATATTAAGGGTAGAACATAAAATATCAAAGCAAACCCCCTCCCCCCCCCCCCCCAAAGGGGGTTCTTCTACCTTTCACCTAGGAAACTGGCATGGATATTTGAGCCTCCACACACTAACGCTGTAGAATACACATCACAGTACCAGACTTACAGCAGGATTAACCAGGTTTCATTTGGGTTGCACTTATTAAAACAGGTTTAGTATAAAATATCCACTTGAGTCCCAAGACCTTCTTTTCCCTCTGCGTTCAGGGCCACAGATAATCACTGCATTACTGATTTACAGTCAAACAGCCAGGAATAGCTCCCATGGCTTTGAATGGGGCTTTTCGCCTGCAGCTACATCGCAGGGAACCACAGAGTCTCTGGCAGGTTATTACAGTTGGCCCCATTCGCAAGTGTGACAGAGGCCCATAACACCCTTGAGTCCAGGAGTGTTTTTCAATCTCTTCAATATCTTTAGTCAGGTTTTATACTTTACTCTAACATTTTCAAACGTAGGCGCCCACAGTGTGTGCAGTTACGTACATATACAGAGATGCTCAAAAATTGGATCTATGGTTTACATGTAAAAGCATTTTCTTGGAGTACATCATGGGACACAGAGCATCTTGGGTAATATGCTGCCACCTTCAGGTAATTAGACAATAGCAAAAAAAAAAGGGGGGGGGGGGGGGGCGGTCCCCTCCAAGACATAACCCCTCCCCATTAGGTAAGGCTTCAGCTTTGAAGCAAACCCCATAAACCACAATACAGAGGTCCAGGATCTGTGTCCAGTGATGTACTCCAAAAAAAAGAATCTGAAATTTAAACCAAAAATCCCATTTTCTTTATCATAAATCACAGGACATCTTCAAATCCATTATGATAGGGATGTCCCAAAGCATTGAATAAGAGGGGAGGGCAACACGGCAACTGGTCCCAAACAACGAAACCAAAACAGTTTAGAACCTCACGTAGCAGCCTACAAAACATGCTGACCAACATCCACTTGGTAAAACTTTGTAAAAGTATGAACCGAAGAGCAGATGGCAGATTTACAAACTTGAGCTACTGAGTCTGATGATGAATAGCTGAGGAAGCACCAACACTCCTGGTAGCAAAAGATTGGCCTGTGTTCAAGTTAATTAAATAGGGAAAGTTGGAGGTACCATCATCCAAAAGGACATTGAAGACCAGTCCACCTATTACTAGTCACCTACAGGTGAATAAATATGGACTCAAGTTTAGACAATATGCAAAGGCAAGAGAATATAATTTTTTTTATTTGTGCAAAACAGATAAAAATGGGGTATCACTATGCACCATAACATGTTGGACAAAATACATGCCAGAACTTTGGTTTAAAATACAAATTGACAAAAACAATACATGTGTGTCACCAATACTTGGTATGCCCCACTAGAAGGACCAAAGTATAGTGGGCCCTAACAAATCATGTATTCCTCAACATGTTTCCCAGAACTCCTGGTAGAATGAGCTGTCACCAAAAATGGCAGAACTTTACTCTTTAGTCCAGCGGTCCTCAAACTACGGCCCGCGGGCCGGATAAAGCCCACCGGGGTTATTTACCTGGCCCGCGGACTGCCCCTTACATAAGATCGCAGCACTTGCACTCCCCTCCCCTTTGCTACCTTATTCACGCAAGACAGGAAACATGACAGGTCTGGACAAAGGGCGGGACTTTTCATGTTAAGAAGCGGGCGATTGGTTACTAGACAGTGGGGCGGTCCCAGTAATCAATCACCTGCCTTTAACATGAAAAGTCCCGCCCTTTGTCCAGACCTGTCATGTTTCCTGTCTTGCGTGAATAAGGTAGCAGAGGGGAGGGAGAGGGGGAGTGCAAGTGCTGCGATCTTATGAAAGTGTGTAATATCGATAGGGGGCTCTGTGATGGGAGGGAGTCGATGGGGGGGGTGGGCCCTCTGTGATATGGGGGCTCCGTGATATGGGGGGCCCTCTGTGGTGGAGTTTGTGATGGAGAGGGCTCTGTAATTGGGGGGGGGGGGGGGGGAGATCTGTGATGGGATGGCTGTGTCAAGAAGAGGAATCTGTGATGGGGGGGCTTGATGGAGGGCTCTGATGGAGGGGCTCTGGAATTGGGGGCTCTGTGGTTTACACTTGGCACACCAGCAAAGCATAGAGTGGTATTCTGCATCAAAAAGGTATCCAACAAGTAAAAATTCCAAAGACAGGAGTTTCCAGATCCCCAAGCTCTTTACAGACGTGCAAAGAACCAGAGAAAGGTGAAGGCCAAAAACACAATGGCTGACCAAGGAAACAGATGAAACTTTAGTGGAGACCTGCCAAAAACCAGTGTGATCCTGGAACAGCTATCTTAAAGTGGTTGTGTAACCCCTTACATTTAATCAGTCAGTGAAGGGACTATCCTTCAGGTGATACACAGATGAAACAAATCCACCTACATACGTTGTATCTGTCTATCTGCAGTCCTCTCTTCTACATTCGTTCAAAGTTTATAAACTTGTCTGAGCAGTCAGGAAAAATAGGGGGAGGAGAACTGAAGTTACGCTCTGCAGAGCTCAGAGAGGAGAGGTCTGAGAGGTGATTGGAGGGAAAAAACAGAGCTTAAGCTGTCAATTAGCTGGAGATCACTCCCCGTCATCACTTTTCTCAGAAGAATGACGCAGCAGACAGAAATTACACTTAGTGCGCTTAAAGCGGGATTCCGACCAGCTAAATTTTTGGTATTTTTTTGTGCATTTTTTTTTTTCAGGGTGGACCTCCTGGGACAAGGGACAAGTAGACACTATAGAATATGCTTTGTTCAGATTTCATGTCTGAGGTTTACAACCACTTTAAGGCCAAAACTGCCTAAAAGCCCTACCTCCGAAGTAGAAACAAAGCCAAGCAACTCACCTATGCACAAAACACAAGAACTGGGGTGCAGAAAAATGGCAGCAGGAACACCGTACTGCTGAGTGCAAATCTGAATTATTTGGCTGTAACAGATGACAGTTTGCAAGCTGAAGGCCTGAAAGTAGGTACAAGGATGAGTATCTTGCAGGTAAGGGACATTTTTACAACCTCTCCCGAAACGCGAGTTACCACGTTTAGCTGCGTTTGGCGCCTGAAACGTTGGAAACTTTGGCGTCTGAACTAATTTTTTTTGCCTTCAAAGAAAACCCTATAAAACGCAACTGCCTAAAAACGATATTAAACAAACCTGTGTACATGTACGCATAAAATAACACTGGATGAGTTCAGGGTTTTTGGGGCTGCATCTCTGCACATGAAGTTGAGAATTCAGTCACAATTAATGGACTCCTCATTTCTAAAAGTACTGGCAGAATGTATCCAACATATAATACTATCAGTGAGATGTCTGATCAGTCCCAAATTCATTCTGCAGCAGCTGCATAGAAAAATGTACTGTACCTAGTAGAAGTGATGCTGCTTTAAAGAATAAGTTCAACTTTTAGGGAAAAAAAATAATAATAAATACACACGTTTTAGCAGAAAAAAATGTGCATTTATGTTTTTTTCTACAGTAGCCTAGAAAGCATTGTACCCTTGATCAGAAAAAAAAAGGTCTTTATTAAAAACTTGTTCCAAAATGCAAACATTAGGATATATACGATACCAGAGAGTAACACATAAGATTAGCCAGCAAGATAATACATAAAATCGGGATGAACAAATCAAATCCTGTACATGCAATGCAGGATTTACATCTGGACAACAAATAAATCCCCAAGTCACTCAGATTGCACCTCCAAGAAAAGGGCATTTTTTTAATTCCCAAAAGAGAAGTTAGGTACATGACGTGTCTGAAGATGGCAACCATCGGTCCCATAACTTATTGTATTTATTAGGACAACCCCTATTAATATAAAGATCAGTTTAAGAAGCAAAGTGCTAACTTTAACTATCCAAGATTAAAGTGTCAGGGGAAGAGCATGCATCCAATCAAGGGCGATAAGCTTTCTAGCGTTGAATAGGGTTTTATACAAGAAGGTGATCATGTACAGATCCATATCTGGGTTAGGGAAGAGGTTTGGGGTTTAGGCATAGTGGAGAACCCATTTGGTTGTGTAAAAATTGAATGACCTGAGCCAAGGAAACCCCTGAATTTTAGGACCGTGCCATGTAAGGTGACTAAATGTGACCGGGGCAATTAAGCACTTCGGGCAGAATGGGCTGTCTGTGGGGCAAAATGTTACCATATGCATAGGGGTCATGTATGCTGTATGCAAAATTTAGAGCTGTGAGGTGATCGGTGAGTTTAACCACTTCAGACCCGGAAGATTTTACCCCCTTCCTGACCAGACTACTTTTTGCGTTTTTATTTTTTTGCGCTTTAAACAAAAAAAGAGCGACAATTTTCAAAAAAAAAAAAACGCAATATTTTTTACTATAATAAATATCCCCCAAAAATGTATTTGAAAAAAACCTATTTTCTTCCTCAGTTTAGGCCGATATGTATTTTTGGTAAAAAAAAAAAAACAAAAAACACAATAAGCGTATATTGATTGATTTGCGAAAAGTTATAGCGTCTACAATAATAGGGGATAGTTTTATGGCATTTTTTTTATTCTTTTTTATTTTTATACTAGTAGTGGCTGCGATCTGAGATTTTTATCGGGACAGCGACATTATGGCAGACACATCGGACAATTTTGACACATTTTTGGGACCATTGGCATTTATACCGCAATCAGTGCTATAAAAATGCACTGATTACTGTAAAAACGTCAATGGCAGGAAAGAGGTTAACACTAGGGGGCGATCAAGGGGTTAATTGTGTTCCCTAGTGTGTGTTCTAACTGGAGGGGGGAGGGGACTTTGTAGGGGAGATGACAGATCACTGTTCATACTCTGTATGAACAGACGATCTGTCTCTTCTCCCCTCAGAGAACACACACAGATCCCGGTTCTTGGTGTGCCACAAGCGAACGCGAGCCCGGCGGTGATCGCAGGAGCCCGGCGGTGATTGCGACCACCGGGCACTCGCATCGGCTCCGTGGGCGAGCAGCGCACCCCTAGTGGCCACAGGGCGAAGCGACGTTTCACGTCGTTGTTTCGCCCAGCCGTGCCATTCTGCGGCAGTACAACTGCGGCGGCTGGTCGGCAAGTGGTTAAGAGATACCAATTTAAGGTCGTCGAGCATTTCCCCTTCATTGCTCAACATTTAAATCGCCTGCATCTTGTTCCTAGTGGGCCTTGATAGAATAAGTCAAATTAGAGTTGGCTTGAGTCAGCAGTAGATTGTAAACACAGAGGTTGGTTTACAGGATTCATCTTCACTTATGACCTCCAGGGAGGGATACAGATGTAAGGGCTGGGTACCCATCAGCACATGGGTTTACAGGGCATGTCACAGTTGGAGGTAGCGAAAAAGCATATTGTTTGGGAGAGAGAATCCTGACTTTAGAATATGAAATGGTTTAACCCCTCAATTAATAAGTACATGAAAGTATATGCTCGTGGACACCCATAGCCTGGGATTGGGCACTGTCAATAATTCTGGTAAATACTTTTTCTATCATAGAGGGGTATGACTGAAGCCAGGGGGAGTTTTAGACATGGCCAAATCCCAAATTTAAATATTGATACAAGAGACTGTGATGGGCTGCAATAGTGGGGGATCCATGAAGCAATCTAAGTAGATCACAAAACAGTTGAGGAAAGTTGGACACTAATGGTCCGCTAACCAGGGATAAATATCAACTTTATAACATGGTATAAGTTGGATAGCTGAGGAGCCGTATAGTATTGGCTGAAGTCTGGTACAGTTGTTACTGCCAAGGTAGTTGGGATTTTAATACACGCCACAACAACTTTAGGTCTATTACTGCCCCGAAGGACTGAAGTATAGTATTCATAATTTTAAAATATCTGAGCAGTATATATACTGCCAAAGAATATATAGTATTTTGGGAAGTAGAATCATCTTAAATAGGCCGACTCTGCCCATGACACCTAAGGGGAACTTAGCCCATGTTTGAGTTTTGGATTTCAAAATAGAAAAAACAATGGTTCAACGTTTTTTTTTTTTTAAGTAGTCTGACTGGGTCCTGGTAATCTGCACACCCAAATATTTGTATATGTGATAATGTATTTATAGTAAAAAGTTCTCTTTAATGAGATTTCAGGGTCTATTAGAGGCCTTGATTTCTCCAGTGCTTTACTGAAGCTAATGTTCTGGGGGTCTGTGGAAGCCAATTGTCAGCTTGTTAGGTTTACACGCATTCACGGCTGTTCTAGCATTTGGGAGCGTGTGTAGCCCCTGCTGTCTAGACCTAGTCAAAACACAAAACTCAGTCAGAGGAGATATTCACCTCCCTCTTGCAATTAGACAAAAAGAAATCAAGTGAGAAGGCAAGACTTTTACACAAACATATCTCGGCACACATGCATACAGTACACGCTGTTGGCAAACTGCAGGTACCTTCAAACTTATGATTCTATGAGTAACAACCTACTAGTCAGTAGGATCATTAGGCTGGTACCATACCAAATTTAAAAAAAGGCAGGAGACATGAGCAGGAATCAATTGAAAAAGTTTCCCATTCCAGACACACATATTTACATATAGGACTTACTCAGTGACTGAAGTAATGTTTTCCTTTGCAGAAAGACCAAAAGCATCATCTTTCAGCTTATCACTTGGAAGTGGTGGAGGCCGAAACTCTGACTCTTTTCTCTTTGGGAGTTTGTAATACATCCAGGTATGATCTGCTTCTTGCTCCTCCAGATGAACTGCAGTGCCAATATACACGGTTGGCTCTAGGACTTCAGTGAACGCTGCAGCAAAGGTTTGGGATAAGCCATCTAATCTTTCATCTATTGTTTTTGCTGGGTTTAGTGGATCTGGTGTTGGTATTTGATAAAAATGTTGACTCTGAGGAGTAGATGGGTTTTTAATAGGCTCCCCCCCATCAAGACCCTCACAAGGGTGTGGACTCAAGGGAGGAGGTGGAGGTGAGCCGCTCATTTCATTGCCATGCAACTGTGGTGTTTTTGCTACATCGTTCGGTCGAATGTTTGAGAAACGTCCTCTACTGTCTTGGGAACGAATGCCAAGTCTCTGGTTTGCATTGTCTGTTTCTATACCAACATCATCGAAAAGAGGTACTCGATGATGGAAAGGAGTCAGTGGGCGCTTCTGAGGCTTGTCACCCTTTTCCTGCTTTTCGTTAGTCTTGTGCTTTTGAGCTGCTTGCTGCTGGGGCCCTGCAGGAGGCACCTGCCCTTGTTGACCTGAATTTCTCTGTTTAAGGTTTTTGTGCCTGAAAAGTGGAAAGAAAAAGTAATTAGCCACACACTTTTGCTGCAATCAATGCCTGAAATAAAAGATCATAAAATCCTATAAAGATTAACTCCACTTTTTTTTTTTTTTTTTTGTCAACAAAACACAATCCCCTCCAAGGGATCAATGTACGTTGCAAGAACATTTTCTCAATCTAAAACCTGTAGAAATAACAAGTTCAGACTATATAGGGCCTGAGCACAATGTCTTAACCACTTCATTACCCAGCTATAGTCATATGACATCCACAGATGGAATCTCCCATCCTGGACGGGTGTCATATAAGGCCCTCGGCTTCCCGGCGGTATAGGGGGCGCGCCCCCGCTGCGTCACAGAGGAGCCGCTGTGCATGCCCGGTGGCCGCGATGTCTGCCAGGCACCCGCGATCTCTTGTGGCAGAGCAAGAACGTGGATCTGTGTGCGTAAACACACAGATCCACATCCTGTCAGGGATCGTGTGTTCCTAGTACATAGGAACAACGATCAGTCTCCTCCCTAGTCAGTCCCCTCCCCCCACAGTTAGAATCACTCCCTAGGCAACACATTTAACCCTTTAATGGCCCCCCTAGTGTTAACTTCTTCCCTGCCAGTGACATTTACACAGTAATCAGTGCATTTTTATAGCACTAATCACTGTATAAATGGTACTGGTCCCAAAAAACATCCAAGTGTTCGATCTGCCCGCCACAATGTCACAGTCACGATAAAAAAAAAAAAAAAAAAAAAAGCCAGATCGCCGCCATTACCAGTAAAAAAAATAAATACTAAAAAATGCCATAAAATCAATAACCTATTTTGTAGGCGCTATAACTTTTGCGCAAACCAATCAATATATGCTTATTGCCATTTTTTACCAAAAATATGTAGAAGAATACATATCGGCCCTAAACTGAGGAAAAAATGTGGGTTTTTTTTGTTTTGTTTTTTTAATTTAGGATATTATAGCAAAAAAAGTTAAAAAAAAAATGTGTTTTTTTCAAAATTGTCACTTTTTTGTTTATAGCGCAAAAAATAAAAGCTGCCAAAAGAAAGCTCTATTTGTGGGGGAAAAAATTAGAAAAAGTTCATTTGTGTACAGTGTTGCATGACCACGCAATGGTCATGCAAAATGTTACAGCGCTGAAAGCTAAAAAATTGGCCTGGGCAGGAAGGGGGTGAAAAAAAATTACATGTGGTTTAGCCTCAATACTACCCCCAACTACTCACCTTTAAAGAGATTCTAAAGGGTTTTTTTTTTTCAAATAAAAATGTCATACTTGCCTGCTCAGTGCAATGGTTTTGCACAGAACAGCCCAAACCTCCTCTTCCGGGGTCCCCTGTCAGCACTTCGGTGAGTACCCCTTCTTCGTATAGCTGCTTTCTAGGGGGGGGGGAGCTCAAGCAGGCTTGATTCCAATTCGCACTGCCTGCATTCATAGATACATACAGCTCAGCTTGGCTCTGCCCCCTTGTCATAGGATTTGGTTGACAGCAGCAGGAGCCAATGTGAAAGATGGTATGCCGAGTAAATAGATACCAAACATGTCACACTTTATAATTGCATGCACTCGTGGAATGGCGACAAAACTACAGTACCCAAGAATTTCCATAGGCAACGCTTTACATTTTTTTTACGGTTACCAGGTTAGAGTTACAGAGGAGGTTTAGTGCTAGAATTATTGCTCTCGCTCTGACGATCGCGGCAATACCTCACATGTGTGATTTGAACACCATTTACATATGCAGGCGCGACTTCCGTATGCGTTTTCTTTGCTGTGCGAGCACGTGGGGACGGGGGCACTTTAATAAAAAAATTTTTTCTTATTTTATTTATTTTTATAAATTGTGTTTAAAAAAAATGTTTTTTTGATCACTTTTATTGCTGTCACAAGGAATGTAAACATCCCTTGTGACAGTAATAGGTGATGACAGGTACTCTTTATGAAGGGATCGGGGGTCTAAAAAAGATCCCTCCTTTGCACTTCACAGTATTCAGATCGCCGAAAACGGCGATTCTGAATACTGTGTATCTTTTTAAAACCGGTGCCATCGGCAGCCGAGTAAACGCTTCCCCGTTTACAATTAGAAGGCTGGAATGAAGCCGCCCACAGCTTAGTTCCAGCCCGCCCCTAGTCGCCCGAGGCAGCCGATTGGTCACCGGGATTCCCAATGGCACGGGAGGCCCGGTAAGAGCGACGGGAGGCGTCGTCCCCACACCCCCCGTATAACAGCCGAGCGGCTTTTACCCTCATCTGCTGTTATATCTGGATAGCCGAATGCCCGCTGTAAACAACGGTGCCGGGAAGATGCCTGCAGCTGCGGGCATCATCCCGGTATAACCCCGGAAAGCCGAGTACGCACAAATGCGTACGCTTGGCAGGAAGACGTTAAATATACAGAAATACCATTAAGAGCTATAAAGTATGTTAAATCCTACTGAACATCTAGATTTTATTTTACCTTGAACAGGTACATGTTGTTCGTTGTGTAGCTTCCACAAAATCCCAGGATGGAATTTTGTCAGAGGTCTCTTCTTCACACACTCCATTAGAAGTAGCTGAATATTTCCTTCTAACATAAAAAGACACAAAATTAAAACTGAAACTAAAAGCAAATGAATGCAATGAACTGTCTATTTCGCTTTTAAAAAGAACTGATCTGTACATTAAATATAGATTAGACACCAGAAATACTGCAAACCAAAGTGATAAGACCTAGGGAACCAGTTATGAGCCCAAAAAAACTCTGCAATTTGTCTTCCGAGAATCATGGACACACCTGTTGTAAGCTGCAAGAAGCAGCACCTAAAGCCAACATTGTCAGTCAGCATACTAATCTCCCACTACCCAATGGGGTAGAACTTAAAAGTCAGAATGAAGTCGTCACTCAGAGTGTAGCTGGGTTCACAGACCAAGGGGGTCATACATAAGAGCTTGAAACAATTAAAACTAGTTAGTTATGCTTAATGTTGTTCACTAACAACTATGGAGTGCAAAGTTCTGCAGATTTGATAAGCTTCATTTATAAAAAAAGGAAAGCATTTGGTTAACACTGCCACCTTCAGGCTGAAGTATTCATCTGTTGAGACAACCATTTAAATCGTGTAACTGTCAGACACAGTTGCAACATTAAAAGGTGAAACAAAGTAAAAACAAAATAAAGGCATTTTATGCCCTTAAAAAAGGGTTAGTTCAACTTTACTGACTTTTGCCACAAACCACCCTATGCATTACCTCAGCACATTAACATGTTTTGCTCAGTTTTACAACACAATGCTTACTTACAGGGCATTTAGCCCTAATGCATGAGGCTCTGATGTTTAGCTGCAGGGACCGGTGTACTGTCCAACCCCATTGAGAGCTGTATGTCAACTCCGTTAACTGCGGACTTGTTACTCTGTTGGCATTTATCCCCGAGTGCATACTGCTCTAAATGTTTGTAGATGTTGGATGCACTGTCCAAATTCAGAAGCAGTAAGCCTCTCAGAATTTGACAGGCTGCTGGCAGCATGTGAAAAAACAATATATACAGCGCTTGCAAAACGTGAATGAATACAATTAATACACCAGAATATACACGATTTGCATGAATAACTGTATAAATAAAGTGCTAAGTGCTCAAAAAGTACACAAGTGCTTCAATATTATTGCTGGTGCTCCACAATTAAACAGTGCCGTGTGCCACACTCCCTTGTTGTGACCCCACTCACCAAATGGCAAGGACCCACAGCTTTGCAGTCTGCGGTCAAAAAGGCTTGGATCCAATTGGATCAATTAGGAGACGAACTTTTTCTTTGAGAGACTGACGGTGCTGATTTCCACAAGTATTCAAATTTGCTCGATCATGATCATGTGGGAGACAGAACGAACAGATAATGAAGTACTGTATTGAAAGTAAAGACGTGTTTTGCCCCCCCCCCCTCCAGGGCATCAAAGGACATCACTTCCGGTTTCGTGTAATCTAATTTATATCTGTGAGTGGGTCCCTGCTCTCGCACAACCCAATAGGAAAAAGGGAATTTTTTGACTTACCGTAAAATCCATTTCTCATTGACACACACCCTGCTTCCTTATTCAGAACCATAGGGTTATACCACCCCCTACAGGAGTAGGATACTAGGCAGAAAAAAGACTTTGCTACGCTTATGGGCAGTCCTAGGTTGTATACACTCCCCTCTCTGCTATAGGCCTTCAGTTTTGTAACAAGCAGTGTCAGAAGTATTAAAACTCCATAGAGGGGTGGGTGCTGCGTCTGTCAATGAACTCAAAGAAATGGATTTTACAGTAAGTCAAAAATCCCATTTTCTCTTTCGTTCATTGACAGACACAGCTCTTCCTTATTCAGAACCATAGGGACGTCCTAAAGCAGTGGCAAACATCAAGGGTGGGGCAGCCAATACCAGGCCAACCAGATAACCAGAGCTCAACGAGAACAACTGGAGCCCATCTTGAACAGAAAGAAACCCCCTCAAGAGGGATAGACTGCAAAACCTTGTGGCCAAATGAGGCATCCGCAGATGCCAGCACATCCACTTTGTAAAATTTTGTGAAAGTGTGCACAGACGACCAGGTGGCCGCCTTGCAAACTTGCGTCACTGACACCTGACGAGGGAAGGCCCAGGAGGCACTCAGCGCCCGAGTAGAGTGTGCCTTCATTGGGAAGGGAGGAACCGACCCCTGATAGAATAGGACTCAGTGGCAGCCAAATACACCCTTATCGCCCGAACCACATCCAGGGCGTGCAAGGCAAATTCCCTCGGATGTTGCAGGCTGGGACACAGTGGGGGCAACACAATGTTCTCGTTCAACTGGAAATCAGAAAAAACCTTTGGAAGGAACGAAGGACAAGGATGAAAGAACCACCTTGTCTTTGTGAAGCACCACGTAGGGTGTACGACAGAATAAGGCCGCCAATTCCAACACTCTGCGAGCAGAAGTGATAGCCACCAAGAATGCCACCTTCTGGGATAGAGTGAGCAGGGGAATTTCTCGAATATTCTTAAAAGTAGGCTTCTGTAGAACCGAAAGCACCAGATTCAAGTCCCATGGTGGTAAAAGGGGATCGCACTGGTGGAGTCACATGTTGAACCCCCTGAATGAAGGTACGCACCAGGGAATGCGAAGCCAGGGGACATTGAAAGAAAACAGCCAAAGCCGACACCTGGCCCTTAATAGAACTCAAGTCCGATGATATAGCTTCATAGAAGTAGACTTCCTAGCTTTGAGTAGTGCTTGAATCACCGACACAGGCAAGCCTCTATCCTTCAGCACCTGGCTTTCAACAGCCAGGCTGTTAAAGCCAGCAAAGTTAAAGCAGGGTGGAGGATTGGCCCTTGTGATAGCAGATCCCCTCTGAGAGGCAGCCGTCAGGGGGAATCTGCGACCAGGCGCACCAGGACCAACGAGGCCAGTCCGGGGCCACTAGAATGACAGACATTCCTTCGGCCTCGATCTTGTGTTACAGCCGCAGCAGAAGCAGAAGCAGAAGCTTGAGGAGGAAAGGAGTAGGTCAGACAATACTGGCCCCACGGGGCCACCAGAGCGTCCGTGGCTTCCGCCAGAGAATCCTGAGACCTGGCCACAAACCGCTGCACCTGTTGATCCGGGATGCCAACAGATTTACCTCTGGAGTGCCGCAGCGCAGACATATCTGTTGAAACACATCCTGAAGGGACCACTCCCCTTGGTCCAACACCTGTCGACTGAGGTAATCCGCCTGCCAGTTGTCCACCCCTGCAATGTGGACGGCGGAGATGGCAGGGACGGAGCGTTCTGCCTACCGGAGAATGGCGGCTACTTCCAGGCTTGCTAACACACTCCTTGTTCCTCCCTGGTGGATGATATAGGCCACCGCCGTGACATTGTCCTTCTGGGAGCCCCTAAAGTCGATCCGTCCAAGCATCTAGACAGAGTCTGATCGCCCGGAGTTCCAAGATGTTGATAGGTAGCCTGGATTCCTCCAGCATCCCTGAGCAGAGCTCAGGCCTCCTCCCCACCTGGACAGACTGGCATCAATGGTGACCACCATCCAGTACAGAGGGAGAAAGGATTTTCCCTGCCGAAGAGCCAGGGAACGAAGCCACCAGACCAGGGACCCCTTGGATTCTTGGACCAGCGAATCCGATTGTCCAGAGATCCTGGGCATATGTCCCATTTTAACAGGATCTTTTTGCAGGGGTCTCGTATGGAACTGAGCAAACGGGACCGCCTCAAAAGTAGATACCATCAAGCCCAGCACCCGCATGCAAGTCCGCAGGGAGGCCCACCTGCTGGACAGCAGTAAGCGAGTTGCCGCCTGTAACTTCTGGAGTTTGTCCAGTGAAAGGAACACTCTGGCCAGAATCTAACCCAGATAAACCAATTTCTGAGCTGGAATTAGGGCTGGGAGATTTTCCTAAAAAAATAAATAAATAAATCAATCTTCGATTCTCTTAAAAAAAAAAAAAAAAACTATTCACGATTCGAATCGAGTTTTTTTTTTTTCTTTGGAAACCGCGCTGGTCCTGGAGGCGCTGCGGGCATGAGCTTTTAGGCGAAGCCACGGCCTCACCTAAAAACTCCTTGCCCGCAGCTCTTCAGGCCCGGCGCGGTGTCAGCGCCGGTCCGGAGGCGCTGCGGGCAAGAGTTTTTAGGCGAGTCCGCGGTGTCCGGCCGAAGCCGTGGCCTCGCCTAAAAACTCATGCCCGCAGCGCCTCGGGACCGGGCGCGGTGAAAAAAAAAAAATCTAAAAAAAAAAATCGATTTACTTAAATTTTGAATCGATTTGACCTCTCAACTCAATTCAAGATTTAAATCGATTTTTTTTTCCCAGCCCTAGCTGGAATCAGCGCAGACTTCTGGTAGTTCAGCAGCCACCTAAAATCTGCCAGAGTCTAAATAGCGATCTCCACGTCACCCCTCAGGGTAGCAGGGGACTCCGCTCACAGAAGGTCGCCCAGAACAGCAATTCCCCGCTTGCGTAGGATTGCCAGAACCGGGGCCAACACTTGTGAAAACCCAAGGAGCGGAGGCAAGACCAAAGGGCAACACCACAAACTGATAATGCTCCTCTCCCACAGCAAAGCAGAGGAATCGCTGGTGTTGTGCACAAATCGGAATGAGCAGGTAGGCATCCTTATATCCTGATATCTATGGAGGCAAGAAAGTCCCCCTGATTAAGGGGGACTTCACAACTGACTCCATTCTGAACTTCCGAACCCGCACAAAGCGGTTCAGGGCCTTGTGGCCCAGAATTGGATGTACCGTACTTTTTTTTGGGGACCGTAAACAGATTTGAATAAAAGCCCTGGAAACCATGCGACACCAGAACCGGGACAATCACCCCCTGAAGTAACAGGTCTTGTAACACGCCCCGGCAGGCTAACAAGCGGGTCTGGAGACAGACGCAGATTAGAAGGAAAAAATCTGCTTGGGGGGCAAGTCTGGAATTCGATCTTGTAACCAGGCAGAATCACTTTGTGGCCCCACATGTTCATCAGAGAGGTCCACAGGCCCAAAAACCAGCAAAGACTCCCCCCCCCCCAAACAGGATGCGGGTGAGGGCGCCCCTTCATGCCGAACGGGCCTTATCTGGGGGTCCGGAAGAACCCACTCTCGGTTTGCCCGACCAGGGTCGCTTGGAACCTCCTGAGGTGGGCTTGAAAGACTGAGTCCTTGTAAGTGGACCCTGAGGGACGAAAAAAAAAAAAACTTTGTGCGCCGAGAAGGAAGCACAACGCTTGCGACGTGGCTCCTTCCCCTTTTCAGACTGTGGAAGAAAGGTACTCCACCACCCCCCACCCCCCCCCGACACTTAATGATACAACAAAACAAACGATCGCCTTGAAAAGGCAGATCAGTTAGATCAGCCATAATACACGCCATAGCACCACCGCTGAAACGGACAGCTTAGAAAGCAAGGGAGCGGCGTCCAAAGAGACATCACAGACAAACTGCAGCCACTGGACCAACTGGCCTGCCAATTCAGTGAAGGCAGGAGGAAACTGATTACCCTTCAGACCGCGGCCCAGCGCCTTCTCCCACTCCGTTGGCGTTTGAGACACCAGGGCAATGGGCAAGACCGGCCGAAGCACCGAACCCGCAATAGTGAACATAGTGCGGCTCAGAGACTCCGCCTTCCTGTCAGCCAGAACTTTAAAAGCTGAAGATTCTTCAACCAGAATCATGATGGCTTTTATCGAGAAACCGGGGGAACCACCATGGGTGGAGGAGTCCACTTCTTGAGAAGACTCTCCACAAAAAAGGGACAACGGACAGTGAAGCGCTTTTGGACCGCAAAGGGGCGTTTTGGATGTTCCCATTCTTTATAGACAAACTTGTCAAAATAGGAGTGATAGGGAAACACTTTCACTGTGTGAGACGGCTAGCGAGTGCCAAAAGGGACCGGCACCTTGGCCGCAGCCGCTTCCTCCATTTTTAAAGTTTCCCGCACAGATGCAATCAGCGCGTCCACCAGCGCCTTCTCGTGTGCAGCCACCTGGGCAGAGAAATCATCCTCACTGTCCGAAAAATCCAGGAGCGTGGCTGCGGACCCCGCAGGGTGGGCCCCCGTCCACGGCGGTCAAATCAGATTCAGGATCTGACGAGACAGGTGAAGCAGGGGGAGGCAGGGAAGGCTTCTTGCTAGTCCGCTGCCCATGAGCCACCTCCACCCGGGACACAAAGGACTCCCGTAGACGCACTGATGGCGGTCCTGATGGCTGGGACCCTAAGGGACCTGCAGCCTCTGAGAGGGGGTTAGGTGGGGAAACATGCTCCTGATACTCCATAGGGGAAGAAGGGGCTCCACCACACCAAGAGCCACCACAGCTATGGGACATCCCCCACGCCGGTAGCGACACCGGATCACCAGGACACCCTGCAGCAGAGAGGAAGGGACTCAACCAGACTCACTACCCCACCAGCTTAGCGCTTGCTGCCTCAGATGTAGTCCCGCACACGCGTGGCGTCCGAGGGAGAAGATAACTAACGAGTCAGCACCGGGGTAAAAGGAGAAGCTTCCGCATGCTAAAAACGCCGTCCTGGGCAACACAGCAATGGCTGCCTGAGCACACTATCCACCGTATCATGGCCGCCAGGCATAAGAAGTCAGTAGGCACTAGGGGAAAAGACGCCGGCTATGGCAAAATGGACCCTGGCCCCACTCACGAGGCTACCAAGGATTCCTGTAGCCCAGCAAAGAAAGCCACCTAAAGGAGAGGGGATCTGGGCACCGGACCCCTGGCGGCACCCAGAGTACTCTCTACACCATCCCCCAGGATCGACCACAGCACCACACTACCCCATATGGAGGGGGGAGGGGTGGGGGCTATCACGGGACCATCCACCCCAGGGAGAGAAGGTGCATGGGATGGTGGGGAACCTGCAGGACCGACTGACCTAGGGAGGGGCCCGCGTCCGCCGCAAACCCACCAAGGGGAGAGGGGGGGACATGAAGTCACCATATAAGGAACCAGGCAGGCACCGCTCCAGACAGAACTCCCTCGCCACCGAAGTGGGGGGGGGGGCTGTCGGCCATGAGGGACGTCGAGACTCGATCGTATGCGACCTTGCGAGACATTTAACTTGCAGTGCCAGCGGGGCTAAGTCGTGGCCGACCTAGCGCGTAGCTGCGGTCTGCACGCACTTGCTGGCTAGACTGAGGAGACCACTGGATCAAGTGTCCGGCCCATCGCCCAGCCCGTCAGTTAATTGCAGGTCTCACCAGGAAAAAAGAAAACAAACAAAAAAATTGCCAGAACTAGAGATCCCAGCAGGGAATTAGGTCCTGACTAGGCAGAAAAAAACTGAAGGCCTATAGCAGAGAGGGGGGGGTGTATACCACCTAGGACTGCCCATAGGCGTATCCAAGTCTTTTTCTGCCTAGTGTCCTACTCCTGTAAGGGATGGTATAACCCTATGGTTCTGAATAAAGAAGCGCTGTGTCTGTAAATGAACGAAAGAGAAATAGCCAATTTCCCTTAGGTGTCAAAGCACCAACTTCCTTAATGTGACATGTCCCGTTACCATTGTATATATTCAATAAAGCTTTTATTACAATCAATGTTTACATAGAATACAACCAAAAAAATTACCCTAACAAAAATAGATATATTACAAATATCTCTAGACAATTCCTCCTAAAATGGCACCCAGAGCTCCATGCTAATGCCTGTTGTGTTTTGGTCTCTTGTAAGTAGCGCCTAGCCAGCGCAAATTTTACCTTTCAATACAGTACTTCACTATCAGTTCCTTCTCCGTCTCCCACATGATCATGAACGAGCACCTTTGAATACTTATGGAAATCAGCACAGTCAGTCTCCAAAGAAAAAAAAGTTTGTCTCCTAATTGAGCCGATTGGATCCAAGCCTTTTTGACCCCAGACTGCAAAGGTGTAGGTCCTTGCCATTTGGTGAGTGGGGTCACAACAGGGGAGTATGGCACACACCACTTTTTATTTGTGCAGCACCAGCAATAATATTGAAGCATATGTACTTTTTGAGCACTTTATATACAGTTATTCATGCAAATCATGTATATTATGGGGCATTAATTCTATTCATTCACATTTTGCAAGCACTGTTTATATTGTTTTTTTTTTCATATTCCAGCGTCTAGCGCCCATGTGATAGCTGCTGCAAAATATTGTTTTTCATTGTTTTCACTTTTTTTGGCCCTAGGACTTTGTTGCTCTATATCCTACGAGCGCTGTTTATTCCAATTTATTTGCTGGCAGCATGTGTCCTGCAGCTAAACACTAGAGCCCCATGCACTGGGGCTAAACCCTCACAAGCAATACATGTAACCAAGCTCTGCTTAGAGATGTTGTAACGGATTTAAAATTTTAAGTGTTGACAAATCTTTATCACTGGAACCGGAATTGATGTAGATTTCATGAAGAGTCAATAATTATGTAGTATTAAAAAAATTAACTTTTACATCATAGCTCTTTATCAAACATACTTACTTGTTCAGAGACCTGTTCATGTTGCACTCTTGCCATACTCTATCCACGACCTGGTTAGCCAATTTTCTTGGTATTTTTCCACCATGATGACTAGTACTATCAGAATTAAAGCAATCTGACACCGATGGAAACTTCATCCACTTTTGCGCCGATTGCACATCAACTGCTAAAAAAAATAAAAAGGGTCAAAAGATGTAATTAAAGGGTAGTTGTACTGTTGTAAAAACAGATTCCAGTGTTAAGCAAATGTAGACTGCCTTAACAGCAATTAAAATGCCTTCTTTACCATCAATGTATGATCTGACCCAAGAGTTAACAGCCAGCACCAGAGTTCCCTTCAGAATTCTCACAGATTAGGTAAGCTAAAGAAAAAAAAGTGAGCTGTCTACCTTAAGTACTGAGCATAATGGCTAGGAGACAGACCTGCATACTAGTCTGTATCTTATAGCCACAGACCAAGACCATTTAAAGCAGCAGCTTGTGCAGTGTTCATCTTCAAGTAGTAGACAGCTACTTTTTTTGGGCCTTGTCCCCCCCCCCCCCCCCCCAAACTGCAAAATTGTTTAGCTGGGGAGGCAATGGTGGGGACATATACATGCTGCGGCCGCTAATGTGGGGTTCAAGAGGTAAAAGAAGGGCAGTTAAGAGGGGATACGATACCTCCTCACCACCTGTCAAATGCCCACTGAGGATCACTCTCCAGACAACAAAGCTAGTGTGAACTAGCCCCAAAGCATTTGTGAAGCTTTTGGCAAGTATTACTCAGCTTTGATGAAGCTTCTAAAAATAACTAATTCTGCTCCAGTTAGGGGAAATTAAAAAAAAAAAAAAAAAAAAACACAATCTTAAATGGGGGTTCTAAAAATTAGAGGTCCTCTTACAAATCTATAGGTTACATTACTAAAAACTGGAACAGATAACTTTAACTTGTCCCTCCTGATAACTATACTGCCTAACCTGTGTAAAAAAAAAAAAAAAAAGTGCATACTTACTATTTTTGGTCTACTCTGGTGCAATCACATGATCCCCCATGTCAGTCAGTTGTGGCTGCAAGGGAGAGGAGGGAGCGATTGACAACGACCTGAAAATTTCAGGAGCCATGCCATCACTCATATGCGCCCATGGCACAGCTGCTATCTGTGCTCCCTCCTCTCCCCTGCAGTAACCGCTGACACATGGGAGCCAGAGATGTAGATCACATGATTAGACCAGAGCAGACTAAAAACAGGTAACCATACACATTTTTTTACACAAGTTAGGCAGCACATGTAGCAGGAAGGGGGAGGGAACATTTTTAAGACGAGTTAGTTTTGGACACGAAGTTTCTGCTAGAAACACTTGCCAATATTAGGAAGGGTTTTAATATCAAAGTGGAGATAACCTTAAAATGATCTCTTTAAAAGAAATAAAAGAGGAACTTCACCCTGGGAAAAAAAAAAAAGGAGAATTAAAAGTCAGTAGCTACAAATATTGTAGCTGCTGACTTTTAATAAACATGCACCTATGAGTCCAAGGATCCAGCGCTTTCCTCAACCAGGCTAGTTGTTTTTGTCCCTGGCACCACAATCTTGAATGTCAGAAGATAACTGTGACTTCCTTTTGCTTCACATTAGGCTTCCCACTGTGCATGCACGAGAGGCACTGCACTTTGTCAATAGACCCACAGCCTCCTGGGACCTGTGACATGTCCCAGGCGAATGCGAGCAGGGAGGGGGGCTGCGGAACTTCCGCTCAAATTGCCTAGCAGAGTGGGTGCCTGTCAAATGAAAAAAAAAAAAAGAAAAAAAATCCTTGAAGTAGCAGGAGATAGAAAACTGAAACTTCCGCTTTAAGTGAAGTTCTGCTTTAAAACTACTTAAAGACCGCCCACCGCAGATATACTGTGGCAGATATCTGCAGTCCTATTGCGCGAAACGACATACCAGTACATCATTTTGTGCAAAATACAGCAGAGGCGTGCACGCAGATTGGCCAGAGGGGGAGCCAATGAGCGGGTGCCGCGGCCGCCGGGACCTGTCGATTGTTCCCCAGAGAGGAAGAACAGCGATTTTATTATGTAAAGCAGGCAGATCGCCATTCTGACAGGGGAGAACACAGAGATCTTGTGCTCCTGCTAAGCAGGGAAACAGATCTGTGTTCCACCAGTCAGACCATTGCCCACACAGTTAGCAAGCACCCCCTAGAGACACAATTAACCCTTTGATTGCCCCTGGTGTTAACCCCTTCCCTGCCAATGTCATTAGCACAGCAACTGTGCATATTTTTACCACTGATCACTGTAATAATGTCACTGGTTCCCGAAACAGTGTCAGGTGTCAGATTTGTCTGCCACAATATCGCAGTACCACAAAATAAATAAATCCGCCATAAAAATATCACATAGTTTGTAGACGCGATGACTTTTGTGCAAACCAATCAATATACGCTTATTGGGATTTTATTTTTACCAAACATATGTAGCCATAAACTGATGAAGAAATTAGATTTTTTAGCAGAAAGTAAAAAAATAGTAGTTTCCCCCCCCCCCCCCCCCCCAAAAAAATAGGATTTAAAAAAATCAATTTTATTTGGGTACAGCGTCGCATGAACGCTCAATTGTCAAATAAAGCAGCGCAATGCACAGTAGACGTATTCAGTTTATATTCATATTGGACAAAGCAGTCCCTTACCTACTCTTTTGGAGTCCCCTACCAACGCTCTCCGCCCCTTCTTGCGGGTGCCCCCATAGCAAACAGGCAGCCATGCAGGCTCTCCTAAGCCGGGCTGTGAGTCCATAGACACACAGCGCGGTTTGGCCTCTGGCTCTGGCTGCTCGCAAGACCAGGAAGAGAGCAGTGATGCTGCAGCTGGGACAGCGCTAGAGCGTGAGAGGACTTGGGTACGTGTCTAGATATGGTGGGGAACAAGTATATACTAGAAATATATAATAGAGGCTTTGAAAGTAAGTTATATTTGTTAGAAACTAATATAGATTACAATGCAACATGCTGTAGATTATCTACAGTGTACAACCACATGGTTGTTTCTTCATGGCACTGTGTTCATGGTGTAGTACACACCCAGCTGAGGGAGCTACATTTAATGAGTTTAAGGCTCCATTTCCACTTGTGCAACTTGTGATGCGACTTTGGACACAAAGTCGCATCACTAGTCACAGCCCATTGATTTCAAAGGCAAACATTCCCATCTATGCGCCTTTGAAAATCAGCGACTTTGAAAAAGTGCCTGCACTACTTTGATGTGACTTTGATCCAGAGTGTAAAGTTGGATCAAAGCTGCACTCAGTGGCACCCTAAAATCGCACAGCTATGGAGTCGCACTAGTGGAACGTAGCCTAAGACTAGAGTGCGACTTTGCCACACTCTGGATCAAAGTCACATCAAAGCATTGCAGGTACCTTTTCAAAGTCGCTGATTATCAAAGTCCCATAGATGGGAACAGGTACCATTAAAATCAATGGTCTGTGACTTGTCATGCGGCTTTGGACAGTCGCATGACAAATCACGTTTCCGCAATTGCGACCACAAAGCTGCACAATTTAGAGTGCGACTTTGAGTGCAGCTTTGATCCAACTTTACATTATCTGGATCAAAGTCGCATCAAAGCATTGCAGGTACCTTTCCAAAGTCGTTGATTTTCAAAGTCGCATAGATGGGAACAGGTGCCATTGAAATCAATGGGCTGTGACTTGTCAGGCAACTTTATGGTGTCCAAAGTCGCATGACAAATTGCACTAGTGGAACTGTGTGGAAGGCTCTTTTTATTTTTTCATTTTCTCATGAATTAGGATGTACAATGCATCCTTACTGATGGGAGAACACTGGGCCGGAATCTATGATCAGCTCCTCCCATCCTGTATATGCCCACTGACTATACAGGAACAGTGTCCCGCCCAGGAAGTGATGTCACTAGCTTTCAGGAGCCACAACTACTGGCTGATACTACACTCAGAAGTAGAATTGAAGTCATGTGACGGCACTGGAGTCTGCAAAATAAAGGTAGAATAACCGAGATTTTTCTTCATTTTGAGACATAAGGCTGAACTTAGCTCACATTAATGACTGCAGGGCGAGAATTTAAGTGTTAGGGTGGACTTCCACTTTAAGGTTAAAAAAAAAAAAAAGAAAAAACACACCACACACAAACACGCCTTTTGGAGTTTAGAACCACTTTAATCATATCTACAGTAATAACTACTAGAGCATATTATGGGAATATTTAAATCCAGGGAATTGATTTGCCTGCCCTTCAGAGAACCAAATCTGGCAAAAATTGTAGGGGATGAGCTGTAAGGGTTAAACTTGGACAAAGCTTTTTTTATTTTAGAAATATTGGTGATAAAACATTACAGTTAGAAGAGCATGTAAAAGCCATACCTGGCTTTTGGGGATAATATAGGATGAGCTGATGAACAAAAATGTAAAAATCCTTTTACAATTTTTTTTTTTTTTTAATGACCGTAAGCTTATTGCTATACATTGGATTCGGATGAATTTCCTTATGTTATCGACCTAGAAATCTTTGGTCAACTCTAAGGTTCCACTATACAGAATGACTTATGATGCTAGGGGGTGTCCTAAAAAATTTCCCAGAATTTGGGACAGATGGGTGGAATCCATGGAAACAGTGGCTGACAGCCCTTAACCAGGGGAAGAAACAGTAATGTATATGTTGGAAGGTTTTTGAGGCAGTTCCTGGGATGCTGAATGCCTCGATTTGACCTGACAACTTCGATAAAACCTACAAGTATTATATAATATATGGTGAAAGGCTGTAGCCCACTCCAAATTCATTGCGGAGCTACCCTTTTGTGTTCTCTCTTATGTTATTCTATGTTCTGGATTGATTTATAAAACACAAAAATCTTTATGTACACACACAGTTATTTGTGAAGGATGTATGGAAAACGGTCTTGTATCTAAAAAGCATTGTTTTCTCTGATTCTGTAATTTATTATTTATTTTTTTTGCTTTGCGCATATAGCAAATACATTTTTTTTTTAAAGACATACCTGTCTGAACTTCCTCTGGGGATGTTGGTGGGGTCAGCGTCACTGAAGACATGACTGGATCTCTGGAGGAAGCAGGCACTTGAGCACCTAAACAGGTGTTTGTACAGTGAGTGGACCCAGAAGAGCTAACTGTGGGGATGTCGGACTGAGGGACTAGCACAAAACATGCTGGATACACCATTCGAACACCAGCTATAATGAAATATAGAAATGCAGAACGTTATTGATAAATATTTACACTACGCATATAAGGCAAATTATGGAAAAGCAAATACAATTGATAAATATTTGAGCAACGAATACAAAATAGAAATACTACATATTTTATACCAGTCTTCGATAATGTATGGTCAAATGTACAACAAACAGAATAAAAGTTCTAAAGACTGCTGTATTTTAAATGTGTACAATTTAGGCAACCTTTTCCATAACTGATCTCATGCCATTGGTATCTTAAATGCACTGAAAGTAGAGTGCTTTTCAAACAAGGAGATTCAGCAGCCAAAACCTAAAAGCCATTTTTTCTTTTGGAAGGGGGAATCTGGAATAAAACATTTAAATTTAATTTTGCATTCAAAACAGATCTCATAACCTTAGTGCAGAAAACCTAACCATTAATCCTGGTTCACATTGGAACGATTTGACATGTCAAATCGGCAGCAATGGCACCACCCTAATCGGTGCGGCACCACAAATGGATTTTTTTTGCAGCAAGTAGTTTCAGTACTACTTTTTGTAATTTCGGGCTGCGATTTACATAGACTTCTGTGCAGAAACCTGCACACATGTTTCTGAAGTTGCCGCCGAAATTGGAATTGACATGCAGGAGTGAAATCGTGCAAGTTCAGCTGAACTCGCAAAGCTTCATTCGCGCAGCTCAGTGTGAACCTGGGTTTCATACGTAAAAAACATTTCCTGATAAAAAAGGTTCCATTGCACTCACAGACATACCCCATGCAAAAGAAATCAAAAACCTAGCACCTACATCATTCAAATGTTCTAGAAAATGTACACAGGGAAAGTAAAAAAATAAAATAAAAATTGCTGCTCTAAATACCTTGGAAAATTTCATTCCATGCGGCGCGTGCCCAGCACAAAAAAGGGAGAAAACACATATATGCAGCCCCATGTTAAAAAGACCAGTGCAGCGAGGCTGCATATATGTGTTACGTCGGCGTGAAGGGGTTAATTGATGGTGCTATATAAAGTATCTGAAATAGATTACAGGTACTTATAGCGTTTACAATTTACACAATGCTTTACATATATATTGTACATTAACATCGGTCCCTGTTCCCAATGAGTTTACAATCGAAGGTCCCTTACTCACAATCATACATATTCGGACCAATTTAGATAAAGGCCAATTGAACCTACCAGCATTTATTTGGAGTGTGGGAGGAAACCGGAGTACCCGGAGGAAGCCCACAGAGGCACAGGGAGAACATGCAAACTCCAGGCAGGTAGTGTCATGGTTGAGATTCGAACCATTGACCCTAGTGCTGCTAGGTGTTAGTGCTAACCACTTAACCACTGTGCTGCCCCAAGCTATAGAAACAAAATTTGGTTTAGCAAACCGCAAGCACAGTGACACTTACAGGCATATATCACTGATAAAAGCTGTTCACAGACTTCAGCCTCTAGCTCCAGCTGCAGTGCACCCTTGAGGGACAGATGAAGCGTTCAACCCCAAAGGCAGCTTGCCAGCTGACAATACAGGATTCAATTTTTATTTTTATTTTTTTCAACCAGCAGCATTCCCCTGTCCACACATTCTTGCTGTGGTATTTTATTTGGACAGTGGGGAGATTTCCCCGCCATCAGAATACAATGATTTGTTTCACCGGCTACAGCCGGTGGCACCGATTGTTCGGGAAAAACCCAACAAGCTGGTTATACATAAGTTGATTGTTAGATCGACTTGTGTAAACCATCCTGCCCATACATTGATCGAAATTTGGCCAGTCCCTGCTAAACCAGCCAAATTTTGATTCATGTATGGCTGCCCTATTGCAGGCTGCTGTGCTGGACAGGGCTTAACGCTGTACTCAGCGGCATTTAGGATCCTGTGAGTTAAGGGAGAAAGGTTGAGAACGCAGGCCCTGCTCCCATCAGTGCTTCACTGATCAAAGAGACAATCAATGAGATGAACCAACAGCACCTTCAGGAACTCAACTGTTATATGAAAGCAAGTGATCCCCATACTTAGGAGCTTAAAAGTAAAGTCTGGGTACAGTAATGTTTATAAAGTTACATTGGTCCAGCTAGGACCAATGTGATAAAAAGGTATGTGCCATACATGTGGAACCCCTGTGGAAGCTAGGAATTGAGGTAGGCATCAGAGCAGCTGCCATACTGTATTGAAAACAGGAGGCTGCAGGAGAACATGGGATTGGACAAGGTGACAATCCTGGCATCATCAGCCCGCCTCTCCACCTTGTCCGATGAGAGAAGACCTTGTATTTGTTCTAAAAAAAATATAAGACGCTCTCTGAACGGTGGCAGATTTGAAAATCATTGCATTCTGCTTTTATGCAGATTTTACACAGCGTCCCAACTGTTTTGGAATTGGGGTTGTAAAAGGCTGATCCTCTATAGGGGAAAAAAAATTTCTGACTTTGAAAGGGTCAACGCTTTCCAACGAGTTTCTAGCCAAGGCTGTATGACATTTAATACGCAAGCTTACACATGGAATTCAGAGGACAGGAGCAACATGTTCAGCTCGCTCTATATAATCCTAGCACCAGTGCAATACAGATGTGTAAGGCAAATGTCCATATTTAAATCTCTTTCCACGCATAAACTAACTTCAGTCCTTGCGTATGCAAAAAAAAAAAAAAAAAAAAAACACACACACACACACACACACCACACCACAATAAACAAACATTCACCCCACAAATCTGAAATAGAAAATACTGCTTCTATTCCATATTCTAGCTACATGGTGCGAAATTGTTCAGTTCTCATTGGCAGTTCTTTTTTGTCTGAAAAGATAGCTTTTAAATGTAACCATAAGAGCACACGAATAAAAGTACCATCCAAGGCAATTAAATTAGCAGTTTAAAACTTGGGTTTGGAGCATTCATTCGATTATGTTCCGATCCTCCATGTACAATGTAGCAATGAATGCAGTGGAGTACAAGCACAGTGCAGGTACAATGTGTTCTTAGTTCTAACAGACTGCAAACTGAACCTGATTACATGAAGGTCACAGGGCTCTTGTCTACACCAAAACAGCACTATCTGTAGACTTCATCTACTACAAATATATGTTCACTAGGAAAACTAACCATGTGTCCTCTCCCAGTTGGTAAAAGGAAAAACAGCCTGTCTATGATGCGTTTTTGGAAAGAGTCGGGGACCCTTTTCCAGCGTTTTGCATGTAATAGACTTCATTGGAGTCACAGGCAATTTGGATGTTTTGGCAAAGTTGGAAATGCATATAGCTTAAATAAATAAAAAAAAAAAGTCCCTGGCTCTATTGACTTGTAGTTTATGCCAAATATAAACGCTGCATATACATTTTCCATTAAAAACTCAGGTCAAATAGCACTGGCCTGACAGATGATTCCTTTAAACTTAATGCTACAGATAGGGATACTTACCAACTAATACTTCAACAGCTGCCAGTGAATCATCTTCCCAATCCATTTCCTCCTGCTTTTCCTCTGGGCACTCTTTCACACTGGATGAGATGGGGTAAAACTGCTTCCATTCACCAATTAATTTCTTAGTAGAGGAATCAGACATCTTGAATGACTGCCCCGTGAGGGTGCCATTTAATCCAAAAGGGCTCAGGATAACTAACACAAAAGAAAAACACATGCATTACACCAAGAAGCTATACTTTTTCTATTATGTGTACAATAGTATACATCCTAAAATGTGTAAAAAATAAAAAATTTAAGGAGGAGAACGAACTATTGTGCCCTTTATTTTAACAGCATTTCATCTGATAGAATCCACCTAAAGTGGCAAAACTCCAAGTATAATAGTCTGAATACCTGTAAAAGATTTCAGGGTCCTGTCCAAATCAGTACCGTTTATGAGCATATAATAATTTCTCCGCGCAGTCTAAGCAAAGTAGAACTATGACCTTGCATCAAAAAAAAAAAAAAGCGCATATGGGCTGAAGCACTTTATTTTGCAGTATCCCCCTGCAAAAATTTAAAAATGACTGTTGATTCTGCCAGTGCAGTCAACCTATAAACAGATTCCTGCGATGGTATGGTAACGATGCTACACTGTTCCGGAATCCAGAGCACAGTTGCCATGTAGGCTGTGCCTTCTTGCACTACAGTATAATAAAGGAGGATAATGCAGAGGCATGGATATCAGCACTGTCCCTGCAGATTCATAAGCTGATAGATTTGTCAAATCGGTACCTGGCCACACCTAGACCTGCTGTTGGATTTCTGGATTAGTAGCACCTCCTTTGTTCCCAAAAATCTGGGAGGGGAAACATGCATAAAATAAATAAAAGAGGATTTTGCTCAGTTAGGGTAGGGAAACGGAATTGATTTGTTTAACTTTATGAGGCAGTACATCCCTTAAAACTATTTTAAAAAATAAACAAAAAGGGGGGGCACTAGCGTCGCAGTCAGAAAAACTGCAGCTGACAATTTAAAAAAAAAAAAAGGAAGGAGAAGTGGGCAGGCAGGGGGCAATAAAAAAGGAGGAAAAAAAAAAAAAAACCCACACGATTTACATCACTAAATGTTATGTAATGCTGTGTTAAAAGCTGCACTACACTAACACTACACCATGATGACACACTATACTAAAGCCCCATACACACTATTAGATTTTCTGCTGATTTTGTCTTCAGATTTACCAAAACCATGTAGTGCAAGGGCCTGTCTGATTGCATACAAATTGAAACTCAAGGTTTGACCTCATATTATATGGTTTTGGTAAATCTGAAGACAAAAATCTGCAGGAAATCTAATAGTGTGTATGGGGCATAACACCACACCAAAAAAAACACAGCATGGGTTCCCCCTCCAAGACGATTCCAGGCCCTTCGGTCTGGAATAGATTGTACAAGGGAACCCCCACCCGGAATAGAATCAATACCAGACCCTTATCCGAGCACACAGCCCAGCTGGTCATGAAGCACCCCCCCTCCAAGTTGAGGGCGTGCGGCCTGGTAGGGTTCAGGAGAGGGGTGCCCGACCGTCCCCACCCCCTTTACTGACCTGCCAGGCTGCGTGCTCGGATAAGGGTCTGGTATGGATTGTGGGGGGTTCCCCTAAAATCCATGCCAGACTGAAGGGTCTGGTATGGTCTTGGAGGGGGAACCCATGCCATTTTTATTTTTATTTTTTCCATTTGGTGTGGAGTTTCCCCTAAAGATTCATACCAGACACAAAGTGCCTGGCATTGTCGGGATCAAAGTCGAAGGGCAAAATCTGATCCAGTTTCGTAAGACTGTCGTGTCGTACCAGTGTGAACCCGGCCTAACACTCTACACTCAGTCACAATAAGTGAACACACTAACTCGCTAGTAGCAAACTGAGCCCTGCTTTTATCCATTTCCACTCCAACACAATGCAAAAGCTTCCTATGGGAAGGGACCTTTTATAGTGTGGAAAGGGACTATGAGCACTATAAGTGTCCTAATTGGCAAAGCTTTGCACCTGACCAGTGGTCAGATGTAAGGCTTCATCCAATTAGGGCTCTAGAATGCATTGTGAAGCATGCATTGTGGGACACTCGGGTGTTCGCCAAACAGGCAATGTTCAAGCCGAACTTTTGCACAGCTCGAACCGTTCACCCAAGACTGCCCGGAAGGAAGACCAGGGAAGACCGCTGTCACCAGCGGTGACAGCGTGCCGCTGGAGGGCTTCGTTTAAAAGGTAAGCACTTCATAATGTGCTAGTATGCGACACATACTAGCACATTATGCTATTTTGCAGGGGAACGTTTTTGTTTTAATATTGCAGGGGTTTACTAGCGATTTAACAACTGGATTTACCATACAGGAGCTTTTAGTTCTATTTTAGAAGAACTGCATTTTTGTTTTAAAAACCAATGTAATGTAGACAGAACACTTGTTAAAACCAGCAATATAAAAGTGTTATACACAAACAAAAATTTGCTACATAATCCAAATCTTGAGAAACTGCAGCTTACAGATCTTGTCCTGACCTTGCAGCCAGGAAGCCTGTATGAAACAATGACATGCTTACAGACATTGAAGCTATCCAGGTATATTTGTACATCCAGCTGTTACCAGCTGCTAGGGACAGATGACCAACCCTGGATGCAAGCTGCCATAGGTAACTGCTGGATGTGTGGATAAATGCAGGCAGCTTAGGCACCCTCTCAGCTTGTCATTGATCTGTACAAGCTTCCCAGCAGCGGCTGTCCCAAACCACCTGTGATAACAGCAGCAAGAATCCACAGATTCTTGCCTCAGAAATCTGCTATCCAAACCTTACAGCACGTGTTAGGATTCAGAGAAGGAAGTCCAATGTTAATAGGGTTGCCTATGCAGGACAACAAATCTCACTAACAGGATATAAAAAAAAAATAATGTTAGAGTCATGACACCGCAATAGCCCAGAAAGATTAGTAGGGGACCCCAGAGACTGGTAAAGACCTCAAGGGTACAATTCCTCAAACTCAGCCTCACTAAAAAAGGTAGTAGGGTGCATGAGAAGTACCCCTACAAGGATAGGTAGGGATGAAATGTACACCACAAACCCATACTGGTGAAAAGGTCAGGCTGTAGCACCTGAAGTACAGAACATGGTGCTAAGAACCTCCTGACCAGCAAAGCATCCATAGTCATGAAGTGAGGGACAGGAAATGTAATCAGGTGAATGTATGTAGCGTGACTAAGGGCAGAACCAAATAAGGCATCTGAGCTTCCTCAAAAGGCTGCAGATGAACCACAGAATGATGATGATCAGCCATCACTAAGGTGATTATGTCCCATGGAAGCCTCTGGCCGTATTTGATCCCCAGTGGGGAGAATTCAGAAGGAACCCAGCAAGTACTGCCAGCTGACAATCAAGGGGGGCTCAGAGCCCAACAATAGATTCTACCTGCCAGGAGATGAGCACCTAGGTGCACAAACCTCTCCCTTTGGTGTGGAGTTCAGATTGAAGAAAGGCAGATGCCAATGCATTGCCTTTAAGGAAGCCAGTGCAGGTGACAGTAGTAGTACTCTTATGCCGCGTACACATGACCGGACTTTACGACATACTTTGCCCGGCAGACTTTGACGGACTTTCCAAATTAACGGACTTGCCTACACACGATCAACCAAAGTCCGACAGATTCGTACGTGATGACGTACGACCGGACTAAAACAAGGAAGTTCATAGCCAGTAGCCAATAGCTGCCCTAGCGTCGGTTTTTGTCCGTCGGACTAGCATAGACGAGCGGACTTTTCGACCGGACTCGAGTCCGTCGGATAGATTTGAAACATGTTTCAAATCTAAGTCCGTCAAACTTTTGAGAAAACAAAGTCCGCTGGAGCCCACACACGATCCAATTGTCCGAGGAAATCCGGTACGCCGGACCAAGTATGCCGTAAAGTCCGATCGTGTGTACGGGGCATTAGGGGTTGATTTACTAAAACTGGAGTGCAAAATCTGATGCAGCTCTGCAATGAAACCAATCAGCTTCCAGTTTTTTGTCAAAGCTTAATTGAACAAGCTGAAGTCAGAAGCTGATTGGTTACCATACACAGCTGTACCAGATTTTGCACTCTCTAGTTTTAGTAAATCAACCCCATTAGTGTGGTCTAGCAGAGGGGTCAGACCACCTGTCCTGTCACAGGGAGTGCTCATATGTCTTTCCAACAGTGAAGGTCCTGCAGAATTTAGGCTGCGACTCTGCTCAAATAAGAGTGCAGACACTAGTTGCTGTATAAGCACCAGAACCCCATTTTGTGGCACGGGCCAATAATGTAAAGGACCCATAGATGCCATACCTGATCCCTAACTGCTAAGGGGGATAATGGCGAAATGTTATCCCAGATGGCAAGACATAAGAAAATGTAGGTTTCAAAGGGAGAGAGAAACACATTATTGGGATAAGCAGAGCATCTGTCTCCAGGCTATCCAGTCCTCAAATTAAACAGCCATCCAGAGAACCAAAAAAAAAATTAAAAATAAAAGGAGAAAAGAGGATTGAATTTAATGATGGCAAGTTCAAAAGGTAATCCCTCTACTTACGATAGATCAAGATGTGGGTGACAAGGAAGAATCTTGTGTAGCAGAAGGTTACTAGTGCAAGGTGTCAAGAGATAAGGTCTACAGGGTTCTATATAAATGCCAAAAGTATGGCCTGGTTAAGGTTTATAGAATGAGGGACAAGTATAGAACTCAGGATGAGGTTTTCTTATTAGCCCACTACGCAAAGTGTGACCATCACCTTCAAGACACTGGCAAAAAAACTAAAAGGTACTTCCTGTATGGGAGGGGTTATATGGGAGGAACCTTCTTACTATTGGTTGCCAGTGTCCAATCACCTAAAGGTAGCATATAGCCCAGATAGTCATTATTATGGTGCTCTGTGTCCAGTGATGTACGATAAAGAAATCATCTTGTACCTAAATGGGGATGTAAGGGAGGCAGCCAACCTAGGGCTTACACAAAAAAGCAGACAGGAAGGAAATTAACCTGCAAAATGGCATCGGCGGAGGGGAAGAATTTCTCTAACATTAGAGATTTAGACACATATGTACAGGAGTTTTTAAAAGTCTAACTATGAATTAGAGTCAGGGGGCACCTTGTGGAAGCCTGGCTACCTAAATAAAATTAAAAAAATAAAAACACTGCATCTTGTGCAATATAATATAAAAAAAATGTTATCAAAAGAGCAATTAAACTAGTACATCTAGGCAATTCTTGAATAAAAGATTTGGTGCTAGCATTCAGGCTGGGGTCAGACATCGCATGCGAGTCGCACCACGTTGCTGTGCACATCACATGCAATGTCTGTGCAATGTGTATTCAGCCAGTTTGTATGGTTGATGCATTGTATTTGCACCAAAATGGTGCAGGACCCCTTTTTTGGTCTGCACTGGAATCGATTCCACAGTTCGCACTGTGTTTTGCGAACCGACATGGGGTGCGATTAACTTTTTATTGACACCCGCAGCGGTTCGCAGAGAGCAGTGTGAACTGCCTGCGAGTTAGATGCAATGCGGGAATCCGCACAGGAATGGCGCTGGTTGCCGCATCGCATAGCGTGAACCCAGCGTCGATCGCAGAGCAGTGCGAGAGGGCTTCACACAGAAAATAGATATTTTCCTCAGAATAACAGGCAGGAAGACAGAGGCGCACATGTAGTGTATGGCTTCCTTCATTTTTCTCAATGAAAGGCAGAGAACACTACTTAGCCCTAAACAACTATGTTCTCACTTGAGTGTCACATTGAGGAAAAATCAGGAAGAACGGGGATATGACTATTCCAAAAACTAGTACTGATCTCTTACCTTGAAATGGGCTACTAGATTGCTGGGCAAGAGTAAGGTGCTCCTCACTGAGAATGTATACTGGCTGGTGTTGGTTAATTTCCACACTTGTGCAAACATTGCTGTCACCATGAAGAAAGAACGTAAAAGAGCAAGACAGATGTTCACTGAAAAAAAAAAGAAAAAAAAGAACAGTTTAAAACGAAGTTCAACAAGGGCTTAGTAAATAAATTCTGATAAATAATATCTGATAAATAAAATCTGTGTGCACACATACATACACTATATTGCAATGGTGGCGTTTTGCCGGCGGTATAGCCGCGCTGCCCCATTGATTTCAATGGGGAGCAGCGGTAAACACACCGCTCCAAAGAAGCTGCTGGCAGGACTGAAGTCCTACCAGCGCACCGCTCCAGTGTGAAAGCCCACAGGCTTTCACACTGGAGACATTGGAGCAGCTGTTTGAGGGCGGATTGCAGGCACGATTTTTAACGCTATAGCGCCTGCAAAACGCCCTCGGTGTGAAAGGGGTCTAAATCATAAAGCGGAACTAAACCCATTGATTTAATAGTTTCAAAAAAAAACAATTACATTCCTAGAATGCTGGGATTGCCAACTGTCACATTTGCTTGCATCCTCAACCAAACCATGACCACCATGTCAAACCATCAATGGCTGGTGTCATAACTGATCACATGTGCAGCACCATGGCAGTTGCTAATCCAACAGAAGCCGCTTCCTTGGCTGTAAAGGATAATTTAAAGTGGGGTTCCACCCAAAAAAAAAAAAAATGCATAAAAAAATCCTAAAAAAAAAAAAAAAAAAAAAAAAAAAAAACCATTTGGATATTTTTTTTTTTTTACTCACCTCTAAATGCCTGTTGCTAGGGGGTCCTTCGTAGTCTGCCCCTTCCACTGCCTGGGCTGGTGACATCACTTCCCCCTCGGCACAGGAAGGGCTCCGCTCTGCTCCCTCCCGTCAATCATCTGGGACCCATTACAGGTCCCAGGTGACTAAGAGGCCAATCACGGCGCGCGGCGCTGCTCGCGCATGCGCAGTGGGTGCCAGGATGTGAAGCCACGGCCCGGCGCCCACAGTTGCAATGCCGACGCCGCTGAACGGAGGGGGAGATGAGCGGGGCTTCGATCCCCTGCATCGCTGGACCCAGGGACAAATAAGTGTCCAATTAAAAAAGTCAGCAGCTGCAGTATTTGTAGCTGCTGACTTTTAATTTTTTTTTTTTTTTTTTTTAACCGGCCCCCTGGGTGGAACTCCTCTTTAATTCAGCTTTAAGGCTGTCAGCAGATTGGCCTCTACAAACTTGGCAGTGCCTAAAAATGCCTAAGAGTAAGTGAGCAGGGTGATACGGTGTATTACCGGATTTTAAACAGTATAGGCATTTATTTTGAATGTTTTACATAGATATGCCTGAAAAAGGGGCCAGCCTGTAGGGATCTTAATTTTCTGACTAACGTTCCACTTTAAAGTCCTGCTGAAGTTCTAGGAATAGATATTCAGTTAGTAAGAGATCTAGTACTAATAGCCCCTATTTTCACTGCAGGGAAGCGGCTGTGCTTGTGTTGGCTGTGGCGAGCTGTTCCCCTAGAGAACTGATGAAAGCCACCTCTGCATAATAACTTGTTCAGATCCGCACTATAGCCGAGTGACAGCTACAGCGCGGACCTGCTTTGCCGGGAGTAAGTCTATTGACGTCCTCCCGTGCCTCCTGCAGGGCGCGCGAGGTGTGCTCTGTGATCAGAGAGTCAATGAGACTCGCTGGATCACAGATCAGTGTAAGGGGTCGATCCTGACCCCTTACCACGTGATCAGCTGTCAGCAAATGATAGCTGATCATGTGATGTAAACAGAGCTGGTAATCGGGTATTTTTTCTCCTCGCGCTGACAGCCTGAGGAGAAAAAAAAAAAAAAGCCAATCACCGGCAGCTGTGAGAGGGACATCAGTCCCGATCACGGAGAGCTGGCGCCAGCTCCTCAGTGACCACCAGTGCCGCCCTACCAGTGCCCCCTATCAGCCCATATTAATGAGGGAGAAAAATTACCTGTTTGCAAAATTTTATAACAAACTATGAAACTTTTTTTTTTTTTAAATTTCCCATTTTTTTGGTTTAGCAAAAAATAAAAATCCCAGCCGTGATTAAATACACCAAAAGAAAGCTCTAAAAATGATAAAAATTTCATTTGGGTACAGTGTTTTATGACCGCGCAATTGTCAAAGTGCGTCAGCGCTGAAAGCTGAAAATTGGTCTGGATAGGAGGGGGGTTTAAGTGCCCAGTAAGCAAGTGGATAAGGAAGCCAGTATTGTGCCGCCCGGCTGTGTCCCCCACAATGTACCCTGTAGTTTGTCCCAAGTAATATGGCCAGCTCCCTCCTTTGTACCGTGCCCTCCTGACCCCCTGTACACGATTTATCTCAAGTTGGACCCAGAATTAAACATCTGTGCAAAAAAATAAATGCAAGCAGGTTATACTTACCTGCTCTGTACAGTGGATTTGCACATGGCAACCTGGATCCTCTTCTCAGGTCCCCCTTCGCTGTTCCTGGGCCCCTCCCTCCTGTCGAGTGCCATGGGGGCACCTGAGCCGAGTTGCAGCTCCGTGTGTCCATTCAGATACGGAGCTGTGATTTGGCCCCGCCCACTCTCCCCAGATTGGCTGACTGATTGACAGCAGCAGGAGCCAATGGCACAACTGCTGTGTCTCAGCCAAACAGGAAGCAGAGTCCCGAACGGCAGAAGACATCGCTGGATAGAGATGGGGCTCAGGTAAGTATTAGGGGCGCTGGGGGGCTGCTGCACACAGAAGGTTGATTAACTTAAAGTGGAGGGCCACCCTAAAAAAAAAAAAAAAAAAAAAAAAAAAAACTTACCTAAACCCTTGTTGCTAGGCAGTCTTCCTAATTTGCCTCTTCCTTTTCTGCAGCGTCTTCTGCTCCTCGGTGAGCAGCCTCGTTGTCTTCTGGGAACTGTGTGTGTTCCCAGAACACCACAGGGCCATTCACAGAGCGCGTGCGCAGTAGGAAACTGGCAGTGAAGCCGCAAGGCTCCACTGCCCGTTTCCCTTACCTAGGATGGCGGTGCCGGGACGGCCTCGGGCGGCCGACATCGTGGGCACCCAGGACAGGTAAGTACTTAAAGTCAGCAGCTACAGTGTTTGTAGCTGCTGACTTTTACATTTTTTTTTTTTTAGGCCGGAATCACTCCTGCCTTTACAACTCCTGCCTTTACAACCCCTTTATAGGTGAAAGGAAGAAACTACCCAGGGAAGACCCTTTTCCTGACCCCAACCTTTTTTCTTGTGTAGCACAAAAAGGGTTCTTTACAGGTTAAGGAAGACAACTTATCCTCACCTCGCAGGAGTGATGGCGAGGAGGAATCCTCCTGGCCCAGTTTTGGTACAATAATGCCTCGTACACACGGTCAGATTTTCCGATGGAAAATGTTCAATGGGAGCCTTTTGTCGGAAATTCCGACCATGTGTAGGCTGCATCGGACAATTTCCATCGGAGTTTCCGTCGCACAAGATTTGAGATCTGGCTCACAGAGTCTCTGCAGGTTGCCACCACGAAGCGCATGTTACACTTCTTCTATGCAAGTAAGCCGTGTCTAACAGCTTACCGTTGGACAGTAATCATCCTGCTCAGCATGGCCCCGATTAGAGGTGCGCCGATACATATTGGACGAAAATTGTGTTTCTGGCATGTGGCCGAAAGAAAAAAAAAGGGGGCGGTCTGTCCCAGGTGCCACAGAGCTGGATTTGAATCGCCAGGCAGCTGCTGTAACAATGTCCCCTCATGCTAGACCGGCTCTTGTGACAGACGTCACACTGATCCAATGCTGGAAAAATTAAATCAGTGTGGGTTATTTATGAAAGGCAAATCCACTTTTACAGCGACTGCACTTCCAAGTGCACTTGTAGTGCAATCTGAGGGGTAGATCTGAAATGAGTGGAAGCTCTGCTAATTTTATCATCCAATCATGTGCAAGCTAAAATGCAGTTTTTTTAATTTTCCTTGCATGTCCTCCTCGGATCTACAGCGACTGCACTTGAAAGTGCACTTGGAGTGCAAAGTGGATTTGCCTTTAGTAAATAACCCCCAGTGTGTCATAGGAGCCGGTCTAGGAAGCGGGACTTGTTACAGCGGCCACCGGCGATTCAAATCCAGCTCTGTAACACAGCTGGAAATCACACTACCAGGCACTGGGGAGGATGCATCTGATGGGCACTGGGGAGGCTGCATCTGATGGGCACTGGTCAGACTGCATTTTTCTTGAGCTTTTCTTGCATTAAAAAAAAAAAAAAGGTGCCAATAATGGCCAACAATAAATTCATAATAAATTTAAAATTGATGATATTCATTAAAAAGTCAAATACAATACATTTATATATATATAAAAAAAAAAAAAATTAAAATGTCTAAACTGTCATTTTTGGTTTTCGTCCAAGTGCATCCTGCATTTTCAGTTTCGGTACTAAAATCTCCATTTGGTGCACACCTAGCCCCGATCATGGCTAAGCGGAGGGGTCAGTCAAGCATCCAACCTGCCCTGCAGACAGCAATGCCTGTGAGGCAGATCAGATCCTTGACTGACAGTTCCACTCTGCTCTCTATGGCTTTGTAGGGAACACCTGAATAAGCTGTAGCAACAACATCACCAGGACACGCAACCTGCTGCAACTCAGCTTTGCCCTGGGCTGTGAGGAGGTGAAAAGAAAAAATGTCACATGACCTAGACTAATATTAAAGGGGGGGGGCTTAACTTATTTTATTCTTTAACGGTTTACAATACAAGAACTGCTGGTGGTGTGCTATATTTAGAAAGGGCATTTAGTCTTGCTCTACAACCACTAAGGGGGATAAGGGGGGGGGGGGGGGAGCTAAACTAAGTACCGTATATACTCGAGTATAAGTCGTTCCGAGTATAAGTCGAGGCCCTAATTTACCACAAAAAATGGGAAAAACTTAGTGACCCGAGTATAAGACGAGGGTGAGAAATGCACAGCTACTGTAAGTGGAAAAAGAGGGTCAACAATGCCCATTTGCAGCCTCACTGTGCCCATTTGCAGCCTCACTGTGCCCATTTGCAGCCATAGGTCCCCTGAACTTCAAACTCGGTAGTTAAGGGTTCCTAGATGCCCCCTAGCTGCAGCCAAAATTTGGGGTCTCTGAACCCAAAGGGTCCTGAAATGACATTGCAGCAGATGGACACAGTTGACCGAATTTGGGGCCCTGTATCTCAGGGCCACTTAGTGCTAAGAACCCCAAATTTAGTGTGCAAACCCAGTGGAACTAGCACCATAAAATTTCCAAAGCTGGGGTTTCTAGCACCAAGTGGCCCCGAGATACAGGGCCCCAAAAATCAGTTCAGAAAATGTCAAGCACTTTTCTACAGCAGAGAATGACATTTTCCGAACCAGTTTGGGGGCCCCGTATCTCAGGGCCACTTAGTGCTAGGAACTTCAGCTTTGGATATGTTGTGGCACCAGTTCCACTGGGTTTGCACACCAAATTTGGGGTTCCTAGCACCAAGTGGCCCTGAGATATGGGGCCCCAAATTCGGTTCGGAAAATGAATTTTTTTGCTGCAGAAAAGTGCTTGACTCGAGTATAAGTCGAGGGGGGCACTTTCAGCACTAAAAAATGTGCTGAAAAATTCGACTTATACTCGAGTATATACGGTAATAAGGGAATAGGAAAAAAATTAGAAAAATTCAATTCTTATTTAGGCCACAATTTATTTTTTTTGTGTCAGTGCAATGCACGTTAATGCGTTGCCATGCTGGCCTGTTGCCAAGATGCGGTCAGCATTTACAATGAATAACACTGCATCGAACCTGCACGCAGTTCCATGACGTGAACAGGACAGACTGTTATGGTATAAAAGCTAGCAACTTACAGTTGCACATAATCTGACATCATTAGTTACCCAAACTAACAAATAAGCATTCATGGTGTAGAAGTTTAAAATTCAAGTAGAACATTTTTGTGCTTTAAAAGCACAGTTATGGCTTCATGTACATGCTGCTTTTAATGGCATTTTAACTTATTTTTTTTGCACCCGAATGCAGCTCCATTTCATCCCTTAGGAGAGAAGCAAGACTTTCTAAGGAGGCCCGTGTTTGACTAATTAAAGTAGTTGTACAGGCTTAAGGTTTTTTTTTACCTTAATGCGATCTTGTGCACATTGCGGCGTTTAGATTCATTTTTTTTTTAGCAACATTCAAGGGCAAAAAACAAAAACAAACTTGCACTCGGAAAGGAGCTTACTGGCATAGTTTGCATATAAATTTATTCCAGTACCTAGCATAAATAAATATTCTAGCCAGTAGAAGGATTTTAGCGCACACACTTTTAAAGTCATATGTCTAACTATGTGCCAAAATTAGCATTTTTTCACACATCTGCCAGCTCCTGGCAAAAAGATACAGCATAGATAGGAGTACCGGTACTTTAATACGCCCGTGTGCATGAAGACTAAAGTGCTCAAACAATGCACCTCCTGGTAACACTTCATATTCCCCTGCTCTCTAGATCTTACTAGTTAAATTGGCATATTTGCAATCAAGAATATAAAAACGGATGATTATTGGTGTTCACATCGGAACTGAATGCAGCAATAAATTACATAGTGAATAATGTTTTAGAATGTGTGCTCTGACAGTGCAGAACCACATTTGATCATGTAAAACATTACTTATTACAGACTAAAAAAAAGGAGGACGACACAACAGCTGCCAAGAGGCTGGAAAGCTACCAAGGACAAAAAAAACAAATAAGAGCCTTTATGTTCACAAGCTACAGTACATTTGTTACAGTGTTCAAAACACAAAATAGCATGCATAAATCAATATACCATATCTATACATACTATAATGTGCTAGAGCAAAAGAAAAAAGAAAAAAAAACACACACAAAAAGATCAAGACTATTTAGATCTGCCTAAAACACAACTGCCAAGTTTTGGAAAATATTGCTTTGATGAGGGAGAAGGTGGTGGGAGGGTGATAAAGTGCACAGGTGGTTGGAGATATCAACATATACTGTATATTCTAATTGTCAAATGCTCAATCTTGGGACCCCAAAGTCCACAATTACAGCAGAAGAGCGTACTATCAAACTGCAGGCAAGAGACAGGTTGCAGGCAACTTGGCATTATTTTATAGGCCCTGTTACTATGATGCCAGGTTATATTATCCAGATCATGCTTGTTCTTGTCCTGAGCTTGTAATTTTCCTATTACATCAACCAAAACACAATATTCCCCATACAAGATTTTCCTCTCTCAAGGCTCAACATTAAAAAAGCCAAGGATTTTTAAAGTGATTGGTAAAATGTTTGGCTGTACATGCTACATCATACAGGCACACCACTACATAAAAAAAACAAGTTTTTCAGAGAACACCCGTTTTAAGTTAAATCACATCACACATACCATACATTCAGATAGCAACAGGCCTTTCTAGTATCAAGTGAAAAAATGAAGACAAGAAATCTGGCTGGTTGTTAAACCTACCAAATTAATGTACATTCCAATTTAATAAACACACACCAGAGCAGTACAAGTTGCTCTGTAAAAGTTTTGCCTAAAATGCTAATTCTATTTGTGTAGTATATCAAGAGAGAAGATGCAATGAAAATTTTCACTTGGGTAGATTTTTAGCTAGTTCAAGTGATTCAACATGGAGACCCCTTTCACACGTTTTTGGAGTCCGCCTGCTCAGCGAGGGGTTTGCCCGATGATACCCACTGAGCAGGCAGATGACTGGTCTGTTTCCGCTCTGCTTTTGCAGAGTGGATACAGACACAGCCAGCTCTCCTCTATGGGTGGTCGGATGTAAACGGACCACCTGTCCATTTACACCTGACTGCCATCCAATAGACAGATGGGGAACAGATCCCCATCCATCTGCTTTTAGTGGACAAGATCGGATGTTGGTGGGTGTCAATGGATACGTGTCCTTTGACTCCTACCACTCCATAGAAGCTGACTGGAGAGTCTGATCAGGTCTGCCTGAAAAACAAAGGTGGGCCCGATTGGTCCGCTATTGTAAAAGAGGCAATGGGCAACATGAGCTTCTATAAATCTAAATTGTAAGAGGTGCAAAAAGACAACTGTGTACAATAAGCTGAACTGACTCCTGGAACGTACTACATTGCTGCCACGTAAGGGGACTATTTTTTTAAAGCTGCACCCTGGGCAGATTAAAAAACAAACACACAGCTCTGTATTTATTAAAAGATCCCTGAATGTATTACAGTGCAAGTGCCTGAATTGGACTTCGTATCAGACTTTTGCAGGGCCTGTACAGCAGAGTTCAGAGAAGGGGAGGGAGAAGCAACACAAGTAGCCAATTAGTTGCGACTAAAACTGCAGCTGAGACGAATCAGCTGCCAGGTATAATTGTGTAGTGTCGCAAGCTGTGCAAGTATCAGATCTGTATAAACACAAATACAAATCCTTTGACACCTCTTTTATAAATATTTCATCTGTATTTAGCCCTTACTTGGAGGTTACTTTAAACAAGCACAGTATTACTAATAATGTGAAGGGTCTCGATTACATTTTAAGGAATTTCTAGTTCATTTTGTAGAAGTATTGTTCCTCAAACCTCTGGGCTAAGTGCAGATTATTGCTGTGCTCGTGGGTGGGGACGGGAAGAATTTGGCCCACAATTGGGGAGAACAATAATAGTTACATACTGACACAAAAGTTATCTGCAAGCAAGTTTTGTAATAACTGACTAAAAAGATGAAAAAATACTCGGGTTAAATTTGGCAGCCATGTCTGAACATTGTCACCTCCCCAAAGAAAGTGCTGCCATAATAAACTTACAGGCCACTTGAAAACAAAAAGGTACATTGGTTTCCATAACAAGCTAATAAAGATAGCCCTTACACACCATATTTTTCACAACTTCCACATTTTTAAAGTCAAGCAACAGGCAACTGCTTTATTTTTATACATGTATGCTTTCGATGCCTTAACAGAAACCTAATACGCTAGCTATTCACATGATCTCAGCTTTCAGCCCCTGCTGTTTATCCCACACTGTCCTACTTAGAGCATCCTTCCAGTTCTGAAGCCACTCCCAATTTATCACAAAGTACTTTCTAAGAATACTAATCAGGCATACCAAAAGTTAAAAAAAAAAAAAAAAAAAGTTGTATACATATATTTCTATTTTCAGTATGAGCTAGCTATGAAAAACGTATATTGTGATTTTGCTTGTGACATCAACAATGACCAGTTCCAGGTTAACAGAACCCCCATGGCTTACATGCATAAACTAGACAATACACATCAATGATCATAGGAAGACTGAGCTATAGATTGCCTCCAAGGCATGCAAGTAGCACTGGGTATGACGCACCAAACTTGTTGATAACATTTTTAAAAGAAGAATTCCAGTTTGGACCAATGCGACTATGGACAGTATACCATACCTGCCCGAAGGCCTTGGAAGCTGGAAATCACTGAAGTAGACATTACCACTCCAGTGATCTCCACTTGCTTCTGGGTCTCGTGCTGAGTGCAATGTGAATACAGGAGGTGGACAGCTCAGCACAATTCAGAGAATGCTTTGCACTTTCTGAATACAAAGCATTCTCCGATTAGACAAGGTAGAGAGGCAGGCAGTTATCATACTCTCTACTGAATCCAATAAGAAAATGGATTTGCATTTATTCAGAAAACGCAAAGCATTCTCTGGATGGGGCTTGTGCCAAGCAGACCACCTTCAGTAATCACAATGCATCAGACCAACCACTCAGCACAGGACCTGGAAACAAGTGGAGATCATTGGAGTAGTGGTGTCTATTTCAGCGATTTTCAGCTTCCAGGGTCATTAGTCAGTCAGTTATGGTATACACATAGTTACTACATTGGTGCTAGCTGGACCCAACTATGTAAAAAAATAAACAAAAAAACAGCATGGCTGGAATTTAAGACAGCCACCTGTTTACCTTTCTAAACAAGAACAATATAATGATTAACCAAGTGCGGTCCACTTCTGCTTATCAAAGAAGGTAAAATAAAATAGGTCCTTCAGCAAATCTGGAGTCAGAGGATTCATTCCAAGGCATTCTTGGTAAAACCTGTGACAATCTGTGGTCAGCCTTAGATGTTTGGAGTGTCTATGGCAGGATGAGGCTACAAAAATGAATAAACCAACTCACCTTTTATTAACTGGTTTTTCATCTTTTTCATATGGCTTCACAAACCATTTCCCAATCCGTACAAAGTTACGGTTATTTAAACATCTCTCCAGCAAATTGTGGATGGCCTTGAATAGCAGAGTACGACAGTCATAGGAAAGACCATTCTCCCAAATTCCATCTTCCTCCACTGTTGAAAAGAAAAACATTTATGCAGTTAATTCTAGAAAGGTAAGCATGGCAAGTGGTGATCACATTCTAAAAAGAATCACTTAAGATATTAGATCAGTAGCATTTTCCTTAAAAGCAAAACCCCAGGCAAGAGATGCAATTTTTGATATGAAAAGCTATCTCTAATATTTACCCCACATAAAGATCACGGCTGTGTGTAGTAAAAATTGTGCGATCATAAATGCCAGAAAGTACAGCAGGCTCCATACTACCAGAGCTGCAATTCTTAATTTTTCTTATTCACCCAATGGCGGAACTACTAGGGTCGCACTTATAAAAAAAGCCACTGTAGGGGGGCCCCCAGCGGGGTTGCTGGCTGCAGGGCTCTGAAGCTGAGAGCATCTCTCACACAGCCCAGAGCCTGCATGTTTGCACCGTGGAAAGTGTGAAGCCCAGCAGCTGAATAATCAAATTTAGCTGCTTAGCTTCACACTTTCCGGGGGACACACAGGAGGAGAGGGGCGGGAGGAGAAGGAGCAGATCGTCTTTCTCTTCTCCCATCCGTGCGAGCAGTCAGTGCAGGCTCTGAGCTTTATGAGAAAGACGCTCTCAGTTCAGAGCCTTGCTGAGGAGGCACCAATTACCAATGTACTCACAGTCTTACCGGTTAACAGCTCTCCTTTCCTCACACAGACACAGTGTAGGAGGAAAGGACTGCCATTAACCAGCAAGTCTGTTTACATGTGATCAGCTGATCACATGGTAAAGGGCTGCTGTGATTGGCCCTTTATTGTGATCTATGAAAAGCAGTCACAGAGCGTGCTGGATGCATGCCCAGAGGGCACGCGGGAGGTAGGGTTCTGGGAGGATGTCCATTGAGGCCCTCAAAAAAAAAAAAAAAATGGAATCCTGGGCTCAAATGGAAAGGGGGGGGATCCTTCATAGTTTCTTGCACCAGGGCCCTGAAGTTTCTAGTTATGCCTCTGTATTCATCCCTCCTCTCCCCTTGTCCAATCACAGAAAGCCTGGTATTCTGTAAAACAAGCACGAAATACAAGGCATTCTGGGAATGGACAAGAATGACAGTATGGCTTCTGTGTATGAGCGCTGAAACCTTTAAAAGTTCAGTGCAGACTGTACCCTCTAGCATCAATAAAAGTACACATTTTTAAATTACACAACAGTTATTTTTCGATGAGGTAAATAGGGATGAGCCTTTTTCCCCACACCATAATTCACAAATCTCTTTAATGTCTAAAGAAATCCTGTGCAAAAATAAATATGGAGACAGCCTATGTTAATGTGATTGGCCTCCAGACAAATAAGTGATGTTTACACTTTAAAAAAAAAAAAAAAAATCATTTATGAAATAACCAAATCTATCGTGAATATTAAATGGTTTTTAAACTACATAGTTTTTAGTCAGCTGGTGCCAGAAGTTCAGCAGGAATTACACTTCTGGCTCCCCAATGCATTTTAAAGTGGTTGTAAAGGAAATCAGGTTTACATTTTACCTGAGCCCAATCTCGATCCAGCGTGCTTGGGAGCAGCAGCTCTCCCGCCTCTCTTCCTCCTCATTGTGCATGTTGATAGCATCGGGAGTCATTGACTCCTGCTGCGGTCAATCAAATCCTATGATGAGGAAGCAGGACAAGCAAAAGCTTGCACGAGTGCTCCCGTAATAAGTGGCCAGGAGCCAGGTGCGCTGGAGGGGGAGCCCCGAAGAAGAGGATCAGGGCTACTCTGAGCAAAAACATTGCACAGAGCAGGCAAGTATGACATGTTTGTTTTAATAGACAAAAATGAAATATATATATTTAAAATTAGACACCGGTCCAAGTGTTGTGCCTCCACACCTTACATCTACTTTGTCAAAATACTGGTGTGCTTTGTAAACAGGGCACACACCTGAACTGGTGGAACCAACAAACAACCAGGGTTGTAGACTGATAAGCTAGTTTATATTATGAATTTTGCATTTTAAGTATTAATGGCATTTTCATTATTGTATGCATATAGCACTTTTATCACCTGGGAGAAAAAAAAAATTCAGTTTACAGTGAAGCAATGCACATACATACATATCTATACATCTATCTCTCGTTCAAAGTTAATCCCATTTCAAATTTCTAAATAAGTAGAGGTTACATACACAAATGAATGCATGAATAAAGACAGATGACAAGTGCTTTACATATTAACGGATAAACACAAATACTATGTCAATAAGTCAAAACCCAAGTTGTACATAACACTCATTAAAGTTTTAAAGAAGCTATGCCTACAAGGTGAAACAGTCTTAACACCTTTAAGGCTCGATTCACATCTATGCATGTTGCTTTTGAGCATTTCTGCAGTGCTTTTTGCGGTGCTTGCCGTGTTTTTGAACATGCGTTTTTTTTTTTTTTTACAGTTGTTTTTTTTATACTGTATACAGTTTAAAGAAAAAGAAACACAAAACGCGGCAAAAACGCAACGTTTTGGATGCGGGTCCATTGAATTCTATTGCATGCAAAACGCTGCATTTTGCATGAAAAAAGTCCCCGACCCTTTCCAAAAACGCAGAGGCTCAAAAATGCATTGATGTGAACATGTTCCATAGGGACCCATGTTAAAAAATTCCCATGCATTTCTGCAAAATGCATCAAAAAACGCATTAGTGTGAATAGAGCCCAAAGGAGTCCATTCTGTTTCTTATGTTGCTTTACTACACAAGCTGTAGGGAGAAAACAGTATGCAGGCAAAGTCTACTGCATGTGTTAGCAACCCCCTTTATAGCATATGAAAAATATATACAGCCACATAATCCTGGGAGGGAGCGGCTGATTTACCCAACATTCACCTATTTACATATAAAGTCAAAGAGGGAATGGTAACAGTCTTATGATAAAAATGTTTCTTTACTTCCCCACATTGCATGTCCTCAAAACAAATGTCAGGAGGCACAAAGCATCTAAATCCAAGAACAAAATGTAATATGTCGTAACTTGCCAGTCCTTAGGACTGGTAGCTTCCTAATCTTAAGGCTGCATTCAGACCTGAGCATATCGTTTTCAGGCGTTTAAGCTTTTTTTGCAGTTTTTATTTTTTTTTTTTACAAGCTTTTTCAAAGCATTTTTGAAGTGTATTACAAGACTTTTCACAGCTTCGGCCGTTTTTGTTTAGCCAATTTAAGCACTAGGGGGAAGAGAGAGAGAGGAAATTAGGGGTGGAGAGATGCTATTTGAGTATTTTTACAGGCGTTATACGAGCGTTTTTCTGCTCAAGTAAGGCATTTCTACAGAAGTCTATGGGGCAAAAAACTCTTGTAATCTGCCAAAAAAGCAGCTCATATACTTTGAGCTTTAGGCCCCTTTCACACGGTCGTACCGTTTAGGTCCGCCTGTCAGTTTTGGCGGCGGACCTGAACGGGTGATCCATGTTAGCCTATGGAGCGTGGGATGTCAGCGGAGACATGTCCGCTGACATCCGACCCCGTCCGATCCGCTAAAAGCAGACGGATGGCTCTACGTCCAGGTCCGTCGCTGGCGGATCGGATGAGATCTGACGAAAAACGGACATGCTGTCCGTTTTCGTCCGATCCCTCCATAGGCGGCAGCAGCGCCTGACAAGCCCCTCCCCGCTCAGTGAGCAGAGAGGGACCTGTCATCGGCCGGCTCAGCGGAGATCAACGGACTGATCTCTCGCTGAGCCGGCGGACCGAGGCGGGCTCCATAGAAACGGAGTCCGCCTTGTGTGAAAGGGGGCTTAGGCATTTTGCTTCAGGTGACAAAAAAACACTTGTATATGAACAGGTGCCTTTGAAATGAATGGGATTTTGCTTGTTGGGCGTTTTGGAACTTTTGAGATGAGCTTTTTACGAGCTGAAAACGCTTAGGTGTGAATGCACCCTTAAAGAGGAACTGCAGTCTGCTCACATAATTTGTAATAAAAACATTTTTGCCATTCTTAGGCTTCCCTCCAATCACTTTGCAATATATATATATATATATATATATATATATATATATATATATATATATATATATATATATATATATATATATATATATATATATATATATATATATATATATATATATAATCAGAAATCTCCCTCCACCAAGTCTGGCTGCATCCATTTTAACTGTGGGCAGCTAAAAGCTGCTGCCTGTTGACTTCCTGGATTTACACAGACACACACCTACAGCTTTCATTGGCCCCCTTAGGACTCACCCTTTCCTTTCTGGCAAACTCTCACTAAAGTGAGAGAGAGCTGTGCATGATGTCATAAGCCTAGGCTTTTTACCAGACAAGAAACAGGAAGTGGGCTGTATAAAAAGGTATTTACTGGCAGAAAAAAAAATGTTTTACTATCCAAAAGTTAAAAACAACAAGGACAGAAGATTTAATAGATGGAAAGTTGAAAAAAAATGACCGAAGGTTTGCTTTAAGGCTTCTTTTCCTTTATTTCTACTGGACAATGCGGCAACAATTCCTTCGCTATAGGGTGGCAACTATAAACATACTTTATTTATGGAGAAGCGTGGTTACCCTAGGACAGAGAGTTAGAACTATAGAACAGCATCCTAGAAAATCAGAGATGCAGGTGCCTGATGCTCAAAAGCCCAAGGAGAATTAACACATCTGGCAGTGTGCCCTAAGGAAGGAACTATATAATTCAAACTATCAGCTTTTGACAATAAACATGCCTAAAACTAAAAATGGTAGAGCGAGATGCAGGGGAGACCCTTATGGGAGCCCTCAGGTGCCATAAACAGGGACTCCAATTTTTGAGTGAAAGCAGTAGCCAAGAAGTAAAGCTCCCACAGCCTGCACTGCATCCAGGCAGTGCAAGGAAATTTCAATTATTTGAAGCAGGATATACAGAAGAATGCAGAGACCACCTTTGGAAGAAAACATCTTTAGACTTAAGACAATCTAATACTTGTGCAATATTAATAAAGGCTCCTTACACGATAAGGATGCAACTCAGATTATTCTCAGAGGTGATAGCCACAAGGACACCTTACAGGAAATGTTAAGACAAGTGAATACACCTGATGCGTTCAAAGTACAGCTTCTAAAGAGATGAAAGAACCAGATTGAGGAGAAGAGCGATAAAAGATGTCAGCTACTCCCTGAACAAAGGCCTTATCTAGAAAGAAGAGGCCAAAGGTGTAAAGGAGGCCAGTCAAAGTAGAGATTTGTTCCTTAATGGTACTCAATGCCAAAACGTTGGGCCAGGCAAGACTGGTGGAAAGACAATAAATCCCGTGAGCACTTTCTAGAATGAAAGTTCCTTAATTCATACCAAGAAAAGTAGGTTTCAGGTGCGAAGTCAACTTTTCCAGCTTTCAAAAGGATAAAAATGGCAGAATCTGAAAAGCCCTTGTCTCTTAGGATTATGGCTTTAATTCTTTATGCCAATGACTGAACAGCAGGATGGAACACTGACCCTTGGGACTGAAGGTCCAAAAGATGCAGTAGGACCCAGGGAGCATGTTCAAGGAGCCCACGTATGTTTGGGTACCAAGTCCTCCTGGGCCAAGTCAATGCAGCGAGGAGCAACTGAACGATGACCTTCCTGATCCCGCTTGCCTTCAAGTGGTGCAATTTCTATTGCCGCATTGATTTAGGCCACGGCTGTGGAATTGTTCAACTGTATTCTTGCCAGGTGACCTCACAATAGAGAAGTCCAGTGTTAAGGGATAACCAAATCACCCCAAATTCCATAATCGTAATTGGCAGGCAAGCCTCCTGCTACAACCAAGTCCCCGAAGGTGTTCACAACTACTCCAAAGCTTGACTGGCTAGCATCCATTGCGAGAACCATCCATGACTTATGGACTACAGAGGGAAGTGTTTCCCCAATTGCAGCATGGAATTAGAAAATCACGACATCAGGAAAAAGTCTGGCCTTGGGGTTCAGAGGCATCAGGAGGCTTTGCTGAACCTGTACCATCTGTTGGATACGTGCTCCCTGTCAGCTAGCATGCCTTTAAATGGGGATCTTCTGTGTGGCCACTCCAGTGAGCACTGGAGGGACAGAAAGCTGGTGACTTGACAGTAACTGGCTCTCTGCTCACTGAAGTTCTCGGTCTTAGAGGTGGTGTAGGACCTATGCTGCAGCCACATAAACAGCGTTTGTATTTTCATACCCCGCACTTCTATTTTCATCATACCAGATTGTCCATCCTAACCTATTGATGACAAAAGGTTCTTTTTATCCCAATGATTTGGCCAATATTTTACTTGCAAATATAATACTGCTCGAGTCAAAATTAACTGTTATGTAGCACCCCTTTTAGAGCAGGCTTATGCAAGATTGCCCAAATAGATACTACTGGCCAGTGCTCTTCCAGTATATATATATATATATATATATATATCCGAATGGGTTTTTTGGAGCCGAAACCGATACCGAAAATAAATCTTCCTTGGACCGAAAGTGACTGTTTTTAAAAATATTTTTGTACAGGAGATGGTCAGAGACTGAGGACATGGTACAGGAGATGGTCAGAGAATGAGGACATGGTACAGGAGATGGTCAGAGACTGAGGACATGGTACAGGAGATGGTCAGAGACTGAGGACATGGTACAGGAGATGGTCAGAGACCGCGGACATGGTCAGAGACCGCGGACATGGTCAGAGACCGCGGACATGGTCAGAGACCGCGGACATGGTCAGAGGCTGCGGACAGTCCCAGTCCCAGGATTGGACGGGTGATCTGTCTATCAAAGTGCCCGCACAAGGGGGAGGGGCTGTATGTGGCGGCGCGCAGTGGGGAACACACAGCTATTGAAACTAAAGCTGTGATGTTCCCAGCGCTGTAATCAAACAGGCGGCGGCAGCCTGCCTCAAACCCACATAATCTGAATCCTACCTAATAGGTTACCGTATATGTGAAACATTATAGGAAATCTGAGGTTTTGATGTTAGGCAGATGAAAAATCGTGCAAGCTTCAGAAAGTTATGCAACATTAAGGTCAGTTGCACACCAATGTAATAATTTACTGATGTGTATGCTCAAGATCTTTTTGACATTAAGATCCTTAGTAAAAGATTCCCTAAAAAACATGCTAAAGTGCACATATACTTGTAAAATTCTTCTTCATTGTCAGTTTGCATTAAAACGCACATATAACATGTGTATAGATGCGTAAGCGCATCAAATTACTGCACTCAAAAACGTACAATGTTCTATTTAGGGCTGAAACAACTAATCGGCATTATCAAATTATGAAAATAGTTGTCACTTATTTTCATAATCGATTAGTTGTCAAGCATACAGAATGCATTATTTTTGTACATATCAGAAGATACAGTGCAGTACACATACAGCTCGGTACACTGTCCATACATGTCAGTAAGTGCCTGTGAATATATGAATGTGTGAGCAATGCCTCATGGGACATGTAGTCCTGGGCAGAAGGAAGCATGTGACCTAAAAGGCAGAATTTTTTTTTTAACCAAGTTATAGGGGTACTCTATACTATACTTTGCAGCTTGCGATAGGGGCACTCTAAAGGCAGGAGGAGCCAGAAGCACTGGTGGGGGACCCCAGAAGAGGAGAATCAGGGCTGCTCTGTGAAAAACCATTACACAGAGCAGGTAAGTGAAACTTTTTTTTTTTTTTTTTAACAAAAGGCAATGTTTACAATGACTTTAAGGGCTCTGTGCAGGGAAGATCACCTTCTGAACTCAGAGAAGGTGGAGGCTAAGACTGGAGGTAATAGAAGGCATTACAATTACATTTAAAGTAAAAGTTTACTAGTATTGTGCATTCTATTTAAAATGATTACATTCATGGAAAAAAAAAAAAAAAAAGGGAAGAGGTCTCAGCCTTCAGTACTACTTAAATATAAAATGGTTTATATTCCATTCTTCATGTCTGACTACCAGTTAAAAACACCCTGTATATCCAACTTCTGGGTATAATATAAAGAAACCTCAGCATGCTGCTGCGACTAAATGTAGTTTGCTAGCCATACACAGCGATTTTCAGACGAGAATATTCGTATGAATATTCTCTGTACATTCTAAAATTTCTTCCTTTTAACATTCAATTTTAAAATGAATGCAAGTTCTGAACGAAAATCACATACACGGTCTATAAATTCCATCGGCCTAAAAGTTTTCTTTCTATTCTGCTCCTTCGAATTTTCCCGTCACTGTGGCCGCAAACTGTGAACCCCACTAATGATTAGAAAATATAACAAACGTTTTTAAAATTTAAATTTTCAAAAGGGAAAATGGTTTGTGTATGCCCAGCATACGTGACAGCAGGTTGCATCAAGCTACCTGCCTATGACAAGGGAGTCTGTCATGCATTTTATATATATATATATATATATATATATATATATATATATATATATATATATATATATATATATTACATACATATACATACACACACATATACATATATACACACACACTGTATAAAACTTATTCTCAGAGTGGATTAGATATTTTGTTCCCCAATCATATAGCTGGTTATTTATATTTACCACTGCAGAGATATTTAACCACTAGGCGTCCGCGCTATAGCCGAAAGACGGCTACAGCGCGGACTCAAATTGCCGGGAGGGCGTCCCTGGACGTCCTCCTGTTTACTTCCGCATTGCGCGCTCCCGCGAGCGCGCATCGCGGAAGTTTTGTGCTGGCCGTGTCCCTCGGACACAGCCAGTCACAGATCACCGTAAACGGCCAATGACAGCGGCCGTTTACGGTGCGATCGGCGGTGCCAATGAGAGAGGATCTCATATGTAAACATATGAGATCATCTCTCATCGCCGGCTCTCCCTCCTCACACAGAGACAGCGTGTGAGGAGGGAGAGCGGAACCGCTGCGGCGGTGAGTGTAAAAAAAAAAAAAAAAAAGTGTCCCGCTGTTAACAGTCCCTGCCATCTGCCCTGTCATCTGCCCTGTCATCTGCCCTGTCATCTGCCCCTGCCATCTGCCCCTGCCATCTGCCCCTGCCATCTGCCCTGTCATCTGCCCTGTCATCTGCCCTGTCATCTGCCCCTGCCATCTGCCCCGTCATCTGCCCCTGTCATCTGCCCCTGTCATCTGCCCCTGCCATCTGCCCCTGCCATCTGCCCCTGCCATCTGCCCCTGCCATCTGCCCCTGCCATCTGCCCCTGCCATCTGCCCCTGCCATCTGCCCCTGCCATCTGCCCCTGCCATCTGCCCCGTCATCTGCCCCTGCCATCTGCCCTGTCATCTGCCCTGTCATCTGCCCCTGCCATCTGCCCCTGCCATCTGTCCCCACTGCCACGTATAAGTGCCATCTGTCATCAGTGCCACATAGTGCCATCTGTCATCAGTGCCACATAGTGCCATCTGTCATCAGTGCCACATAGTGCCATCTGTCATCAGTGCCATCTTTCATCAGTGCCACCTGTCAGTGTCACGTGCCATCTGTCATCAGTGTCACGTGCCATCTGTCATCAGTGTCACGTGTCATCAGTGCCACGTATTAGTGCCACCTGTCATCAGTGTCATCAGTGCCACGTATCAGTGCCACCTGTCATCAGTGTCATCAGTGCCACGTATTAGTGCCATCTGTCATCAGTGCCACGTATTAGTGCCATCTGTCATCAGTGCCACGTATTAGTGCCATCTGTCATCAGTGCCACGTATTAGTGCCATCTGTCATCAGTGCCATGTATTAGTGCCATCTTTCATCAGTGCCACATGTCATCAGTGCCACATATCAGTGCCATTTGTCATCAGCGCCACATGCCGTCAGTGCCACATATTAGTGCCATGTGTCATCAGTGCCACATATTAGTGCCATCTGTCAGTGCCACGTATTAGTGCCATCTGTCAGTGCCACGTATTAGTGCCATCTGTCATCAGTGCCATGTATTAGTGCCATCTGTCATCAGTGCCACGTCAGTGCCACGTATCAGTGCCATCTGTCATCAGTGCCACATCAGTGCCACGTATCAGTGCCATTTGTCATCAGTGCCACCTCAGTGTCACGTGTCATTGTCCTGGTGCTCCAGGGCCTTCAAAAGTGTAATAGGTAGTCAACAAATTAGATGTGTAATTTTTGCTCCTAGAACACGTGATGGTGCTCCATGCATGTTGGGCCTCTCTATGTGGCCAGGCTGTGAAAAAAGTCCCACACATGTGGTATCGTAATACTCAGGAGGAGTAGCAGAATGTATTTTGGGGTGTCATTTGTGGTATATACATGCCATGTGAGAGAAATAACCTATTACAATGACAATTTTGTGGGGGGAAAAAAAAAAAAAAAAAAATCTTCATTTTGCAAAGAATTGTGGGAAAAAATGACAACATCAAAAACCTCACCATGCATCTTACTAAATACCTTGGAATGTCTACTTTCAAAAAAGGGGTCATTTGGGGGGTATTTGTACTTTCCTGACTTGTTCGGGTCACAAGAAATGAGATAGGCCGTCAGTGCATCACGTGTGATCAATTTTTATGATTTGCACCATAACTTGTAGACTCTCTAACTTTCAGAAAGACCAAATAATATCCACTAATTTGGGTTATTTTTACCAAAGATATGTAGCAGTATAAATTGTGGCCAAAATTTATGAAGAAAAATTACTAATTTGAAAAATTTTATCACAGAAACTAAGAAAAATGCGTTTTTTTTCAAAATTTGCGGTCTTTTTTCATTTATAGCGCAAAAAATAAAAAACCCAGAGGTGATCAAATACCACCAAAAGAAAGCTCTATTTGTATGAAAAAAAGGACAAAAAATTCATTTGGGTACAGTATTGCATGACTGAGTAATTGTCATTCAAAGTGTGAGAGCGCTGAAAGCTGAAAATTGGTCTGGTCACGAAGGGGGTTTAAGTGCCCAGTTGTCAGGTGGTTAAAGGGTAACTCCACTTTTGTTGCGAAAAAAAAAAAACACATTCCCCTCTGGGTGATCTATGTACATTGCAAGGATTATAACAACCTTTGTTGCACCATTCCTACCTTTTGTTATTCTGAAGAAATCACTATATTTGTTCCTCTGTGCTGAGTGGGTCTAATGGGAGTGGTTTCATAATTATCAGTCAGCTGCGCAGCTGCAGAGCACTAATGAGGAAAGCTGCTGGGCCTGCATCCCTTTAGACGTGTTCCTATTGGGAGAATCTCACCAAAAAAGGACATTTTTGTTGCAGGGGATACCTGAAATCTGACTTGTATCTTAGGTAGACTTCTGGGAAAATCAGTGAGCCAATCACACAAGCAGGAAATGTTTTTGGGGGGTGGTCAGTACACATTCTGTGTACAGAACAACTCCAGGTAGCCATATTGCATTTACAGAAAATAGCAGCACTGCAGATTGAAAAGGAAAGGTCATTTTTAATACCCATTCAATTACAATATGACTTGTATTCCAACTGTATATTATTTTTTTCTTTGCCATTTTTTTCCCCCCACAAAAGTGGAGTTACCCTTTAAAAATACCGTATTTATCGGCATATAACACTCACTTTTTTCCCCTTAAAATCAGGGGAAAATCGTGGGTGCATGTTATAGGCCGATCCACGCCAATTTTGGTTGATCGGAGCGAACGCGGCATTCGCCGCCGACATACACAGCCGTGTGTAAATTCAAATATGGCGCAGAGACTGCAGGGACTCGTCGGAGCCGAGATACACATAACCGAATGTCCTCGGCTTTTCTCGGCGCAGCTTACAGTCATGCCCAGGCCCGCCATTGGACCTGTGTTATGTCCATCATAGGGCGGGACTGTGAGCGGCGCCAAGAAAAGCCGAGGACACTCGGGTATGTGTATCTCGGCTCCGACGAGTCCCTGCAGTCTCTGCGCCATATTTGAATTTACACACAGCTGTGTATGTCGGCAGCAATCGCGGCGAATGCCGCGATCGCTCCGATCAACCAAAATTGGCGGGGATCGGCCTATAACACGCACCCACGATTTTCCCCTGATTTTAAGGGGAAAAAAGTGCGTGTTATACGCCGATAAATACGGTAATTGTTAGTTGTAGCCCTAGTTCTGTTTTGTTTTACTGCTCTGTTCTCATCACTGATCTTTGTGCAGTTGTGTGCATTGTTCCATAGACCACAATGCATCTATATTCAGATCAGCAAAAAAAACAAAATGTACAAAAACCTAAAGTACATTATGCCCAAACCGTGGATAGCAGGTCAATTTATTAACCTGTTGCCACCCGCCCCACCGTCCTTTGCGGCTCTCGTTCTGGGACAACGCGCGCACGCCAGCACCCTGTTGCTAAGACACGGCGCGACCCCGATCTCTGTAAAGAGCCGCGTCCGCGGCTCTTTAACCATGTGATTGGCTGTGTCCAATCACAGCCAGTCACATGTAAACAAGGAAGCGACGGTAATCGGCGCTCACCTCACACCGACAGAGTGTGTGGCAAGGAGAGCCGATCAGCGTCATCTCCACGCAGGGGGACATGTAGGAATGTAATCAGTGCCCTGATTACAGTATAGTAAAACAGTGTCACCATACAGTGCCGACCAGTACCCACCAATGCCAGTAATTAGTGCCCACAAGTGCCACCAGTGCCCATTAGCGATACCAGTCAGTGCTGGCAATCAGTGCCGCCCATCACTGCCTGTACGCACATCCTATAGCAGTTTAAATTTACAAATTTTGCTGTCAGAAGTTTCAGTTTGTGATCAAACATGAGGCATACTGCATGGCACTGCACAGATTAATGCATGACTGCTGCTTGTAGTCTATAAAATGACACTTTCTATGAAGAAACAATATATTCCACAATCCCTGGGTCTCTCAGTCTTAGTGCTCTTCGGGTGAGAGTTTTTTAATCTGACAGAGACAAGGAAATTAAAGTAGATCTAAAAAGGCATTCTTTTTTCATTTATCGTAAAGAAGAATGATAAACCCTGTCTTTTTTTTTTTCATTGGGGAGATATCCCTTCACTTTCTGTTCCATAGCCAAAACAGGAGGTGAGAGGAAATCCCTCCAAAGTGAGGGAATCCCTAGTTGTCACCCGAACTAATGTGCTCACTTGAAGACTTCCCCTCTATTTCTGTTCTGGGGACAACCCAAAATTCAAGTTTTTCTTTTACTTTCAGTAATAAATGGTAAAAAACATGGCAAAGAGAGAGGATTAATCTCCCTAAAGAGGATACAGCCAGATAAAAACCTGACAGGTGTTTTAACCCCTCTCCATTCTATCCAAAAAACAAACAAAAAAGGGGAGAAGTTTTTACTTTGGTTATACTTTAACAGAGACCACTTTTTCATCACATTAGCAGTCCCACATTTGTGTTGCAACACAGAGGAGATTGTAAAGCATGGATTGTGACACAGAACAAGGCCTAATGCCGCGTACACACGATCAGACTTTACGGTATACTTGGTCCGGCGTACCGGATTTCGTCGGACAATTCGATCGTGTGTGGGCTCCAGCGGACTTTGTTCTCTCAAAAGTTTGACGAACTTAGGGCAGCTATTGGCTACTGGCTATGAACTTCCTTGTTTTAGTCCGGTCGTACGTCATCACGTACAAATCCGTCGGACTTTGGATGATTGTGTGTAGGCAAGTCCGTTCATTCGGAAAGTCAGTCGTAAAGTCCGTCGAAAAGTACGCCGGACAAAGTCTGCCGTAAAGTCCGCTCGTGTGTACGCGGCATAAAACTCATCAAGGTCTCACTTGGTAAAAAGCAAAAAATAAAATAAAGGTTAAAGAATGTAACCCAACTTTTGACTTTCTAGAAAAGGAGTGACCCTGCATTTTGGCACCTACTTGCAACACAATAAAAATTATTATTAGTCTACCCAAGTCACCTTAGCATAAGTTTCACCCCCCCTGCATTAACAGTCACGTTTTAAATTTTCAAACCTGTTCTAGAAAATAAAAACCATGTCTGCATTTTACCGCAGCACTAGGCTGCTTTGTAGTGTGAATGAGACACACAGAAAACAATTGTTTCCTGTGTGTCCCTGTGGTGGTAAACCCTTTACACTGCAGTAAAGCTTCTGTCGCCGCAAATCGTGTGAATTAGCCCCGATTTTCATTTTGGATAGAGAAAGGGAGGGTTATAACTCCTGTCATTTTTTGGCCATCTGTGTCCCATTGTGAAGATTTTGGTTCACTTCCTGTCCCAGAGCAAAACTGGAAATCCCTGCAAATTAAGGGAATCCCTTACCCCCTGTCACCAGAACTAGTGTCCCCATTGGAAGAGGTCTCCTCAAATACTTTTTTTGGAGACAACCCAAATTGTGGGATTTTCTTTTACTTTCAATGATAATGGTAAGCAGGACAAATAGAGAAGGTGAATCTCCCTAATGGGATAACAGAAAACAAGAAAAACCTAATAAGTTATTTTAAGCCCCATTTAAAATACAGATAGTATAGAAATTAAAAAACTGGTGTGACCATTATATTTTAAAGCAAATCCAACCAGCTTTAAATACAGAGTTGGCACACAAATAAACCGATCCATCTTTCAACATCATTCTCTTACATAAAATCATACGTCTTTCAGCAACAAGCTGCATTCATGCTTTTAAAAGGGCAAATCAGTATTACAAATATTTGTTCAAACGTGCTTTTGCTTTCCTACAGTGAACATATTCTGTGGCACCAGTGAAATAAGTCAGAGAAAAAATAAAAATATGTATACTATTAAAGGCTTAAATAGAGAAGTGTACTTTTACTAGATCGACAACCCCACCACCTCACCCTAGACTCTGCAGCCAAAAAGAAGAGAGTGTAAGTGGTAAACTCTAATAAAGATAAGGCATCCTGGATTTTAAAGGTGAATCTAAATGTATATTTTGACAAGCCTAACATATTTAACATGCATTTTAGCACAAATTACAATGAGCTTGTATGTCTTGATGCATTTCCATTGATTTCAATAGAAAAGATATCTGGCAAAAAAATGCACAGGTCTAAGTACAATCAAAATTTTTGTTACGATTTGGACAGAGTAATTACGTTAGAACCATTGTTGGGATTTTATTGCAGTTTGTGTCCCCATGGTCACAAGGAGCGAAAGTAAGGGTAATACTATAATTCTGAGTCACCACCAAGACATGAATAGAGAAGAAATCTCCTAACAGGAACACCTGTTCCTGTAACAACTGTCCAAGAGGTGATTTTTCTCACATTGAAAAGCTATCCTCTCACTTTCAGTGGGTCTACAGGACTGAAAGTGAATGGAAATACTAGGGCTGCAACTAACGATTCATTTCATAATCGATTAGTTGGCCGATTATTGTTCTGATTAATCGGATAATATGGAAACGTGTCCCATAGGAAACCATCTTAAATGAACACAAGTGCGTTTCTACAAAAAGCACAGGTGTGAACCAGGCCTAAGACATTTCGAAGCAGCAGCATGCTTTTTTTGTATGACCTGTCATAATGGGGTTAAAAAACAAAACAAAAAAAAAAAAAAAAAAAAAAAAAAAACTAAAATTAGCCCTTTATAGTACAAAAAGGAGCAGATAATCGCTACTATAAAGGGGTTCATTTATACTGTGAAACAGTGAAAGTAATAATATATTACTTATATCGGAGAGAGATAGATAGAGATAGATATAGATTATATATATATAGATATAGATATAGTGCAAAGTGATTGGAGGGAAGCCTAAGAATGGCAAAGATGTTTTTATTACAAATTATGTGAGCAGACTGCAGTTCCTCTTTAAGGGTGCATTCACACCTAAGCGTTTTCAGCTCGTAAAAAGCTCATCTCAAAAGTTCCAAAACGCCCAACAAGCAAAATCCCATTCATTTCAAAGGCACCTGTTCATATACAAGTGTTTTTGTCAATAAATACACTCAGAAGTAGGATATATGGGCATTTTAACAAGGGGTCAGACATGAAGGGTGGAAGGGAGATATAAAACTTTTATATTAAAAGCAGTACTAAAAGCGGAGACTTTTTTTCTCCTTTATATAATCATTTTAAATATAATGCACAATACTGGTAAAAGTTTACTTTAAAATGTAATTGTAATACCTTCTATTACCTCCAGTCTATCAGCCTCTATCTTCTCTGGGTTCAGATGGTGATCTTCCCTGCAAAGTTTGTTTTTTATAACAAACATGTTATACTTACCTGCTCTGTGTAATGGTTTGCACAGAGCAGCCCCGATTCTCCTTTTCTGGTGCACTCCTCCTGCCTTCAGAGTGCCCCAATAGCAAGCTGCAAATTATAGTATAGAGTGCCCCCTTATAGCAAGGTTAAAAAAAAAAAAAAAAAACAACCCACACACTTTTGCCTTTACAACCACATGTCCCATGAGGCATTGCTCCTCACACATTCACAAGTTCTCAGGCACTTACGGCTATGTATGGACGGTGTACTGAGCTGTATGTGTGCTGCACGGTATTTCCCGATATGTAAACAAATAATGCATTCTGTATGCAGGCCAACTAATCGGCTGGCTATTTTCATAATCGATTAGTTGTTTCGGCCCTAGAAAATTAGATTGGCTGCAGGGAGACCACAGGCAATACTAGCGATTAGTTTAAAAGGGATTGTAAGAGAAGGAATTTTTATCCTAATGCATTCTATGCATCAAGATAAAAAAAAAAACCTGGGCAGCAGCTCCCCTCAGCTCCCCAATACTTACCCAAGCCAGTCTTTATCCAGCGATGTTGCAGGAGTATCTCAGCTGCCCAGGACTCTCCTCCTCATTGGCTGAGACAGCAGCGTGGCGCGATTGGCTCCCGCTGCTGTCAATCAAAATCAGTCAGCTGACCAGGATAGAGGGGGCGTGGTCGGGTCGCAGCTACGTGTCTGAATGGACACAGAGAGCTGTGACTCGGCTCTGGTGCCTCCACAGCAAGCTGCTTGCTGCGGGGGTACTCAACAGGAGAGAGGGGCCAGGAGCACAGAAGAGAGACCCGAGCCACTCTGCGCAAAACTAATTGCAGGTAAGTATGACATTTTTTTTTTTTAAAATAACAAACGAGAATTTACAATCAGTTTAATGGCCTGTGCTTGCTATTTTTGATTAGTTTAGGACCAAGTGCAATATACACTGGATTCCCTGGGAGGGAGATTCCACATTTTTTATTAGTAATTATTTGTCTAATATTTCTTTCAACAGATTTTTTTTTTTTTACTTCATCTACTGCTATTTTTTGTATTCTGACTTCAGCATTACTGTTACAATTGAGGATTACAAATACAATTAGTTCATGGAGAATCACACAAGTATGTTTGTGTGAAAGAATAAGCTATTCATGTTTAAAAGTGTCAAATAGTTGATAAGAAAAAAAGAGGACCTCTCAGTACTATTTACATACAAACTATCCCCTCCTCCCCTAATCTTTTTTTTCCCCAGTTTAGTTTTTTTTTTTTTAAAGCAGAACCTTATCACTAAAATGCAGGTCTCCAGTGAGCCTAGCCTGAAATGATGTCACCACTCCCATCCCCCCATATATCACTGAAACTTTGTAGCAGTCAGAAAACGAGACACAGCAGCAGCTGATCTGTGTCTGGATTTTGTGAACACAACCAAACTATGCACAAGCACCAGGAGCTACATTATTGTGTAATCTGAATCAGCATCATGAAGTAGACACTGACGCTGGATAACGTCTGAACAAAATTGACTATCCTATTCTAGAGAAAGAGGATAAAGGAAATGACAGCAGAAATACCGTGTGCAGGGTGTACACAATGTTTTGTCAGATACCAGGGAAACACTCTGTGTCAGGGTATGTTTGTACGCATTAGAGCTGCACAAAATGAGAATCACTATTTTTTTTGCTTATAATAAAAGATGATGATTCTCACAGCGTAACATCATCTTTCACATAAAAAAAATAAGGCTAACTTTACTGTTTAGCTTTTTTTAAATTAACGGAAGTACATTTTTACCAAAAAAAAGAAAAAAAAAAAATTTGCTTCTGAAATACCCCTGCACAAATGTTAATTTAACATTTTATTCTCTAGGGCAGTGATGGCAAAACCTTGGCACCCCAGATGTTTTGGAACTACATTTCCCATGATACTCTGCAGTGTAGTGTAGTTCATCTGGGGTGCCAAGCTTCACCATCGCTGCTCTAGGGTCTCTGCTAAAAAAATATGTAGCACCCTCTACTTAGGCAGGTGTCAGAGGTAGTTTTTTGGTTAGAGCAGGTAAATTTAGGCAGGCCTAGCTGGAAGCGAGACCTGTCCGTTTTGATCTGTGTGGGCTGGGAGTGGTTCAGCATAGGCTGGTGACTCACAGATAGCATCACTTTTCGGTTACCTCCCTCTTGCTTCTAGAGGATTCTAGAAGAGGAGGGAAAGAGAGGTGGGGCTGTCTCTGGGAGCCCTGACCAATCCCCAACTATGATTGGCAGGGGGCAGGCTCCTTGATAGACTCTGGGTTAGCCAAGCTGGGAGGAGACATCGGGTGGAAGAACTGGAGATTGAGCACTAGGTTGTCGGGGCCTTTGAGAGCACTCCGACACAGCCCAGTTTCCCCTGAAGCCCGGCCCCTCCTCCTTTCTCCACTGCCGGACCAATTAGAAGGCGCAGCGTGCTTCGCGAATGCACAGTAGGGAACCGGCAGTGAAGCCGAAAGGCTTCACTACCGGGTTCCCTTACCAGCAATGGCAGCGGCTGCACCCGACAGCCGATCAGTAGATCGGCTTAGGCCCGTGGACAGGTAAGTGTTCATATATTAAAAGTCAGCAGCTGCAATATTTGTAGCTGCTGACTTTTAATTTTTCATTGGGGGGGGGGGGGGGGGTGACCTCCTCTTTAACATGAATCAGGGAAATGCTGTATTAAGATCATAAGGGGGGTTGAATCGCGAGAACTATATATTAACGATTAATAATGCAACATGTATGTATGTATGTATGTATGTATGTATGTATGTACGTACGTACTCGTTTGAAGGGTATAGAGTTTATATTGATGCACAGAAAGCCTTTTTAAAATAGTTTTAAACACTAACACATGTGATTGGCTTTTTCCAGTGTGGAGCAGTCAGGCCTTAGAAACCTATTAAAAGCAAAATGGTTTTCTAAGGTCAAAAAGGGTCACACTAGCAAAACATCTCCAAAAGTAGGGGGTAGCGTCAGAGCTGTATAGTGACTTACTGCAAAACAGCAACTTGGCAGGTTAAAAGTAAAAGACCACCGCCCAACAGGCATAGTAACATTTTTTTTCACCATTTATACCTTCTGAAGTAAAAACCCTCTCTAAAACCCATATGGGAAAAAAAAAAAAAATGAACAATTGCATAGCAAAAGCCAGTCTGGTCAAAGAGTATAAGCATCTTGTCAAAAAGCATTAGATAAGTTCTCCCTGTACCAGTTGTCACTTTTTGAAAAGAGCAAGGCTTTACGGGGGGCCACCCACACAGCCGCATCATTCCTTCAGTTTCCTGACTACAAGTACCGTCTAACACCGCGGCAGATGTACTTGTTTTAATGGGCTGCAAGGGTGCTGATGAGCACTCTTGTAGTCCATGGACATGTCCTCCCTCCAGCAGAAAGCCCATACAGAGGCCCAGGCTGAAAGCTAGAGGACACGTCTGCAGGAGCCTACATTGCACCTGTAATCTACTGATTGCAGGTGTAATGCTTTCCACGCTCTAGAAGGAAAAAAAATTAAATGCACATTTTTTTTTCTGCAAAAATGTGTTTATTAATTTTTTTCCTAAGGGGAAAACTTATCCTTTAACAAGGAGACTGGAATTTGTGCACAGTCTAAGTAGACCAAAATAAGCAAGATCCCGTCTGAACTACATCATCTTAAATGCAAAAACAAGCAAATGCTAGATGCTTAAATGGCAGAAAGTGCTTTAAAGAGTATGTAAGCCCAACATTTTATATTCCTGATATGTGCCTGCTGTACCATGTACTTGTATGAAACCATACCTCGTTATGTTTGTATTAAATCAATAGTATTCGTGACAGTCCCTCTGCTTTACTATTAAAACTGACCGTACTGAGCAAGAGAAGACACCTGGTTCGTTCTCTAGCTAGGCTGGGAGCTCAGCTTGCTCTCCAATGATCGGACCTGTTCTGAAACCACCCCAAAAATTCTAAACATACCCGCGGGGTCTGGTAATAGATGTTAAGGGGAAACCCCACAAAAATCTAGAAGAAAAAAAAAAAAAAAAACAAACACACACACACACCTAAGGTGCCCCCCCCCCCCCCCCCAAGATCCATACCATACCCTTACCCAAGCATATGCAGCCAGGCCAGCCAATAAATAGGTGCATTAAAAAGGACTTGTCAAAAATAAATAGTTTGATTACTTCATTTTATAACTCCCTCAAGACAGTGACAGGTATAAAATTGGGGGTGCCCCCCCTTTAAATTCTTGCTTTTTTTGTGTGTTTACAGTATGGTACAGAAGTTTTATGCAGGCGTGAAGAAACACTGTAAAGTAAGAATGCTTTCAAAATATTTCATTTTAACTTTTATCAATTTACAAAATGCAAAGCGAACAAATAAAAGAAAATGCTAAATCAAATATTTGGTGTGACTACCCTTTTGCTTCAAACTAGCATCAGTTCTTCGGCTCGATTCACACCTATGCATGTTGCTTTTGAGCGTTTTTGGAGGTTTTTTTTTCATGCTTGCCACGTTTTTGAGCCGCGTTTTTGCCGCGTTTTTGCCGCGATTTGCGTTTTGCGTTTTTTTTTTTTTTTTTTCAGTTTTTTTTACAGTCTAAAAAAAAATGTAAAAAAAAAAATGTAAAAAAAAAAAAAAAAAACCCGGCAAAAACGCACCAAAAACGCTGCAAAAACGCTGCAAAAACGCTGCAAAAACGCTGCACTTGCGTTTTTGATGCTTGTCCATTGAAAACCATTACATGCAAAACGCTGCATTTTGCATGAAAAAAAGTCCCCGACCCTTTCCAAAAACGCAAAGAAACAAAAAAGCATTGATGTGAACATGTTCCATAGGAACCCATGTTAAAAAATTCCCGTGCATTTCTGCAAAATGCATCAAAAAACGCGCTAGTGTGAATGGGGCCTTACACTTGCTAAGGCCTCATGTACACTGGACGTTTTCACAGCTGCTGTTTTTGGCTTCAGACGTTTTTCTACAGTCAATAAACTCTCCAGTATGTTATCCTATGTGTCAATGCACACATAGGCTGTTATCAACCGTATCTGGCTGAAAAAAAAAAAAAAAAAAAAAAACACTCCAAAAATGAGTGGGTTCCGAGAGGCGTTTTTCAGCTGTAAAAACGCTCCAATGTCCAAAAAACACAGATAAACGCTCAAAAGCATGGTTCACCAGCGTTTAATGGTTTTGATCCATTGAAAAACTAAAAAAAAAAAAAAATGCTATTGCAAAAACATTGAAAGACTCACTGCAAAGCTACTGGCGTTTTTTGAACGTTTTTTTAGAACGTTATTATAAACTAAGACAGGAACAGCTGTGTAGGAAGCTTAAAGCTGAGTGAGCAGCCAAACTCTGCTTCTAAGGTGAGGTTGGAAGTACATTTAATGTCACAGGTCATACACCATAGCAAGACTGAGCACAGCAACAAGACACAAGGTAGTTACACTGCATCAGCCAGGTCTCTCGCAGGCAAAGATTTCAATGCAGAATGGGGTTGGGGTCATGTGATGTCAAGCTCTTATGAAGAAGCACAAAGAAACAGTCAGCGTTGATGACAGACACAGTGGTAAGCAAGGGAAATTTAGTGCAGCAGATAGAAAAAAAGACAAATCATGCTTATTCCCTTCAACAATGGAAGATGTCCAGCAGTGCCATCAGCACAGAGCTGGTGGAAACCAGTGGGACCCAGGTACACCCATCTACTGTCCAGAGAAGTCTAGCCAGAAGTGGTCTTCATGGAAGAATTGCAGGCAAAAAGCCATACCTCAGACATGGAAGCAACACTAAGCGAATCAACTATACATACATATAAAAAAATAGGAAGTGGAGTGCAAAAAAAAAAAAAAAAAAAAGGCTGCTGGTGCTCCAATGAGTCAAAATTTGAAATATTTCCTAGCAGCGGTAGGCAGTTTGTTCAATGAAGGGCTGGAGAGCTATAAAAAAACAAACAAAAAAAAAAAACATAGGAACTGGAGTGCATGGTGGAGGTTCCTTTGCAAGTTGGGGCCCTGATCGCATCAAGTCTGCCTTACATGAAGAGACAGAAGGATATAATACGCTGATAAATACGGTAAATGAAATAGCTTCATTAAAAGTTAATACACAAAAAAAAAAATCGGTACAGGCATTCAGTATTTAAGGAATGTAGAAAATATAATAAACTCTGCACTAGCCAGCAAGTGAGAAAAATCCTATGCATCAGTGTGAGAATATAATGTTAGCTCAGGAATGTAAACAATTTGAAATTATGCACCAGAGGGAGATTGTTCTGTGAATGAAGGTACACTAAGGTCTGGTTCAGATGTACAGCTAGGGTGTGGTAAAAGGAAGCGACTGAGCTGTGTGTTTTTACCACCCACCTAAACATGGACATGCAGCCGTTGCAAACATGCCACAGCAAAAAAGAAACTCATGTAGCATTCTGCGAGCAGTACCACCGTCAAACATGGCCCACTTTACGTGTATGGGGCCACATGACAAAGCAATTCACACGGTTGAAGTGCCTAAGGTCAGTATTTTCAGGGTTACAACAGCCAGTGAGGAGGAGACCTACTTGTTGCCTATCAAATGATCTCCAAAAAGCAACACCACCTTAGTGTGTCTTCAGTGGTGCAGTGTTACAGATTGAAGAAAAAAAAAGACTAAAAATTGCAAAACAGAAAAAGTTAAATCATTCATTAAATAAGGCATGTCTTTAGTTATTTGACTACTGACGAGATAAATACCATAGTTATTTTAAAGGCAAAAATTCATGTGGTATTGAACCAACACCTCCAGGTCTTAGAATGGCCCAGTCAAAAGGTCAGACATCAATCCAACTAAGAACTTGAACATTGCTGTTACCAACAGTGCTCAGTGCCAACCTAATCTAGCCAAGAGTCATTCTGCCATATTAAAAAAAAAAAAAAAATAATATCCGACAGCCACTGAACTAACCATCCAACATTAATACAGCGATCTCCCCCGCAGAGCTGTTGTGTTCTGACAGGGAGGTGCCGCCGCCTTCGCGCGCCCCCCCCCCACCACCACCACCACAACTCTCCAATCAGCGCTCTCAGCCATTGGCTGAGAGCACTGATCGGGAGTCGGTCGACTGCTGGTTTTCCAGAATGCTTGTCCAACAGAAGCTGGCTAAACCGCCGGCTTCTGTTGGACAGACCAATATACACACGCGTTGAACGTCTACCATTTTATTTTATTTTTTTGAACAGGCAAATGTCTTTCGACATTCAGACCGTGTGTACTCAGCTTTACTTCAAAAAGGCTGTAATTGCAGCCTTTTACCAAGTAGTACTTTTAAAAACATGCTGCTATATAAATCGGAGGGTTTAATTCTACTACAAAGTCATTTTCAATTCAAGGTTTTAAACACTACAAAATGTGATAGAGGTGATTATTTATGCAAGGCATGGTATTGAGGAACTATATAGTAGTCACTGACAGCACCATTTTTTCTTCCACAAGAAGCAGAGCCAAGCAATGAAGCAAGTGTCTCTGAAACACTATAATCCAGTGATGGTGAACCTTGGCACCACAGATGTTTTGGAACTACATTTATAATGATGCTCAACTACACCGCAGAGTGCATGAGTATCATGGGAAATGTAGTTCCAAAACATCTGGGGTGCCAAGGTTCACCATCACTGCTATAATCTATGCTGCTCACAGTAACCAAGTTATAGCTGTGATTTTTCAGTGCAGGTAAAGAATGAATGAAAGGAGAAAGGCTGCTTTACACAACACACAAATTTACCCCAGTAAAGTACTAAACCAAAAAGTTGGAATAAGATGCGAGGATACCTCCATTTTAAGAAGTATTTCTTTGTAATGGCATTAATAAATAAAAGCGCACAAACTACTGTACGAGCAACTAACACACTAAAGAGTTTACCGTTCAAGTCATGATGGATAAGATCAGCAAAGTTTGGGTCATCTCCCCACCAAAATATCCAAAGTTCTCTACGTCCAGGGCGTTGATCTCGTCGCCATACGCTTAGCACATCAGCCTTCAGACATCGACTGAAACTGCTCAATATGGGATCTTCTTCGGTGACTGGAAAGAGGATTGGAGCAGAAGTGGGACCCTGCCATACATACTGCTTCCATTTGATCCCCGTAAGGTCAGCCTGGAAAAAGAAATGAAACATTAACATATAGCCAGAGAAATAAAATAAAAACCACCCAAAGTCTTGCACTTGCTTAAAACAGGTAAACCGAATCCTGACAATTTGTGAAAATGTAGTATTTGAACACGAAATCAACCTAATAAAGAATTTTGCAACACAGGATTTTAACTGCCATCTGCACAAAAAAATAAAAATAAAAATTGTGTAAAATATTCTGTTTTGTTTTTGTTTCAGATACCCAACATTAGGGGTGCAACGGATCAAATAACTCACGGATCGGATCGATCCTCGGATCAGAGTCACGGATCGGATCATTTTCGGATCAGCAAAAAAAAAAAAAAGACAAATCTTGTTAAACCCACCGGAGTTTTACGTACGGATTACGGATCAATGACGATCCGTTGCACCCCTACCCAACATGTATATGTACTAGGAGCCTTGCTTAAGAAAGAATCATAGTTTGTGTGTAGACCATGCAGTGAAAGGCCCATTTTAGTTTTCCAATATTTAAGGACATAAGCGTGGACAGCCTAAAACGTTGTAGCAGTCATATCAATACCCATATTTACATGCGATTGTCCAAGCTATTGAAGTATTAAACGTTTATCTCCAGCTTTTATTTAAGTTTAAATAGTTAATTTGGACCAAGCTGGTCCAAACAAACTATTACCTTCACTACTAGATGTGTTCGTTGTGTACACTGTATAAACGGTGTGTAGCCTCGGCTACTTACAGTATACAGCTCTGTGCTCCCCTCTTACTCCCCAAACAAGAATAAGTTAGGCTGAGCAGCGCTCAGCCATTTACAGGGAGCTTTGTATTCTATGCGGGCCAGTTAACACCAGAACATGGTGCTGGAAAGGTGCATTCTGTGTACATTTCCTGCAGAGCGTTGCCCTGGCGATCTGCATGCAGGTGCCAATGTATTGTTAATGGCACTGCAAAATGCAGTACCATGCGATTTGGTGCAGTGCCTTTTTAAAAGTAGTACAAGCACTTTTTACAGCTCGATGAGTTTTGCAGCCCATTCAAATAAATGGGCTGTCAAAATGCAGAACGTGCACATTTACCTGCAATTCCTGCTGCGAACCAGCCCTCAAAGAATATAGAGCCTCCAATGATTGGCTGTGGTGGAGAGGCAGGTGGATGACATTACAACCTCCAACTCAGCCAGTCAGAGGAAGCTTTGTCTGGCTTGATTTTGTTCCAGTAGCGAGTAGAGAAGTTCCCGTTTCACTGCTGGAACATAGGGTTAAAAACTGCAAGTAGCCATGGTTTCATACAGCAGGCACATCTAGTAGTGACGGTAATCATTTGTTACCACAAGCTTGGTCCGCACACAAACTATTTAGACTCAAAAAAAAAAAGCTGGAGATCATCTTTAAAGCGGAGGTCCACCCACCTCTGCAAAATTTAAAACTCAGCAGCTGCACATACAGTAGCTGCTGACTTTTAATAAAATCGGACACATCCCTGTCCTGGAGTCCAGCGATGTTGGCACCGCTGTAGGGTGAGAGACAGGTATTCTGCCCCTAGAAAAGCCGTCAAATGTGGCACCGGAGAAGGGGGGGGGGGGATGCGGGAGGAGTACAGTGAGCAGAAGTTTTTTTTGGGTGGAACTCCACTTTAAATTTAACCCAAGAGAAAACATTTAAATGGGAATTGTTTCCATCAAGCAGCTGTCAACATAGTGCTGCCTATAAATCTTGTATACTGAAATAATCCATGGGCACAGCTGGGTCTACAAAATCCCAAATGACAGCAAGCAAAATTTCAACATTTTCACCAGACAGACAATCACAAGGGAGCAAATTACAGAGAAGAAAAAAAAAACTAAAAAACTAAAAAGTGATTGATACTCCCTCATTACAATACGATTTGCAACAAAAAGGAGAATTGGACCACAAACATTAAGAACCTAATCAGACCTGTGCACTGCAGTAACATAACTGCAATGCACCCTAATCTGTATCATGCAATGTAAATGACACCCCAATAAACCTAGACAACGCATTGTACAGTTAGGCCCATCACAGTGTCAACCATCTGTGCATTGTGGGGAGTTAAAAAAAAAAAAAAAAAAAAAAAAGAAGAAGAAAGAGAAAAGCTCCAGGTCTGTTAAAGCCTTTGTTGTGGCAGCTTTGCCACAACATACAAATTACTGCATAGTAAGAAAGTGGAAATATCACCACACATTATAATCTGACTTTGTACAATCAACTTTAAGGCCTCATACACATGGACGTATTTACAGCAGCGTTTGAGCTTTTTTTGCAGCTTAAAAACGCCACTCCATGTTATTCAATGGCCTCATACACACCATGGCGCTTTTGAGCTGTAACAGGCCTTGGCGTTTTTAAGCTAAAAAAAAAAAAAAAGAAAAAAAAACCCAGGGCCAGCGCATTCTGAGGCTCCAGGGCTTGAGCCGTAAAACACCATAAAAAGGTGTTTTCTGGAGTTCCCTATGGGAGCCCATTGATTTGAATAGAAGTCGCACCAGAAGTCAGATCAAGATGATCTGACTTCTGGTGCGACTTGTGTGCTGAGTATCTTGAAGGGGAACCCCGCCAAAATGTAAAAAAAAAAATTTGCGTAAGGATCCCCCCCCTCCCAAGACCATACCAGACCAGTGGGATGCATTTTTAATAGGGTTGCACCGATACCGTATTTTTACCAGAAAGTACAAGTACTAGAGATGCACTGAAACATATCAGCCGAAAATTGTGTGTTTTGGCACTTTGCCAATAGAGAAAAAGGTACCGATAATGGCGCAGAAAAAGCACACGATTTTGCCGTGATTTTACTGTGCTTATGGTGCGTTTTGTTTTTTTTTATAGGTCATGTAGGGTGTGTTATTGATGCGTTCTTACTACATTTTCAATGCATTGCAAAAGGGAGGTGTGTGTTTTTTTAACTGATCAAAATGTAGCAAGCAGGATTTTTAACACAACGGAAGTGAACGGACCAGTGTGAAGACACACATAGGATTTAAAGGGATGCATTTTTCTTGAGGTTTTCCTTGTGCTAGAAGTGCTGATAATGGCCAACAATAATATCATATTTATTAAAGTTCATGATATTAATTAAAATTAAAAAGTTGAATACAATACAATTATATATTTTTTTTGGCCAAGTGCATCCTGAATTTTCAGTTTCGGCACCAAACGTTCCATTCGGTGCACCTCTAACGAGTACAGATACTTTCGGTCAAGTACCGATACCTTTGCGGTGCAAGTTAAGCCCATACAAAATGAATTGGCACAGCAAAGAATCGCATGCGATTTGAACAGAAACGCAGTGCAAATTCTGTCCAAATTGCATGCGATTTCCCCCACCGCTCCTGTGTGAACCCAGGTTTGTCATAGTGACCAGCCTGGGTTGACATAGGAGCGTCATGCGGTTCGGACAGGAATAGCACTGCATTCCTGTTCAAATCACATGCGATTCTTTGCAGTGTGATTTGAGCACATTCATTTTGTATGGTCTCAAGTCACACTGCAAAGGTATTGTGTCAGGTGTTGGAGAATTTGCACTAGTACTCGTGCAAATGCTTAGTATCGGCATTGATACCTATATCTGTGCAACCCTAATTTTTAACTGCATAGACAGTCCAAAATCCAGGTTATTCTTGGGCAGTTCACACTATTGCATTGGGGGGGGGGGGGGGCGAAAGAAGTATAGCAAGCTGCATTTTTCTGCACAGAAATGCATGCAAATACACTGCAACTCAATGCAGGTTACAATAAAGCCCCAAAGAATAAAGAATGTGGAAATTACCTCAAAAAGAAAAACAGAAGCTTAGTAAAAATATGCACATTAAATGCATGCAAATGTGCGTAGAAAATGCACATGAAATGCCAATCACTGCACATGCAAAAACGTGCCGTTTCTGGTGTGAATGGGCCCTTATGGAACCAGTGAACAAAACATACCCATCGGCAAAAAAAAAAAAAAAAAAGATAAGAATTTAAATGCTCAAAACAAGCACCTGGCTTCTTGAATTTATCCAACACTGCCTGCTACCACCAATCTGCTGACTTGACTACTGTGATTAACATAAAATTATATAGCTTGAAATGCTAAACCTCAAGACAAAAAACAAAATAGAAAGCAGGGAAAAAAAAGATTCTGTAAAGATAAACCAAAAAATATTGTTACTACTTCACTTATGAACGAGTGGCCTAGCTGGCAGAAGCACATTCCTGAGCTATAATTACTTGAAAGACAACAATACAAAAATTTCAAGGTTTACCACTGATCACTTACTAACAGCTGGAATTCAGCCTCATTTTATCTTCCTTCACAGAGACAAAGACGGGGGATGGGTGTAAATGTGTTCATTTCATTCATCACAACTAGGTTACAGACTGCCAGCATGTACAGAAAGGGTTTGCAGAAACATCACACGCTACAGTTTTACAAGCTACACTAAAGCTGGAACTAGGAGGTGTTTGGCATCAAAGATAATGAGGCCAGGCACGCAGCTCCTTTGAGTGGCATGATAACTGGTCTTGAACCAGTGGTTTGGCTTATCAGTCTGTGTGTGTTGTATGTTATGTTTTGGTTTTTGTTTGTGTCAGTCATAACTAATCCTAGGAAGACCCACCAACTCAGATTCTCCACTTGTACAGTTTAGGTTTCATCGTATTAAAGATTGTGTGCTGCAGGCTGCTATAGCATATCCAATTTCAAGAAAAAAATAAAAATAAACACCCTTAGATCACTTATTTCCTTGCCTAGGTAATGATCTAGGTTATATAAAATGTTGCACAATTATTAATTTTAGTAAAAATTTAAATAGAGCAGAAGTGCTAGACAAATGTGTAAAACTGTTGAAATTCAACTGCAATAAATCTCAAAAACTTAAAAAGAAATGTAAAAAAGAAAAACAAAAAACCAAGACGAGTGAATGTAAAAAATCTAAACAGCAACAGATTACAACATGAGGGGATTATCTGAGGACAGGGGAAGCTGCAAGAGACAAAAGAAGATGAAAACATGCAGATGAAAGCACGCTGTTAGAACAAGTCATACATGTGATACCAAAAAGACTTGTGTAAAGAAAAAAAAAATGATATATATATAGTAGGCAAATCCGCTAAAAAACATAAGCAAAAACCACAAAACACAGCATATCTTAAAGTCAGGGCCAGGCCCATCATAAGAGCCATGAAAATGGCTGCTTCCTGCCTCCTCCTTCCCAGGCTCCACTCCCACAGAGAGAATAGGAAGGGCTGAATACAGCCGGAGCACTGAAAACACAAGTAACCTTGGATCAGAGGATTTGGACAGACAGTGCAAAATAAGGTCTGCTGAGGCCAGACTCTGCACTGAATAGAAAGTGCATTTCAAGAGCGATAACCAAACTGTGTGACATTTACAAACAAGTCACAGCTTCTGGGCAGACTGCAATCAAGATGAAATAACTGGGCCACACACATATATACACACACACACACACACACACACACACACTAGTGGTTTGCAAAACAAACATTTTAACCACATACATTATACAATCTGGTTGTACTATCTCCCCTAGATCTACCATCAACTATGTAGTGCAAAGACTTTTCTTGATTTAAAACTGATGCTTTATTCTTGTCCACATAATACATAGTTTTGGCAACTATAAATAAAGTTGTACAGAGATTGTACAATTCGATTGTATGGCCAGCTTAATATTTTGTGCATTTACATTACATTTTTTTTTTAACAAAAGAATAAATTCGAGCCTTGTCAATAGGCCATTAGACCATACACATTATACCCGGACCATTCCAACAAATTCATATTTACCAAGCTGGCCAGACAGGTAGATCTAAAGGGGGTCATACACTATATAATCTGCTTATACAATCACCTATCAACTATGCAGTGCATGGGCCTGCCTAAGGCAATACAAACTTAATGTGTCATCTTATTCCAAAGTTTTAAAGAAGATTGTCCAATCAGACTGTATAGCTCGCTTAGTGGAGACTGTCCAATCAGACTGTATAGCTCGCTTAGTGGAGACTGTCCAATCAGACTGTATAGCTCGCTTAGTGGAGACTGTCCAATCAGACTGTATAGCTCGCTTAGTGGAGACTGTCCAATCAGACTGTATAGCTCGCTTAGTGGAGACTGTCCAATCAGACTGTATAGCTCGCTTAGTGAAGACTGTCCAATCAGACTGTATAGCTCGCTTAGTGGAGACTGTCCAATCAGACTGTATAGCTCGCTTAGTGAAGACTGTCCAATCAGACTGTATAGCTCGCTTAGTGGAGACTGTCCAATCAGACTGTATAGCTCGCTTAGTGGAGACTGTCCAATCAGACTGTATAGCTCGCTTAGTGGAGACTGTTCAGTCAAGATTGTATAGCTCGCTTAATGGAGACTGTTCAAGAGTATATAGCTCGCTTAAAGAGGAGTTCCACCCAGGGGGTCGGGTAAAAAAAAAAATTAAAAGTCAGCAGCTACAAATACTGCAGCTGCTGACTTTTAATTGGTCACTTACCTGTCCCAGGGTCCAGCGATGCGGGGGATCGAAGCCCCGCTCGTCTCCCCCTCCGTTCAGCTGCGCCGGCATTGCAACTGTGGGCGCCGGGCTGTGGCTTCACAGCCTGGCACACACAGCGCATACGCGAGCGGCGCCGCACGCCGTGATTGGCCGCTCAGTCACCTGGGACCTGTAATGGGTCCCAGATGATTGACATGAGGGAGGGAGCAGAGCGGAGCCCTTCCTGTGCCGAGGGGGAAGTGATGTCACCAGCCCAGGCACTGGAAGGGGTAGACTACGAGGGACCCCCTAGCAACAGGCATTTAGAGGTGAGTAAAAAAAAAAAATATCCAAATTGTTTTTGTTTGTTTCTTTAGGATTTTTCATGTATTTTTGTTTTTTTGGGTGGAACCCCACTTTAAGCCCCATACGCTGATTTTTGTCTTCAGATTTACCAAAACCATATAATATCAGGTCAAACCCTAGGAGTTTCAATTTGTATGCAATCAGGCAGGCCCTTGCACTACATGGTTTTGGTAAATCTGAAGACAAAAATCAGCAGAAAATCGGATAGTGTGTATGGGGCTTTAGTGGAGACTGTTCAATCAAAATTGTATAGCTCGATTAGTAGAGACTATCCAATCAGATTGTTTAGCTCAATTAGTGGGGACTGTCCAATCTAACTGTATATGCAAAGGAGGTTGTATAGCTTGGTTAAAAGGAGACTGTCCAATTAGATAGTATAGATCACTTAAAAAGGAGATTGAGCTATACATTCTGATTGGACGCGTAGCCTCCCTGGCGGTTTTCCCGAGTGTGGCTCTGGGTTAAAAATCAGGACCATTAGCGGTAACCCCGAACCACACTCGGGATTACATCGCAGGATCCTGGTGTGGCTTTACTTACCTTGTCCCCAGGATCCTGCGATGTCCCCCGCAGTGTCCGTGGGCTCCGTCCTCCTCCAAAGCCTCTCCTTGCCAGGCTCCGTTCCCTGCGAGCGGCGCGACGCACGGGGGCGGAGCCTGGTGGCAAATTCAAAAAAAATGTCAAAATCATAACACATACAGTACTGTAATCTTACAGATTACAGTACTGTATGAAATTATTTCACATCCCTTTTATCCCCAGTGCTTTGGCCAATGCCCTGCATGCAGTTTTATGTTATATATACTGTTCTTTCTGCCTGGAAACTGGAGATTGTCCATAGCAACCAAAAAGTGTCCCTTTACGTCAAAAGTGGCTTTAGACCAGCTAGATAACAGCGATAGTAAATTAGAACACTTGCAGAATTAAGCGATAGTGAATCGTGGGGAAATGTATTTTATTACTATTTATTTTTATTTATTATATTATAATTTATGTTTTTGTGTTTCAAACTTTATCATACCCGGGATATCTACTAGACTCTTGTTTGCACAGATTTAAGGGTGTTATTGTTAAGAATTACAGACCTACAATATAAAATGCCAAATTTCCATGCAAAATAATTGTACCGCTTTCAGCACCTAAAATCCGAAATAATCATACCGCCAGGGAGGTTAAAAGGAGATTATCCAGTTAGATTGTATGGCTCGCTTAAAAAGGAGGTTGCCTAATCAGATTGTATAGCTTGCTTAAAAAGGAGAATGTCCAATGAAACTGTTTAGCTTGCTTAAATAGGAGACTGTCCAATCAGATTGTATGACTCACTTAAAGAAGATTGTCCAATCAGATTGCATAGCTTGCTTAAAAGGGTGGGGGGGGAGGAGATTGTGTAATCAGCAGGCAGAATCTAGAGCAGCTGTGCATAGCAACCAATACGCTTCTAGCTTCAGCTTGTCCAGTTAAGATTTGAAAATGAAAGCTAAAAGCGGATTGGTAGCCAGTCTTCTGAAACTACCCTCATTTACCAAACACCAAACAAACAACCCACAGGATTTCAGAGGAAACTACAGACATTGTCTGTGGATTGTGACATAAGAGGGGAAGAAGAGTGCTGTATACTGTGGGATGTGGATGAGGCCGGTGATCGGTGTGTTGTTGGATGTACACACACGGTGTCAGAGTGAGATCTGCTGATGTGTATATACGAGTGTCTGTCTCCCCGATCTACTCACCAGACAGAAGAGGTTGGAGTGGCAATCCTCCAGACTGGCCCCGTTCGGCACAAAACATGAACTCATCCTCACAGTCAGGGAACACACGCCATTATCCCACCCCGAACAAGAAAGAGACACACAACACACACAGCTGTGAGCAGCCAGCGACCTCCTCCTCCCGGACACTACACCATCATCCTGATCGGAATGGCTGCACGTGTGATCGGAGGGGGTGGAGAGGGGGGTGATCGTGCCCTTCTATGGAATGTCCGTGAAAATGGCGCAACGAGCGGCCGATCCGGTGCTTTAGAGGCGCCGGTCTCCGGGCGATGTCGTCCCTCCCCCGCCGCTGGTCCCCCTTCTCGGGGCGCAGAGCATGGCGGGAACCGCCCGGACACCGGAGCGCTGAGAGGCCGCTGGGGCCTGCAAGCTGAGGGAGAGGCGTCTGACACAAAGGAAGAGCGGCGAGTCCTCGCTCAGTCACACGCCGCCGGTCTCCGGGTGTTTGTCGGCTTCTTTTTCCTCACAGGTTCGCCATTTTCCTCTCCTCCTCCTCCCTGTGTCTCTCCGCTCCTGCGCACAAACGAGCCGCTCTTCCCCTCCGCTAGGGCTCGCCTTCCTGGCTCCTCTCCGCTTCCTCTCAGATCAATCCCAGCGATGGGAGCCGATAACTACCAATAATACGATCAATGTCGGGCCAGCTTTCCCATTTGAATTTACAGATTCCTTTCTTTAATGGCGGCCGTGGTAGCTGCTCGGCCTCTCGCCGGCGATTGGTCGGGGCGGCGTCATGTGACCGGGAAGCGGCGCGGTCGATTGGCTGGTCTAGGCTGTAGACTGGAAACTAAGCGAGTTGGGGGAGGTTTGGGAAAGTAGTGACAAGAGGATGCCGCTAGGGGGCGAAACTGTTTGGTGGAGCTCCGCGCCGCTCGCTGGTGACACAGCGCTAATACAAGTCTGCAGCCCCAGCCTGGGAAGTTATTTTCAGCACATCGCAGGCGGCTAAAGATAACTTCATTGTGCCTTCATCTAGGGGCATGTACCTGCACTGAGGGGCGGCTCCTCCACTACTCTACACACGGGCTTCCCTAACTTCTCTACAAATACACTCTTCACACAGCCAAATACAAAGCCTGTCTATTATTATTTACAGAGCCACAAGTCATTACACACCTGTGCTCCTATGCCTAGTATTCATACTGTGCGCGCATCTTCGCCACACTTTTCCATTTATTTCAACGGGTTTCCTTACGCGCAACACACGTCAAAGTAGCTAATGTTAATGGGTTTTTTTGTTTTTTGCACTGAGCCAAGCTGTTTTTTTTCACAACAAAACGCAGGACCTGCTTTTGGCGTGCCATTAAGAAATAACAGCACCACACGCGTGTTGCGCGTTTTGGCTCATATTTTTTTTTTTGCATGTTTCTGAAAAACTGTACATTTCTGCTTGCGTTCCCTGAATGTTTAGGTACCAATGTGGCCCAAGGCTAAAGCCGCATACACACGATTAGACTTTGCGATGGGAAATGTTCAATGACAGGCCGTTGGCGTTAAATCCGACCGCGTGTATGCTCCGTCGGACAATTGTTGGATTTTCCGCGGGCAAATATTGGCTAGCAGGTTTTAAAATTTTCCGCGGACAAATGTGTGTTGTTGGATTTTCCGAGCGTGTGTACACAAGTCCAAAGGACAAACACGCATTCTCGGAAGCAAGGACGAGTCGGAAGCGGTCGGTCTTGTAAACTTACGTTTGTAATGGAGAATTAACATTCGTGACGTGGAAAATTCTGAAATCTCCAAATGCAGCGCACAATTCTCTTCTTCTTTAATGGGATGATAATGAAGCTGCTATGCTGGTGATACTGATGGAGTTATTGCAAAAAAATTTTCAAAGGTTTTTTTTTTTCTAGTGATATCAAGAATAATATTTTTATGCTTTTTTTTATGTTGGCAAGTTACCACAACACCATTATCCTGTAGTTTTTAAGATCAAATATACAACTACCGGTATGTTGGTGTTCCTTGTTAATTTTACATTGTATTTTTTAAAATGTAACTGCCTACTCCCAAACTGTCATTTTGAAGTAAAACACATACCGTAGCCAAGTATTATTCTACACAATTTTTTTTATTGTGCATTAAAAAAAGAATACAAATAAAATTAGACATACTATCTGCCAATAGAACTTATCCAAAAATATACCAAATCAAATCATTATTCAACCAAAAAAATAATGTAAAAGCAATAACTCCAAGGCCAATAATAAATAACACGTTCTCTCCTCCAATTCCTCAACATGGCTGGTTGACGAACGGCTGTTTAGAAAGGAACTGAAAAGCGCAAATCAACACTCGCCCAAACTTCTGCTAAAATTAGCAGAAGGAGCCCAAAGTGTGGCGCTAAAGAGCTGAAAAACCACATAGTACGTCAGTACGTCACTACGTTTGTAATTGTTGGCCATCAATTGTGTGGCCGTGTGTATGCAAGACAAGTTTGGGCCAACGCCCTTTGTACAAAATTCCACGGTTTTGTTGGCCAACAATCCGATCGTGTGTACGAGGCTTGAGTTCACGCTTGAGTTGAACATCTCTGGTCATTCTTAAGGCTGGGTACACACTGCCGTACACATCGGCTCACAGCAGGGGTCCGGTGCGTCTCCATTCACCATTTCACGTCCGATTTTGGCCCCAATTTTTTGCCTAAATTCGGACCTGAAACGGACTAGAAGATGCACAGGACTCCTGTGCAACTCGCACCGCAGCTGTCCCGGAGATGTGTGAACCGGCTCCATTGAAAGCCAGTCACAATCTCCTGACATGCAAATTGGGTTTGGGGGGGAAAAACACTCATCCAACTCGCAAAAGTGTGAACCCAACCTCAAATGTTTCTGAGCGTTACTTACTTTGCAGGCTTCTTTAATCTGTATTATTTATGCTATGTTGTATTTAACCACATGCCTACTGGGCACTTTTACCCCCTTTCTGCCCAGGCCAATTTTCAGCTTTCAGCACTGTTGCACTTTGAATGATAATTGGTCACGCAACACTGTACCCAAATTAAAATGTTATCACTTTTTTCACACAAATAGAGATTTCTTTTGGTGGTATTTAATCACCGCTGGGTTTTTTTATTTTTTGCAAAGCAAACAAAAAAAAAGAACATTTTGGAAAACAAAAACCTTTTTCATGGTTTGTTCTAAAATTTTGCAAACGGATAATTTTTCTCCTTCACTGATAGGCGGCACTATTGGGCACTGAAAGGCAACACTGAAGGGCACTTATAGGTGGCACTGATATGTGATACTGATGAGGAGGCACTGATATGTGATACTGATGAGGAGGCACTGATAGGCGGCACTGATATGTGACACTGATGAGAAGACACTGATAGGCGGCACTGATGAAGTGGCACTGATAGGGAACACTGAAGTGCACTGATAGGTGGCAAAAAAATGAGCTTAGGGGAGGGTTTGTGAAAGATAACGCTTATGCTCAAAAAAGCTCAAAGGAGCTCAATAAAACATGCAGAAGAGCGCAAAAAAAGTACAAGCTTCTTCAAGTAGAAATAATAGCTCAAATGCCTGTAAAAGCAGCTTTTTTTGAGCTGCAGTGTGCATGAGCCCTTTGAGTAACAATTGCTCAGTCATGCACCACTGTACCCAAATACATTTTTTTTATCATTTTTTTGAGACAGAGGTTTTTTTGGTGGTATTTAGTCACCACAGTGTTTTTTATTTTTTTGCTATATAAACAAAAAAAGACCAAAAATTTTGAAAAAACACCATTTTCTTCATTTTTTTAAATAAAATTTAGGCCAAAATGTATTCTGCTACATTTCTTTGAAAAAAATAACCCAAACCAGTGTATACTATTTATTCTGTGTGAAAACTATAGACTCTACAAACCACGGTATATAGTATATGGTATTTGAAAATTGTTCAGTCCTGATGCTGAATAGACAGTATATGGTTTTTGAAAATTGGTCAATCCTGATGCTGACTGCCTATCTCATTTCTTGAGGCCCTGAAATGTCAGGGGAGTACCAATGGCCCTTTTTTGGAAAGTAGACAATCCAAAGTATTTAGTGATAGGCATGGTGAGTTTTTAAAGAGAAGTATGGGTTTTTTCTTTTTCATACTTACCTCGGTGGTTGGAGCATCAGACCGATGTCCCCCTGTGTCTCTGCACTGAGAACCGAGCCACAAAACACTGCCGATGGCTCGGTTCTCACTACTCTCCAAGCAGAGCGATGCTGTCAGTCAGCATGGCCCCTGGTCTGCTTCTCCACACTCATTGGAGAGATGAGCTGTGGGGGGGTGGGGAGAGGCTGTCTCAGTGTCTCGCTTAGACTGCCATCAATCAAGGCAGCTGGGAAGTCAGGATGGCGCTTCCTCGACTGATGGCAGTGACGTCAGCGGAGAGCAGACTTCAGACCGCTCTCTGTGGAAAACAGGTCACAGGAGTGCAAAAACTAATTGCACTCCTGTGACCCTTAGGAGAAGCCCAGCCTAAAAAGCTCAGGCTGGACTTCTGCTTTAAGTTGTAATTTTTCGTCAGAATTTTTTGTAATATGAAGAAATTAAATAATGTGTTTTTCTTTTCTCACAAAGTTGTTATTTTAACAAGTAATCAGGAACACTGTTGTTGGCTTACACTGGTCTGGTGACACTGGGGCTAGTATGGCCGCAATCAGGAACACTATTGCTGACTTACACCTGTCTGATGACATTGGCACTGGTGTGAGGACAATCAGGGATACTATTGCTGGCTAAGGCAGGCCATTCACGGGTTGCAGGAAAGAAATACGCTAGATTCCCCCATCAACATAGAGTTGACAGGGTCATCCCTCCCACTGAGCCATTGTATTCTCCCGGCTGGGGAAGCTGTCCCCACCCGGAGAAGACAATGATTATTGCTAGAGGCTATACCAGCCCCTAGAGATAATCGCATGAAAAATCCAGCAGGCTGGATTCAGCCTGCCCATACATGGTTTGATTCTGGGCTGGTTCCTGCTGAACCAGCCAAGATTAGAACCATCTATGGCCAGGCTTACACTGGTGTGGTGACACTGTGATTGGTGTGGCTGTGAAAAGGAACACTGTTGCTGTCAAACACTAGTATGGTGACTGGGACTGGTGTGGTGTGGATCAGGAAAACTGTTTCTTGCTGCACTGGTCATGTGTGGTGGCAATCAGGAACACTGATTTTAGCTACACAGGTCTGGCAATGGGGTTCATAAATGCCACAGCTGCAATGCTTTGCAGATGTGACAGGATTTATACCCCCTGTACGTCTGCCAATTGTGACCCATTCAAGTGAATGTGGATGCTTGTGCAGATTCCAAGGGTTTAAAGCAGGTGGTGAGGAGGCGACACAATGCTTACTCACATGTGAATCCTTATTGTGACATTTTGACTGGTGTGGTGATGATCAGGGACAATGTAACTGGTGTGGCGGTGATCAGGGACACGTTAACTGGTGTGGCGGTGATTAGGAACAATATATCTAGTGTGGTCATGATCAGGGACACTAGGACCGACATGGCAGTGATCAAAGACATTGTAGCTGGTGTGGTGATGATTAGGGATAAAATGACTGTTGTGGCAGTGATTAGGGACACTGTGAGCAGGTAATGGTGATTAGGGACACTGACTGGAGACAGTATGTAAATTTTTTTTTTTTTGCACTGTGGTTGCTTTTACAGCCATGATGGCTGTATAAGCAATCATTTTTGACACTTTCCGGCTGCATTTATTCAGCCATTGAGTACTGGTGTGATAGATGTGATTGACCACAGCTATCACATGGTACAGGGCTACTGTGATCGACCCTGTACCATGTGACTACTGTGACCAATCATAGAGATCACAATAGGAAACTATGGTATCAAGAATGACAGCCCTTGTTTACTACTGGTAATGTAAATGCTGTGATTGGTACAGATGGTACCAGGGCCAGTCACAGCAGCCCAGTACCCCCATCTGTAATCATCTGTGTTTGTGGACAAATTGGTCACAGATTGTGCAGTTGCGCAGTCCCAAGGCCACGCATGAGTGTCTGTTCTGGGAGGACATACGAGTATGTCCTCCCAGAACTACGCTTGTCCCACTTGGCCACTACACATTAATGGAAGTGGTTAAAATAGACATAGCTTCAGTTTTATTTTCTGTGTAAAGTACAACCAAATTCACCTATATGGCCGTCTAAACAAGTACCAAATCCAGTTTCTATGTGATGCACAAGTCTCATAAAGTAAAAAAAAAAGCTTACCAGTGGTATCCAAAGCCTAATGTCAACCCTTCTATCAATAAACATATAATTCCACCCTTTGGTGTCTTTCCAAAGATTGTATTCTACACTGCAGATTGTGAATTCGCAGTTACTATTTGTCCTAAAGTTCAATAGTATTTTTTCAGGCTGTCAACTAGTGGACCATAAATATACTGTAAATACAGTTTTGTTTGTATATGTCTAACGGTTGGTGCCCGTATTGTTTATAGTAGGATCATGCAAAACACAAGCGCCATGATGTGCTGTGCAGCCACATACTGTATGTTTGAAACTGTATGCAGAAAAGACCTCTGTTTTAATCTAGAAACATATAGGTAGGTCCTGTTTTCTGATTGGTAGTATGGTAAATGTTGTTTTGTACAACCTCAGACTCCAGTCCTCTTTGGTTGCAAGCTCTCTTTCAGCAATCTGTCAAAATCATTATCAACAACAAATAAATATGAAATACACATCGGCTGGATGCTCTTCTTAGCTGTACTCATGTTTTAGAAAAGTTTAGTATACCCTTTAGTAGGTTTGGAACATATGCATCCCAAGAGTGGCATTTTTTGCTGGATCCTCAGTGTTTGGTCAGTGACATTAGCATTACAAAAGGAAAAATAAAAAGGAGAAAAAGAAAGGAGAGAGGGGAGTGGAGTAGAGTGAAGGCATGGGGGGAGGGGGCTGGGAATTCCCTCAAAGGTGGGCTCCCCAGCCTTTTCATCTACATTTGTTGGCAGATAATTGTTTCTCCAAATGCTCTATATTTTGGTAAACTTAGATATAGTGTCAGGTAAGATAGCCATTACATTTTTCATTGAATAACATTTAGGTGAGACGATCTTTGATTGTCTCATAGCTTCCAAGGTTATGTTATAGTTTGCATGGCTGCCTGGAATATAATTGCTAGCAACATAAACTGATGGTGGTGTAGGTTTTGGATAGAGGTTTAAATAGGGGTTTTTAAATGAAATTCCCAAGGACAGTATATCATTTGGTACACTCTTGGCCAAATGTGTTTGATATTTTAGCAATCCAAGAATACATGTCTAAATGTTTCTTCTGTAGTGCAACCCTGGAAGGATGTGAGTGAATATTCTCATATAAAGTGGGCTATTCTCTTGGTTAACAAGTTCTAGAGCAAAGATGTTTATAATTTGCCTCCACGAAGAACATATTGATGGAGTTATGAGGCGTAGTGTCTCAGATTTGTTTTAAATAGTGTATAGTAGCAGCTTCAACATTCCATTTTAGTCTTCAGTTGTCCAAACACTCCAGATAGTACAGCTGGCTGTAGATGGATTGAAAGTCAGGCGGTTCAGAAGGTAAGGACCAAGTGTCGATCCATCTATGGCTGTTCCCATTCCAGAGAGATCAATCTAATGATTGCCTTCTCTCGACATGGTTTGTTGAAAAATTTTCCTGTCGCTATTGGGGTGCAGGCAGCCAGAGGGGTGACACCATCAAGGTGCTGTCAAGCCCCCCCATCAGTGTAGTGTGACTGCGGGCTCTTTTCCCTGCTCAGTCCAGCAGAGAACTCGGCGGCGCTGTGTCCGGAGAAAGGCGAGCTGTCAGAGGTTTCCCCCACTTGCCCCCCCCTTTCTCCTGTCAGGGAGAAGAGATGGCGGCTCTCACCAGGTTCCCCGCCCAGCTTTCTGCCCGCTCCGTTCCTTCCCCATTGGCCATAACTGAGGGCCAATAAAAGGAGACTAGGAGAGGAGAGCATCATGGGACATGTAGTCCTGAAGATTGGCGGCCCCATTTTCCACAGTAAGCAGGTTACAGCTCGATCAAGTGAGGGATTGAGAGACTGCAGCCTGGAAACCAGCTGAGGGAGTGAGTGCTACAGGACAAAGAAAGAGGCTTGTGCTGGATGGAAGCCAGAGAGAGAGAGAAAGCCACGCTACCTAGCGCCACCAGAGAGCCACGCTGCCCAATGCCACCAGAGAGAGAGACTGAGCCACTGCCAGGATACAGACATGTAACACTACTGCCCAGACTCGCCCCCGGGAAACCCAGAGTGAGCGATCGTCCAACCGGAGGGATCACTGCTGTCGTTTCGCTGGGTCTGGTAAGAGGGCCTGTCGGCCATTATCCATTACTTACCCTAGGGACTGTACTACGCGTGCTGTCTCTGACCATGACAATGTGATAATGACATTGTCGAAAAGGGGTGGCGCATGAGTGACCCTAAAATGATGCCCCCCTGAAAAAAGTTCTGCGGACGCCCATGCTTATTGGAGGATTCTTCATCCTGCTCTGACTGTCCTATGAGCCTGCATGACCCCTGACTTCCTGTTTGGACAGGGCTGATTATCCCTGTGTTGATCACATGCAGACCCCCCCCCCAAAAAAAAAACTCTCTAGCAATACATAACAAACTTAGCATGTGCAGAGTGCCCCCAAGGATCTGTTCTATCAGGAGATGGATTAGGGACAGTGGAAAGAGGGGAGGATCAGAGAAGACGGGATCAAACAGCCTTTTTACACAATGCAGAGGATTAACCCCAGGTTCTGCAGTGAGTATAACAAGCATGCTTTACTGCATATACAGACTGATTTTACTGTTGTGGGTTTAGTAACACTTTAAGTTTCCTTGGCCCACCTCTGCATCTATAGTTCTCAGCACTGCCTATTTCTTTGTGCTTCAAAAGAGCTTGAACAGCATATATTGAAATCCCAGTCTGCTTTAAAATCTTTGCCTGGGAGAGACCTTACTGATGCAGTATAACTACCTTGTGTCTTGTTGCTGTGCTCAGTCTTGCCATGGTGTATGACCTGCGACATGAAACTGTTTTCCACAACCTCACCTTAGTAGCAGAGTTTGGCTGTTCCTCACCCGGGTTTAGTAACACTTTAAAGCTAGACAGGTGCGTTTTTGTTTTGTTTCAAATCGAAATTCAGACAACATTTTCAGTATTCGGACATTTGGATGTATCTGAATTTCTGAATCATAATAGTAACAAATTTCAGTGAATCCAAAATAAATTCTAACTAAACAATTTATGGAAATTCGAAAATGAACTTGAATTTGAAAATTATTTTAAATTTGAAATGGAAACATATTGCGATAAATACAAGTATACAATACTGAAATAGTGTGATGATTCATACTTAGGCTGCTTAATAGAATAGAATGGAATAGAATAAATCATCATATAATAGAATAGAACAAAACATAATAGAATAGAATAAAAATAAAGATATAGAATAGAAAATAAAGGAATAGAATAGAAAAGAAAATAGAATGGAATAAAATAGAGTAGAATAGAAAATAACATAATAAAATAGAATGAATTTAGTCATCTTCCAAAATTCTAAATTTGAATTTTGGAAGACATCCGTATTCGTTCTATTCTATTTTAATCTTTTGTATTTTTTTCTGTTCTATTCTACTCTTTTCTATTCTATTCCTTAATATTCTATTCTATTATGTTTTATTCTATTACTTTATTTTGTATTCTATTCTGTTTTATTCTATTCTATTCCTCTGTTTTCTATTATATTCTATTATGTTTTCTTTTATTCTATTGCTTTATTTTCTATTCTATTGTATTCTATTTCTGTTTTATTCTATTCTATTCTATCAAGCAGGAATCATCATCTTATTTCACTTTGATACATTACTGTATATATTGCAATATGTTTCCATTTCAAATTTATTTTCAAATTCAAAATAATTTTGAATCAATTTGAAAATAACAAATATACGAAATGAATCCGAATATTGGAAAGGAATTCTGAAAAAGAATAATTCTAACATAACAAATATGACCAAAACTAAGTTATTAACTTAACAAACTAATCTGAAAGATTTCCATCATGCACATCTATACTTAAAACTATGAGGAACAGAATCATGCAAATGCCCAAATGCCTGTTAAGAAGTTCTTACCAATGCCTATGGGGTAGATTGTCTAAAAGCAAAAAACTCCCAATAATTTTGCTTGTACATGATTGGGTGATGTAAGTTAGCAGAGCTTCGCCCCATTCAATAAGCTTAGGGGAAAATCTTTTGTAAAATGAAGATTCCCAGGCTATTTGTCTTTTGTAAATCAACCCCCATGTGTCCAAAATATAACTTGGGCATGCCCATAAGTTGTGCTAGTGTTTAAAACTGTGATTAACAGGCATCACTGTATTGTTCCCAATTGGACTTAAAACTATGATGAACAGAATCCTGCAAATGTCCAAATACCTGTTAAGAAGTTCTTACCAAAGCCCACGCGGTTGATTTACTAAAGGCAAAAAACAAGCCATATTTTTGCTTGTACATGATTTGATGATTGAAGTCTGTAGAGCTTCACCTCATTCATTTAGACCCCTTTCACACCGAGGGCGTTTTGCAGGCGCTATAGCGTTAAAAATAGCGCCTGCAATCCGCCCTCAAATAGCTTCTCCATTGTCTCCAGTGTGAAAGCCCGAGGGCTTTCACAATGGAGCGGTGCGCTGGCAGGACGTCAGGAAAAGTCCTGCCAGCAGCTTCTTTGGAGCGGTGAAGGAGCAGTGTGTTTACCACTCCTCCACTGCTGCTCCCCATTGAAATCAATGGGGCAGCGCTGAGATACCGCCGGCAAAACGTCGCTAAAAATAGCGGCGTTTTACCGCTGACGCTATGGGCGGCTTGGTGTGAAAGGGATCTAGGTTAAGGGAAAATTATTTTACAAAGTGAATTTGCAAACCAACTCCCATGTGTCAGGACCTGAATCGCCTGCTGGTGGCACAGAGGTTCCCAGAGCGGAAAGTTGTGTATCTGGTGTCCACCAGCGGCTGTCTCCCAGCTGCCAGTAGATCCCAGCAGATCCCAGTCCGTCTCCATGCTGGATAGTGATAGTGTCCAGTCCACCTCCAAGCTGCCTGGCGATGGGATCCAGTCTGCCTCCATGCTACCTGGTGATGGGGTCCAGTCCACCTCCATGCTGCCTGGTGATGGGGTCCAGTCTGCCCCTATGCTGCCTGCTGATGGGGTAAAGGCCGCCTCCATGCTGAATGTGTCCAGTCCGCCACACCATGATGCCTGTTGATGTGGTCCAGTCCGCATTCATGCTGCCTGCTGATGGAGTCCAGTCCGCCTTTACTATGCCTGCTGATGGGGTCTAGCTAGGGTTGCCACCTCATCCCTTTAAACCCGAACACATATGAGTTACACGGGTTCTGAGGCTAATTAAAGGCAAATATGGCAACAAGTGAGTTTAATTAACTTAATCAGCCACAGAACCTGTGTAATTAATATGTGTTCGGGTTTAAAGGGATGAGGTGGCAACTCTAGGTCTAGTCCGCCTCTATGTTGCCTGCTGATGATCAGCTGCCCAGCCAGCCTGTGAGGATCTGCTGCCCACTTCAAGGGATATGAATACTTTTTCAAGGCACTGTATAGCCTATAAAAAGGAATTGTGTATCTGTGGTTAGGCATCCATTGCTAAATGTTTCAAACTTTACCGTTAAGCCCATGAAAGAAGAATCTTGACACAGCTTTGCAAAAATACTTGAAATATAAAAAAAAAAACACTGTTCACCATTTATCAAGGTCTTTAAAAAAAAAAAAACAACAACAACAACATCAGGAGACCTATAGTTTATTAAGGCATCCATCTGCACACAAGATTCAATAAAGATTAGTTATTTCACCGATTTCTCTTTTGTTTCTGAGGGTGAAATAGCACCAGAGCATAGCATAATCATTATCATCTTTGGCCAATGGAGCAGACAGGGTGGCTGATAATAAAGTAGAAAGACCCATGCAGACCTTGGGCATTTATTGGGAGGATCACTGTAACAGCTTGTATTTTGTTACAATGTAATTAGTTACATCTGTTACATACAGATGACAGGCTTTCCTGTCACCTGCTCTGTAAATGCAGCTGCATTAAGCCTGGAAAATAGAAAGGAAGCAAGATACAAACAGGTGTCAGTCAATCATATAAGTCTAACACAGGGGTAGGCAACCCCCGTCACTGGTGCCGCAAGCTGCACTTCCAGCCTCCCCATCAGCAGAGCAGTGCAGGGAAGTGTCAGGGCACTTTCACACTGCCAGCGCCCAGGTGTAGGCGGTAAAGAGGTGCTATTTTTGGCAGTGCTTTACTGTCGTTTTTGAGCCGCTAGTGGGGCGCTTTTAATCCCCGCTAGCGGCTGAAAAAGGGTTAAAACCGCTCGCAAAGCGCCCTGCTGCAGCGGCGCTTTGCCAGCAGTTCGGTGGCGCTGCCCAATGATTTCAGTGGGCAGGGGCGCTTTAGGAGTGGTGTATTTACCGCTCATACAGCGCTGCAAAGAAGCTGCTTGCAAGACTTTTTTTGACGTCCTGCCAGCGCAGCGCCCCAGTGTGAAAGCACTCGGGCTTTCACACTGGGACTGCAGGAGAGGCTTTTTTCTGGCGCTTTACATTCGCTATTTGTAGCGCTAAAGCACCTGAAAAACACCTCCAGTGTAAAAGGGGTCTCAGTGAGACACTAATGCATTCCAATTTCAGAATTCCCCATGCTGCACCTGCACTGAGGGGAAGGCACTGTGCCCCCCACACAGTGTAAAAGATGGGAAACATTGTTTGGTTCTCTAATTTTGTTGTAGCTGCGATCGTCAGCTTTTGTGATGGGGAAGGAGGACTGTAATTGGCCACTGCTAAAGCCAATCATAGACCTGCTAGCCCCGTTCACCATCTGGAGGAAGAGGACTCACGTGCTGACGTCACCGCGTACTAAGGTCTCAGTGGACGGGCATCCATGTACAGCCAGCCGGCTATTCGCTATTTCTTATTTTTAACCTTGTAAGTGCATTATATTTTTTACCTTCTATTAAATCGTTTAAACTTTATTACGCTATGGTGAGTCTCTCTTTTTTGGGTTGCCTATGACCACCTATTGGAGCTTTTTGGCTCAGGAGAGCCTGTTGTGTCACCCTTAATACTCGGTGGAGTGTGGATCCCCAGAGATACATGCCTTATCCTTAAGATAGGAGTCCGGGATTGGAGGCACCTGCTACACTTTTTGACTAAAGGCCTTGACCGGGTTTAGGTCACAAGCTCCATTTGCTTGCTAGTTGGTAAGGCTTCATTTTATCTGGTGGTCACTTGCGGTGGTGGATTTGTCACTGAATCATTATTTCATTTATTCTTTTTGAACACCTTGATATTCTTCTTTGAACACTTGATCTATTAATTTGGATGGTTGTCACGGAGGGAAGAATCAATTTAGACTTTCACATTGAAGGACTGTTAATTTCATGGTTCACTTATGATTGTTTATTATTGATTTAACTTATTTCATTATTATCTTATTCAATTTAATATTGCTATTTTTTGTCAATACACTGTATAATTATATGGTTATCATTTAGCACCAGTAGTATTTAAGTGTTTTTATTTTTTAGCGCTGCTACATTTTTTCCAGGGGGTATTCTGTTGGGCCAGATAAGAAGAGAGTTACAGTAGTGGGAAAGATGAGCAGGGGAGAAAGGAGGTACATTGGTGGGACAGATGAGCAGGGGGTTACAGAGGTGGAGCAGAAGAGCAAGGGGTTACAGCGGTGGGGCAGAGGAGCAGGGGGTACAGAGGTGGGGCAGATGTGCAGAGGGGTGCAGAGGAGAGAGGAGGTACATTGGTGGAACACATGAGCAGGGGGTTACAGTGGTGGGGCAAAAGAGCAGGGGGAACAGAGGTGGGACAGATGTGCAGGAGGTACAGTGGTGGGGCAGATGAGAAAGGGGGTTACAGTGTTGTGGCAGATGAGCAGATAAGTTCAGTGTTAGGACAGATGACAAGATGGTTCAGTGGTTGAGCAGAGGTGCATGGAGGTACAGTGGTGGGGCAGATGAGAAAGGAGGAACATTGGTTGGGCAGATAAGCAGGGGGTTATAGTGGTGGGAAAAAAAGAGCAGGGGGTTACAGTGGTGGGGCAGATGTACAGGGGATTACAGTGGTGGGACAGATGAGCAGGGGGGTACAGAGGTGGGGCAGATGTGCAGGGTAGTACAGTGGTGGGGCAGATGTGCAGGGGGTTACAGTGGTGAGGAAGATGTGCAGGGGGTTACAGTGGTGGGGCAGATGTGCAGGGGTTACAGTGGTTGGGCAGATGAGAAAGGGGTAAATTGGGGCAGATGAGCAGGGTGGTACAGTGGTGGGGCAGATGTATATGTGTTACAGTGGTGGGGCAGATGAGTAGGGGGGTTACAGTGGTGGAGCAGATGAGCAGGGGGGTTCAGTGTTGGGGCAGAAAAGCAGGGGGTAGAGCAGTGGGGCAGATGTGAAAGGAGGTGTATTGGTGGAGCAGATGAGCAAGGGGTTACAGTGGTGGGGCAGATGATCCGGGGTTACAGTGGTAGGACAGATGTGCAGGGTAGTACAGTGGTGGGGCAGATGTGCAGAGTAGTACAGTGATGGGGCAGATGTACAGTGGTGGGGTAGATTTGCAGGGGTTTACAGTGGTGGGGCAGATATGCAGGGGGTTACAGTTGTGGGGCAGATGAGCAGGGGGTACAGTGGTGAAACGGATTTGCAGGGGGGACAGTGATCTGAGGTGTGAAGGTGCATGAATTGGGGCTCATCTGAGGTGTGGAGTTGCAGGAATTGGGGCTAATCTGAGGCGAGAGAGTGCAGGATGTTAATTTCTCCCTACTAAAGTAGTTTACAGCATTTACTTTATAAAAAAATCTTTTTCGTGATTGAGAGTGTGAAGTTGACTTTTTTTGTTATAAAGTCGGCGCGCTCAATTTCTTTGAAAACATTTTTCGGCACACTGTGCTCAAAAGGTTGCCTACCCCTGGTCTAACACCTTGTATGTAAGAAAACGGCACTAATGTCAGAGGTGTAAAACATTAAACATTTAGGTTAACAACGGAGGCTTTTGTGGCAATCAGTACTTTTGACAATGCATACTAAATATACTTTGGGAAAAAAAAACACACAAAAAGAACAAAGAGTAGGGTTATTTACCAAGAGTGAAGGGGAGTTTAGTGTAATGGTTATGGTTCAGAAGATTAAATTGAATAACTATAGTGGTTTTGGGTAAATTTTATATATAATATATATACACAATGCTGTGAAAAAGTATTTGCCCCCTTTCTGATTTTTTTTTTTTGCATATTTGTCACACTTAAATGACACAGATCATCAAACAAATTGTATTACTACACAAAGATAACCCGAGTAAATACAAAATTAAGTTTTTAAATGATGGATCATTTATTAAGGCAAAAATACTGTCCAAACCTGCCTGGCTTTATGTGAAAAAGTAATTGCCCCCTAAACCTAATAACTGGTTGTGTCACCCTTGGCGGCAACAATTGTAATCAAGCGTTTGCGATAACTGGCAATAAGTCTTTCACATTGCTGTGGAGCAATTTTGGCCCACTCTTCTTTGCAGAATTGTTTTAATTCAGCCACATTGGAGGGTTTTCCACCATGAATGGACTGTGTAAGGTCATGATACAGCATCTCAATTATATTTAAGTCTGGGCTTTGACTAGGCCACTCCAAAACCTAAATTTTGCTTTGTTTGAACCATTTGGAGGTGGACTTGCTGTTGTGTTTCGGATCATTGTCCTGCTGCATAACTCAATTGCACTTGAGTTTGAGGTCACGAACTGATGGCCGGACAATCTCCTTTAGGATTTTCTGGTATAGCTCAGAATTCATGGTTCCATCAATTATGGTAAGTCGTCCAGGTCCTGAAGCTGCAAAGCAGCCCCAGACCATCACGCTACCACCACCATGTCTGACTGTTGGTATGATGTTCTTGTTATGAAATGCTGTATTATTTTAATGCCAGATGTAACGGGACGCACACCTTCCAAAAAGTTACATTTTTGTCTCATCAGTTCACAGAATACTTGCCTGAAAGTCTTGGGGATAATCAAGATGTTTTTGGTAAATGTGAGATGAGCCTTTGTGTTATTTTTGGTTAGCAGTGGCTTTGGCCTTGGAACTCTTCCATGGATGACATTTTTTCCCAGTCTCTTTCTTATTGTTGAATCATAAACACTGAACTTACCTGAGGCAAGTGAGGCCTGCAGTTCTTTAGATGTTGTTCTGGGTTCTTTTATGACCTCCTGGATGAGTCATTGTCATGCTCTTGGAGTAATTTTAGTAGGCCAGCCACCACTGATCCTTGATCATGTCCTCTTCAAAAGAGAGAAAGAAAAAAAGAGAGAAAAAAAATTAAAAAAAAAGGAAGCCCACCCACTTTCCTACCCATAACCAAAACTTAATTTGTGCAAAACATTATTCAAAGTATAACTAAGAAGGGGGCTTTAGAGCGCCCTATTATATGTGTCAAACAACCAACAATACAAAAAAAAAAATAAGTAATAAAAAAAAAAATATATATAAGTAAAAAAATCTTTGGGCAATGCCACCATAAATGCAGAAATGAACCATTTTGGTTACATCCCCTCCAGCAGTTAACATCCGCCGATAGATATATCTGAGCCAATCGACCTGGTGTACGATACCATCTTGTCAGGAACTTATAAGACATCTCCTGTATATGGTAACTTATTGAAGTATGGTGTGTCGCTCTCATCAGCCTTTTAATCTGCTCTGAAGTAAAATTATAGCCCAGTTCTCTTTCCCATTCTCGAATGAATATTTCATATTTCATATCAAAATATGTCATATTTTGGGCGCTCAGAACCAACCTATACGTTTGAGACAACAATCTGATAAGTTAACACACCATTTCTCAAAAGTAGTAAGCGGGTTCGCTGGCCTAATCTGGTGCTTCCACTTATTGAACAAGTCTGTCAGTTGACGGTATCTCCATACAGCCATTGGTACTTCCCCCAGTATTCAAACCAAATCCACCAATGAAAGCAATTTAACCTCTGGGGCCACGCCAGCGCAATTACCCTTCCCGTCCATTTCCCAGTGATCTAAACTCCCTTAATTTTCCCCTGGGGTAAACCAAGGAAATCCTTCCAATGGTGTTAAAGGGGATATTGGGGGGGGGGGAAACTTTCCTTCCTACTGTTCATTCTATCCCAAGTGGATAGTGTTGTCTTTGTCAGTGGTGATGCATATTCCTACAACCCCCTATAAGAAACCAGAATCCAGGGGGCTCCGGCCAAGTTCCTACCTGCTAATGTTTGCTCCAAAGGCACCAAAATTATTGCACCAGTTCATTATATGAACCAGGGCCATGGCTCTGTAATAAAACACTATATCCCGGAGTCCCACCCCACCCTCCCTGTTTTGGTCTCCTCAAAATCTTGTGTGCCAACCTGGGATGTTTATCTCCCCACACAAAGGTCATGAAAGCCCTTTGTATTTGTTTAAAGAATGTCTGTGGGAGTGTTATGGGTACGGGATGTAAAACGTAAATAAGCCTGGGAATTAAACGCATTTTAGGCGTGTTTACCCTGCCAAACCATGTCATAGTATGACTTCTCCACTTTTGCAAGTCTTTTATTATGGATACCATCAAGGGTCCATAGTTTAGATCATATAGATGCTTTATATCTGAAGAGATATAGATCCCTAAATAGAATATAGAATCAAGGCGCCAAACAAATGGAAAAGATTGTTGCAAGGTGGTCTTCATCCTCAAAGGCACATGGCTTGGCATCAACACTGATTTCTCAATATTTATTTTAAAATTAGATATAAGGCCAAACCTGTCTATTTCCAACATCAGTTCCGTCAAAGACTTTCGAGGAGAGGAGAGGTACAACAGTAGATCATCTGCATAAACTGAGATCTTATGTTCCGTTGATCCAATACAAATCCCCTTGATCTTCCTATTTCCCCTAATCGTGCGCAGAAAGGGCTCCAGCACCATAGCAAATAACAATGGGGACAGTGGGCATCCCTGCCTAGTCCCATTCCGTATCTCGTCACACATCCCATCATCCGTTCTCTCAGACCTATCTCCCTCAAAACTCTGACCATAAACTCCCACCCCACCCTATAGAATGCTTTTTCCGCATCCATTGAAATGACTACACTCGAGGTCTGGTTCGGTCCATTATGCATCCAATGCAATTCATGCAGGGCCCGAATAGTATTATCTCTAGCCTCTTGGCCCTTCATAAACCCTGTTTGATCTGGGCGAATCAATTTAACTATGTTCTTGTAAACTTAGGGCCAGAATTTTAGCCAGGAGCTTAGTGTCAGAGTTAAGGAGGGAGATGGGTCTGTAGCTGGCACAGCACTGAGGGTCTTTCCCTACCTTCAGGAGAACCACTACATAAGCCAACAGTGCCTCTGGAGGCAATGGGTTGAAGACCGAGATAGAGTTAAGGTATCTGCAAAGAGGAACCAACAGGATTGAGGAAAACTTTTTACAATAAATATTTGTGAAACCATCAGGTCCCGGGCTTTTACCTAAAGGCAAAGCCGCAATTGCTCCGCCCAGTTTTTCAATGGAGATTGCTTTTTCCATTTCCTCCAAGGCCACAGATGGAATGGCCTGTAGCCCTGAGGCCTCAAGATATTCCCGAATTCTATCCAAACGTCCACCCTCCTCCGCCCCCACAGGAACTGAGTCTATGTTATATAGAGATGCATAAAAGCGATGAAACTCAGCTGCTATTGCTTGGGAGTCCACTATCTGCTTATCTTCTGTCTTTATAGTGTGAAAATGACGTGAATCCTGTTGTTTCTTTAGTTGTCTAGCCAATAGTCTCCCATCCTTATTCCCCTGTTCATAGAATCGGTGGGCAAAGTATCTATGTTTATTTTGAACTTTTCAATCGAGAAGCTGTTTTAAGTCTGCCCACAGTTTCTCCAGTCCAGGGCCATCTTAATAGCATCATGTGCCCCTGGGCAAAGTAATGCTCTGGGGCCCCTACAATGAAGACAATGCAGGTAAACAGACATCAAGTAGGTAGGAGGCAGACAAGCAGGGCTTCCCCTTTTGGGTGTAGCTCCGCATTAACTACATGAACAATCATTCTGTACAGCAAATAGGGATGAGCCGAACACCCCCTGGTTCGGTTCGCAGCAGAACATACGAACAGGCAAAAAATTTGTTTGAACACACGAACACCGTTTAAGTCTATGGGACATGAACATGAATAATCAAAAGTGCTCATTTTTAAGGCTTATATGCAAGTTATTGTCATAGAAAGTGTTTAGGGACCTGGGTCCTGCCCCAGGGGACATGTATCAATGCAAAAAAAAGTTTTAAAAACGGTCATTTTTTTGGGAGCAGTGATTTTAATAATGCTTAAAGTGAAACCATAAAAGTGAAATATTCCTTTAAATTTCGTACCTGGGGGGTGTCTATAGTATGCCTGTAAAGTGGCGCATGTTTCCCGTGTTTAGAACAGTCCGAGAGCAAAATGAGCTTTCTAAAGGAAAAAAAGGAAATTTAGTACTCGCGGCTATAATGAATTGTCGGTCATTGAAAAAAAACGACATGGGATTCCCCCACAGTCCATTACCAGGCCCTTTGGGTCTGGTATGAATATTAAGGGGAACCCCGAACCAAAATTTAAGAAAAAATTTGTGGGGGTCCCCCCAAATTCCATACCAGGCCTTTCAGGTCTGGTATGGATATTAAGGGGAACCCCGCACCAAAATTAAAAAAAAAAGGCGTAGGGGTCCCCCTCAAAATACATACCAGACAAGGGTCTGGTATGGATTTTAAGTGGAACCCCGCACCAAAATTTAAAAAAGAATGGCCACAGGAAAAGAGGGGGGACGAGAGAGCGTCCCCCTCCTGAATCGTACCAGGCCACATGCCCTCAACATGGGGAGGGTGCTTTGGGGTGTCAGCCCCCCAAAGCACCTTGTCCCCATGTTGATTGGGACAAGGGCCTCATCCCCACAACCCTTGCCCAGTGGTTCAGACAAGACAGAGAAAATGAATCACCACTCAGGTAGACCTGCTTCCAGCTGTGTATGAGTAAATCCTTCAGAGGAGGGGAGTCCCAGGTGCTGGCTAAATGCAAATTGAAGCAAGGTTTGAAGCAGGAAAATCTGGATGCCGCACACCGGATAAAGTTGAAAAATCTTCTTTATTGTAAAACTTGGATCATCAAAAATACAGGACAATCAGGAAGATAGTACAGACACAGCTGACGCATTTCGCACTCTAATTCGAGCGCTTACTCATAGCTTGCCCAGTGGTTGTGGGGGTCTGCGAGCGGGGGGCTTATTGGAATCTGGAAGCCCCCTTTAACAAGGGGACCCCCAGATCCAGGCCTCCCCCCCATGTGAAATGGTAACTGGGTACAAATGTACCCCTACCATTTCACAAAGAAAGTGTGAAAATGGTAAAAATGACAATACACGGCTTGGGACAAGTCCTTTATTAAAAAATTAAAAAATAAAAGTGTCCCATGAATTCCATTCATCTACTTCTTCTCTCGCTCCGACGGACCGGAAAAAAAAAAAGCCTCACGCTGCCACCGATCTGCCTCCATTGGAGGCACCTGCCGTAATGCCTGGCCTCCCAGGTGACAGTTCTTTTATAACTGAGGGCGAGGCCACACGATGACGTCTCCGGGTGACCTCGCCCCCCTCTGACGCACAGGGACATCCCTATGGCTTCCCCATAGCGTCAGAGGGGCCGGCCACCAGATGATGTAACCGAGTGACCCTGCCCCCTTGGACCCTCTTCGACTCTAACATCGGGCTCAACCCTAATAGCAAAGAAACCGTGGGAAAATACTACATACATAAAGAACCAAAGCTGTCCTGTGCATATAATATGTCTGCTAGATTGATGCCTCCCCAGCACTATGGCCCCTCTACACCCCAGATATCCCTCCAGCACTCTGACCCCTCTACACCCCAGATATCCCTCCAGCACTCTGACCCCTCTACACCCCAGATATCCCCCCAGCACTCTGACCCCTCTACACCCCAGATATCCCCTAAACACTCTGACCCCTCTACACCCCAGATATCTCCCCAGCACTGTGACCCCTCTACATCCCAGATATCCCCCCAGCACTCAGACCCCTCTACACCCCAGATATCCCGCCAGCACTCTGACCCCTCTATACCCCAGATATCCCCCCAGCACTGTGACCCCCTCTACATCCCAGATATCCCCCAGCACTCTGACCCCCCTACACCCCAGATATCCCCCGAGCACTCTGACCCCTCTACATCCCAGATATCCCCCAGCACTGTGACCCGCTCTACACCCTAGCTATCCCCCCAGCACTCTGACCCCTCTACACCCTAGATATACCCCCAGCACTCTGACCCCTCTACACCCTAGATATTCCCACCAGCACTGTTACCATATACCATAAGATACTCCTCGTATTGTGACCCCACTACATCCCTGATACCCCCTACACTGTGGCCTCTCTACATCCCTGATACCTCTAGCACTATAGCCACCCAAGCTACCCCAAGCATTGCTATCTCCTATACACACCAGATCCCCCTTCAGCCTTGTTTTTCCCCATACACCCTTGATATCCCCCAGCACCTTTTCCAGTGGAGATACAGTGCATGTAAACTTTTGGCTACGTGCCCACCTCCAGCACTGGACTCCTCTATACCAATCAAGCAGGCAGAAGGAGGGGTGGAGGAGGGAGCATCCCTCTGGGCATTCCAAGCGCTTTGGTGCAAACAGTGCTGGACAACTGGGCTCACCATGACACCATCTACAATGCTACTTCCCAGGCGGGCTCTCAGTGCTGCCAACTCAGCAGCTCCCACTCCAGCTCCTACCCTGCAGGTCTTTGAGTCCCGAGCATTCAAGCTGCATGGGGCGGGGTCAGAGCATCACTGGTGCTCCGGCCCTGCCCCTCCCTGTTGGCTGTGAAATACTGGGTATCATTCTGCACAGCACAGCGCACTGCTGCCAGCCTGCCTCCCCTGTGTATCCGTCACTCTCAGTGCCATCATGGGGCCCTCAATTTTGGGGCAGTGTGGGCTCAAGGACCAGCTGCTTTGGGGAAAGTGCAGGGGCCCCCCATGCAGCTGGGGCACCTGGGCAGTGCCCAGCTGTGTCCACTCATTAAGACAGCCCTGCTCCAGTCTCTGCGCGTCCTCGGGTTTTAAATGGGCCTTATGTTTAATTTCAAGTTTATGTAGTTCTTCTAAGAGCTTGACCATTTTCTCTGTCTCTCTTTTTTAATACGCAATGGCTTATAATGAACACCCCTCTGATGACCGCCTTGTGGGCTTCCCATACCACTTGGTTAGACACCTCCTCTAATATATTGGTCTCAAAATATAATGCTAATGTGCGTGATAAGGATTCGACATTCTGTTTATCATCCAAAATAGATCCATTCAATCGCCATATTCTTTCCAGGCGCCCAATCGATGCCGGCTATATTGTTAAACTTATAGGAGCATGGTCTGACATGGTGATTGACTCAATAGTTGATAAATTTACATAATTCAAATAATATTGATCGATCAACAACATATCGATCCTTGAATATACATTGTGTATTTTGGAGTAATAACTGAAATCCCTATTTCGCTCATGCAGTACCCTCCAGCTGTCCACCAAATGCAGAGAGCGAAGGTGCTGTTTAACATATCTTAACGCCTTAGGAGACACCAAGTTTTCCCCGAAGAGGTGTCTAGACTAGGGTCCAAGGTAATGTTAAAATCCCCTCCCATAACCAATAGACCTTCCCGAAACTTTCCCAGGATATCCAAAGTTTTAGTTTTTAGCTAGGGTATAACACTGGCCCTGGATCTTTCCTTTAACAAAAAGAAAGCGGCCCTCAGGATCTACTCGTACTTCTGCAGGTACTAGGGGACATTGTTTGTGTATAGCTATTGTAACTCCTATAGCCCTAGGAATGGGTGAAGCGCATGAAACCATTGATTATATGGAAAAAGAGGCATACGAGGGGTTGACCCTGCCACGAAGTGCGTCTCTTGCACAAAAACTATCTCTGCCTTCATGTGTTCATTACCAGTTCATTACCAATCGAACAAACCCTCTCACATTGTATGATACAATCTTCATTCTACCTGCCATTCTCTCATTACTCCCATGAGTCTCTTATTATACTGCTGTACCTGATCGGTGTCTTCGCCTGGCCTTCTGAGCTCTCTCGCCTTGGATGCATCTGATGAGAAGAAGAAGGAGGAGAAAAAAACAAAACAAAAAAATGCTTTCATATCTGCCTTCTATATATATATATAATACACTCTTTAAATGTGCTTTAAAATGCACGGTTTTCCCTTTCATGAACAAGGAAATAATGACGTTATTATGGTTATGATGTTGGGCTGGTATAATAATGCTATGGGCTGGTATGACATTTTTTCCAGGGCTGGTTTTTATTCCCAGTCCGGCCCTGTCTATGGCTCATTCATGCCACATCAGTACTCATCCATGCCACACCAGTGCTCATCCGTGCCACATCCATGCCACATCAGTGATCATCCGTGCCACATCATATGCCACATTCATGCCACATCAGTGCTCATCCGTGCCACATCAGTATTCCTCCGTGCCCATCAGTGCCACTACAGTGCCTCACAAAAGTGTAATAGGCTGTCAAATTAGATTTGAAATCTATTCCCCCACAGAACACCTGATGATGCTCCCTGCATGTTGGGCCTCTGTATGTGGCCAGGCTGTGGAAAAGTCTCACAAATGTGGTATCGCCATACTCAGGAGGAGTAGCAGAATGTGTTTTGGGGTGTAATTTTTGCTATGTGCATGTTATGTGTTAGAAATATCTTATATATGGACAACTTTGTGTAAAAATAATGCGTTTTCCTTTTCTTTCCTCATTTTTCAAAAACTTGTGGAAAAAAATCACATGTTCAAAAGACTCATAATGCCTCATAGATTATACGTTGGGGTGTTTGCTTTCCAAAATGTGGTCATTTTTGGGGCGTTTCCATTGTCCTGGTGCTCCAGGGCCTTCAAAAGTGTAAGAGGTAGTCAAGAAAATATATGTGTAATTTATGCTCCTAGAATGTCTGATGGTGCCCCCTGCATGTTGGGCCTCTATATGTGGCCAGGCTGTGTAAAAGTCTCACACATGTGGCATCGCCATACTCAGGAGGGGTAACAGAATGTGTTTTGGGGTGTAGTTGCAAGTATGCATATGCTGTGTAAGAGAAATAACCTGTTAATATGACAATTTTGTAAAAAAATAAACAATAAAAAAAGAAAGAAAAATAAAATAATTTTGCAAATATTTGTGGGAGAAATTTAAAACTTCAAAAAACTCACCATGTCTCTTGCTAAAGATCTTGGAATGTCTACTTTCCAAAAAGGGGTCATTTGTTTTTGTACTTTCTTGGCTTGTTAAGCTGGCCATACATGAGCCAATTTTCTTGTTCAATTTTCTTTAGATTTACCGTACCTTCAACTATGTAGTACTAAGGGCCTGCCTGTTTGCATACAAAAATTGAGCATACAAAAGTGTTTAGGTGCGAACTCATATTATATGATTTTGGTAAATCTAAAGTAAAGTTGTAGAAGAAAATTTTATAATGTATGGCCAGCCTTAAGCCACGATGCGAAATTCAGAAGGGGATTGTCGTTTGACAGGCTGTTGTCCGAAATTCTTACCATCAGTAAGCTCCTTTCGACAATTGTTTTCTAATTTTTGGACAACAATTGTTGGATGACAGGCTAGTAAATTTTTGGTGAACGACGGCTCTATGTGTGATTTTCAGGAGGTCACTACACAAATCCGTTACACAAAAGTTGAAAGTGCAAACACACATGATCGAAACCAAGGAACGAGCCGAAAGCAGTCGGCCTTGTAAACTACGGTTTGTAATCTAGAATTGACATTCGCGACGCAGCAATTGATGAAATATTGAAATGCAGCACACATTCTCATCTTCTTTAACCACCTCAATACTGGACATTTTCGCCCCCTTCCTGCCCAAGCCATTTTTCAGCTTTCAGCGCTGTCGCACTTTGAATGACAATTGCGCGGACATACAACACTGTACCCAAATGAAATTGTTCTCATTTTTTCCCCACAAAAATTTCTTTTAGTGGTATTTGATCACCTCTGCGGTTTTTATTTTTTGCGCTATAAACAAAAGAGTGACAAGTTTTAAAAAAAACACAATAATTTTTACCTTTTGCGATTTACTAAATATCCATTTTTTTTTATCTTTAAAACAAATTTTCTCTCAGTTTAGGCCGATATGTATTCTTGTACATATTTTTGGTATATTGTTGGGCCTCTGTATGTGGCCAGGCTGTGGAAAAGTCTCACAAATGTGGTATCGCCATACTCAGGAGGAGTAGCAGAATGTATTTTGGGGTGTAATTTTTGCTATGTACATATTATGTGTTAGAAATATCTTATATATGGACAACTTTGTGTAAAAATAATGCGTTTTCCTTTTCTTTCCTCATTTTCCAAAAACTTGTGGAACAAAATCACATGTTCAAAACACTCATAATGCCTCATAGATTATACGTTGGGGTGTTTGCTTTCCAAAATGGGGTCATTTTTTAGGCGTTTCCATTGTCCTGGTGCTCCAGGGCCTTCAAAAATGTAAGAGGTAGTCAAGAAAATATATGTGTAATTTATGCTCCTAGAATGCCTGATGGTGCCCCCTGCATGTTGGGTTCAATGGTGGTTCAATTATCCTGACTGGACGTTATATGACGTCCAGCAGGATAAGCCGCGATCGCGCACCCGTGGGGGCACACAGTTCGGCGATCTGTGGTGCGCCGTGTCAGTCTGACACACCGCTACACCGATCTCGGTAAAGAGCCTCTGACGGAGGCTCTTTACCATGTGATTAGCCATGTCCAATCGCGGCTGATCACAGTATAAACAGGAAGAGCCATTTATCGGCTTTTCCTCACTTGCGCCACCAGGACTACAAGGGATGTCCGCCACACATTGATGAGCAGGTATGCCCCCCCAACGGCCACCAGGGATGCCACACAGTGCCCTAAAAGATGGAAATCAGTGCCCACAAATGGTGCCAGTTAGTGCCCACTATGAATGCCTGCCAAATGTCTCCTCATTAGTGATGCCCATCAGTGCCCATCCATGCCACCTATCAGTACCACCCATAATCACCCATCAGTGCAGCCTTTCAGTGCCCGTCAGTGCCGCCTATCAATGCCCACCAGTGCTGCCTATCAGTGCCCATCAGTGCCACCTCATCAGTGCCCATCAGTGCCACCTTATTAGTGGCTGTCAGTGAAGGAGAAAACTTACTTATTTACAAAATATTATAACAGAAACAAAGAAAAACTTTTTTTTTTCTAAATTTTCTGTATTTTTGGGCAGGAAGGGGCGAAACATTTAAAATATACATCGGAGGATCCTGCATTTTACTTATAACCTCATATTCATATATTCTTGTTGACCAATTTGCTTGGGGTGAATTTTCACTACCAAAAACGGTAACCCCTAGCCACACTCTGGATTGCATCGCAGGATCCAGGCAAAGTTACTTACCTTGTCTCCAAGATCCTGTGATGTCCTCCCGCTGTGTCCGTGGGCTGTGTCCTCCACCCTATGTACTGTATGCCGGGCTCCTTTCCCTGCGAGTGTCGCGATGCACGGGAGCGGAGCCCGGCGGCAAATTCAAAAAGTGCAAAAAAAAATAACACATACAGTACACTGTAATCTGTAAGATTACATTACTGTATTAAATCATTTCACATCCCTTTTGTCCCTAGTGCTTTGTCCAGTTTCCTGCATGCACTTTTATATCATATATACTGTTCTTTCTGCCTGGAAACTTAAGAATGTCCATGGCATCCAAAAAGCATCCCTTTACGTCAAAAGCTTTTTTGACCAGCTAGAAAACAGTGATAGTAAATAAGAATCACTTGCAGAATTGAGCGCTTGTGATTCATGGGGAAATCCGTCATCAGACACCGAAAGTGACAAGAGCGACAATTCTGCGACTGAGCAAATTTCAGTGTTTTTGATTACATACATTTTATTATTATTATATTATTATTTTTGATAATTATTTATTATATTATAATTTATGATTTCGTGTTTCAAACTTTATCATACCCGGGATGTCTATTAGACTCTTGTTTGGACAGATTTAAGTGAGTTATTCCTAAGAATTACAGGCCTACAATATAAAATGCCAAATTTCATGCAAAACAATGTATCGCTTAGAGGCACAAAAATCTGACATAATCATACCGCCAGGAAAATGTAAGTTCATACCATACAACTAGTAAGTCAGTCACCTCACCTGTATGTATTTCTTTAATGATTATTATTATGGTTATCATATGGAATTCTTTAATTACCAATAGACCTGGTTCCAAAAATGGGTATGATGTTGTGTTGATTACGAACGAAATCATCCACAGAAACAACAGGTCACACAAAATTCACTCTGGAATTATATAATCTTTTTACAAAAGTGAGTTCACACATTATAGAGAAACACTCTCCCATAAACAAACCATTCACTCCATTTCACTGCAAAAGAGGTGCCAGTTGTGGTCCACATGAATCTGCATCCTAGTATATAAAGTGATCATCATGTAGTGGATCGAGCAACAAGTAATACTTACACCATGTTGTTCATATAAGATTAGAATGCATACTTCGGGGGCTGAGCCGGCGCGCAGTATGTGAGGACGTCAGGGACAGAGCTCCGTCCACAGATCCCTGATCCTGCCTTGATCCTAGGAGCAATCTGCTTGATTTTCACATTTCAGGGGAATGTGTGCAGGACGATCGCAGGCACCTCTGAAGATGGTCAAATATGGCCCGTGAAAAACGGTCGGCGCGACGTCTGGTACGCTTCGCCTGGGGATCCCAAGATGGCGCCAATGGCTGGGTGGTGGAGGAGGGGGAATTGCCTCCACTGGTGAGCAATGTGGCCCCAGAACAGCCTGCATCACCTGCAAGCGATCGGGTGAGTCCTAGACCCCAGAGGGCACAGTTAAAGCAGAGGGGGAGATCTTTGGACAGGCTAGAGCAGCATACCAGGAGCTCAGGCTGGGAGAAGGATGGGGTGGATGAGCCATCCCTTACACAGATCATGTCTGCTATACAGGGCTGCCAGAATAAGCTTATAGATTACTTTGAGGAGCTCAAGCTTGAATTCTCTTTCATGAAACATGACATGCAGAATATAAGGGAAAAAGCTTAGGCTACTGATCACCGTATTGCTGCTGTGGAAGATACTGTCAGGCCTATGAACACTGCTGTACAGGTGGCAAAAAAGGCCCTGTCTGAACAGGCTTTGAAAATGGCTGACATGGAGGATCGTATAGGATGGAATAATATCCGACTAGTGGGGTTTCCTGAAGGAGTAGAGGGGAGACACCCCGAGGAGTTCCTGGAGGGATGGCTCACTGCAAATATGGAGCCTGGGACTTTCACTAAAATGTTTGCTATTGAAAGGGCCCACTGTGTGCCAGGCAGACCCCCACCAAAGGGTGCAGTTCCTCGCCCTATGATAGCGAAAATTCTACACTTCTGTGACCGGGAAAATATTCTGCAAGGGGCCAAGATTGGCCCAGAGCTGGATTTTAATGGATACCAGATTTCGATTTACCCTGATTTCTCAGCTGCCACTCAGAAACAGAGAGCCAGCTTCCAGCCTGTGAAGAAACACCTCAGGGATCTGAAATTGATCTACAGCATGCTATACCCAGCTAAACTGCGGGTTGTAGATAAAGTTTTCTTCTTCACTACTCCTGTGGAAGCTTCCGGATGGTTGGATGCCAGAAGTCGCCCGAGGGGAGTAGGATCCCAGCGTCCTCCATAGTATTCTTCTGACGCTTTGCTGTTTGCTGGGGGGAGGGAGTGAGACCCAGGGGTGGTGGGTTGCAGAGATAGATGGATACCCCTTTTGCTGCTACCCCTTTCTTGATGCCTTGCTCAGATATATACTATTTTGCCCTGTCTGACCTGCAGTTTGGATGACGAACTATGCAATTATTCCTTTTTCTTCTTGTTTGGTTGCATGTTACAGAATGTCTCTTTTGTTTTCAGTGGGCTCCTGGTGGGAGGGAGGCCCTGGGGCCCTGGTATCGTCCCCTGCATTCATGGGGGGGATAGGTGACCTGCTCTCGGGCTGTGCTGGAATCATTAGAAATGGAAGTCAATCTTAGAGTGGTGTCCTGGAATGTCAGAGGCCTCAACTCCAAGTTTAAATGCTCCCTAGTCTTTAACTATATTAAGAAATATAAGCCACATTTGATTATGCTGCAGGAGACTCACTTACAGCCCATAGCTATACAGGCGAATAAATCGGATATTAAGAGAAGTTATGTTATTCTGGTCATCAAAATAATGAATAAGTGCCTGACATTTGTGAATTTATATGTTCCTCCTCCCTTCAAGCTTTCTCATCTAGATGATATGTTAAAATTTACATATGAGATAGCGGAAGGCAGGATTTTCATTTTGGGGGATTTTAATGCAATGGCGGATCTGGCTATGAATAGGCTGGGAGCATCTCCTGAGACTTCATCCCCCTTGGCGGGATGGCTGTCAACCTGTGGCTTCTGGGATGTATGACGGTTTCATCATCCGGACACCAAGGAATATTCTTGCTTCTCTGAAACTCATAAATCAATGTCCAGAATAGACACTGTCCTTGCTGGAGGGGAGGGATTGGAGTTATTGAGCAAGGTGGCATATTTGCCTAGAGCGCTGTCTGACCATTCTCCCATTATACTAGACCTTAGGTTATGACCTAAACCTGGAATCCATCACTGGCGCATGGACGCTAGTTGGTTACAGGAGGAATATGTGAAGATTAAATGTACTCAAGCTATTGGTACCTTTTGGGTTGAGAATGAGAAGGTGGGCTCCCCCCTCCTTCAGTGGGAGGCCTTCAAAGCCACGCTAAGAGGGGTTTTCATGACAGAAGTAAGTTGGTTTAAGAAGCAGCTTGCCTCTGAGGTGAAAGAGAAGGAAACAGTGGTATCACTGGTGGAGGCAGAATGTTAGGTCCCCGACTGGGGAGGGATTGCTGGGAATACCGTGCCTGCCTGACTGATCAGACTACTAAACTCAGACTTGCTCAAAGGTGGCGCATATTTGAGTACGGGGACAAGAACAGTAGACTGCTGGCGTACCTGGCCCGACCGGAATATGTCCATATATATATATATATAGTGTATGTGACAGACACGGGACAGAAGTATGCGACTCAGGAGAAATTTTACTCGTCTTTGCTCAATTTTACAGGGAACTGTATGTGTTGTGCACCTCTGGGGGGGGGGAGCATTAAAGACCTACTTATCAAATATTAATCTGCCAGTACTGACTACCAAAGGACAGCACCATTCTGGAAAATGATATTACTGTGGAGGAGGTGGCGGAGGCAATCTCCTCTTTTGCTCCCCAGAAATCTCCTGGTCTGGATGGTCTCCCCTTCTGAGTGGTACGACACTTTATAGTTTGATAGTTTGGCACCCTGTTTGTTCAGAATGTTTGAAGCGGCCAGGTTGGATGGTAGACTGCCGCTTTCCATGAGAGAGGCTCTGGTGGTTCTGTTCCGAAAAGGGGGGAAGGATCCTAGGCTGTGTGACTTCTACCGCCTGATCTCGCTGATGAATGTGGACACAAAGATACTGACCAAAATTATAGCAGAGAGGTTACAGATGGTGATACTAAAGCTTGTGAATGCGGATCAGACAGGATTTATCCCAGGTAGGTGTGCTCAAATGAATATTAGGAGACTATTTCTGAACCTTAAGGCTAGACACAACAACTCTGGGACACGGGCGGTGGCTACCTTAGACGCAAAGAAGGCTTTTGACTCAGTGGAGTGGTCTTACCTGTTTCAGCTTCTGGAGTCCTATGGGTTTGGCCCTGTATTCATCTCCTGGGTTAAACTTCTTTACACCGAACCATTAGTAAGATTATGGGTTAATAGTATTATCTCTGAACCTTGCCCTATTTTTTGTGGGACTAGACAGGGGTGCCCATTGTCTCCACTCCTGTTGGCCCTGGCCATAGAACCCCTAGTGACTAAGTTGAGGTCTAGTGATACTTTCTCTGGCCTCCGGTTTGGGCAGCTGGAGGAAAGCATGTCCTTGTATGCAGATGACATGCTGCTGTATTTGCAGGACCTAGGTCCCTCACTCTCAGCGGCCTTTGGGTTGATTCAGGATTTGGGGACTTCTCTGGCTTCAGGCTTAACTGGGCCAAGTCGTCTCTATTTCCCATTGATGAACATGTGGTGGCCCCTACTGATTGCCCCATTCCGCTGTCAGGACCTTTTAAATATCTATGGGTTCGGATACAGCTCCCCATCTCTAGGTTTTTGGAGCTGAATTTGACACCGAGTATAGGAGCTCTTCAGGAGAAGGTGCAAAAATGGCAGAAGCTACCACTTACAGTGATGGGTAAAATAAAATTATTTAAAATTATTTTTCTCCCTAAGTTTTTGTACATCCTCCCAAACTCACCTATCTATGTGTCGAAGCAGGTCTTTAGGAACATAGACTCTGTGGTGGTGGGATTTTTGTGGGGATCTCGAGCCCTCAGGGTGTACATGGCCGTATTGAAATTGCCTGTCACGATGGGGGGACTGGCCCTTCTGGATTTGCGAGCCAACTTCTTTGCAGCACAGCTGTCCTTCCTGCATTGGAGATTTTTTCCCCAGATCCTACTACGTTATCAGATACTACGTTGCTGGAATCTGCAGTGGCTACTTCGCTGCTGAATATGGTATTTAGGAAGGGGGTGCCGGGTAGAAGGGTGGGTTCGGTGATGGCTCTGCCTGGACGGATATTTCATATCTGTGCCCAACAAAAGAAAGCTGCACCCCTATGGAAATCACCTAATAACCCTCTGTGGTATAACGAAACCCTCAAGGAGTTTTCTAAACTGGAGGATGGGAGAGTATGGGCTAAATATGGGGTTAAGTATCTTTTCAGGAGGGGAAGCTGTAAATCTAGCATATATGTAGGCACTATCCATACAAATTTTTCCAGACCACAGAGCCAAAAATTTAAAGTTCATTCAAGCACTCAATCTCCACATTGTAAAGAGGGAGCCTAGCATAGCATAATCCTGATAACAAACTGAAGGTGTTTGATGCTTCCACCCAGTAACACCCACCACAAAAAAGATAAAATATATTTTTAGCAGGTTCGTGTATTAACATTTTTTGGGCTGTTTTACATGATACTCTGTTAGCTTATTCTCCAATTTAACTTTGGTTTGTTTTTTTTTTACGATTGCCAATTTTACTGTCATTCGCCTAACTTGTTCTTGAAAAAAAAAAATATATTAAACAAATTACCAGGTTAATGGTGAGTTTAGCACTGTCCTCCATCCTGCAAATGTAGGAGGATCAGAGAACTTCCAACAGAGGAGGATTGCTTTCTTTGCATAAAGAAAAGAAAGAGATCAGCGTGATCTCATCCCAAAGCACTACCAATGATTATATTGATAATATCAATTTATAGCCAATGTTTTTGATCACAGGACATTACCACACCATACTGTATGTATGAAGAATGCAGGGTTAACCAGACATTTAGGACAGAGGGGGCAGGAAGTGCTGTAAATTTTGGAAAGATGGAGCTGGGTATAAAAGGCTCCGTGCAGCACCTTAAATTGGATATACCTGTTGCTAGTTGAGATTATTTAAGAAAAGTAATGTGCCAGCATATTATTTAATTCCTCCTCATCTAGGATAGATTTACCCCCCCCTTATTTCTGATACACCCATTGAAGCCAGTGTGTGTTAGAAATCAGGAGCATAAGATATAGCATTAATAGAGTTTTTGCTAAGCTCCATTGGATTGGTATGGCCTCTACAGGGTCAGACTTCAGTGTAGGAGATTTTGGGAACTGGGCTTGAAATGCTTGTCTCAGCAGTAGATGTCTGAAAAACATGGAGTTAGGGAGGTCAAAGTTAATTTTCAGCATATCAACAGGAGCAGAGTGGCATGTTGCTGTATGTCCCTAGAGACAGTCACCTCTGAGTATTTAAATTGATTGACCAACTGGAGGTGGGTAGAAGGGGTTAGATCCTGCAATTTATGATCAAAGGGGGAAAGTAAGGATTTTCTCCAATTTAGTTTAGTTAATTCAGTTGAAAATGTTGTTAACCTCTACCTACTTACATATATTTATTATCTTTTACTAAAGATTACATTACATTCCCTAACAATGCCTTCACATGCGTTTCACTCCAGAAGGACAGCTTAGTCTTTGTTCAGGTATTATACTGTCTAGTCTACTTCCTGGATAGAGATGTTGGCTCAGAGATGACACAGTCATGCCAAATAAGATGCCTGGACATGTCTTGGTTCACAAATATTAGATACAGATTAGCCTCCTGCTGCAGCCAATTGTGGAATATCAGCTGGGCAGCCCATGAAGGGGCCTCTAAGGTTCTGGAACCCATTACAAGGGTATGTCCCTGCTTCAGTGAATGAAAGTACGCTGGAAAGATTCTAGGTCTTTGTATACTACCTGATTTTACCTCAAAGCTCCTGTGAAGAAGGTGCAGAAATCAGGATGTCAATATGAGCTCCTGTTTTAGGAAAAGTAACTACCAACCACCAATGAATGGGGGCCTTTTTTCCACTGACACCAAAAAATGACATCAATATAATGAGGTCTGGGGTGTGGTGGTAGATAGCGCACCAAAGGATCCTGAGGACCTGGCCAGGGTTTCTGGTAAAGCTCAGAGTTTCCACCGGAAAAGGAAAGGGAGGGAGGCAGGAGAGCCCCTATAGTGTAGTAGATTAATTTAGAAACAAAGATACGGTGCCTCTGCAATAAAAAGAAAAAAGGTCAAAATGGACTTACAACTGTTGAGGCTGTGGTCACCCAGCTGGGGGGGGGGGGGGGAACACGTGGCCTTCCTAATGTGTGGGTGGAGAAAACCTGTCTTCACGCAGTGTCATTGTGGTTGCTCCCTATGCCTCAAGCATTCCCATCCTGGGTGCTCTGTGGGGGTTCTCAGGTGGGTGAACAAAGTGGTAGAAAGTGTCAATGCTAAAAGGGCCCTTGGTAAGTTCAATTGGCAGAGGTGCCCAATGTGGTTGTTCAAAGGATAGGTACGAGTCATCTGCTTTAGTAAAACATACAATTACATAATATTGATGTGGTAGAAAGAGCCAGCACAAAAAGGGCCCTTAGGTAGTTCAATTGGCAGAAGCCCCCATTGTGGTCATTCAAAGGATAGGCATGAGTCATCTGCTTTAGTAAAACATCCAATTACTTTATTTCACTAAATAAATCACATTTCATTGCTTTAAATTGGCACTTCCTCAATTCAAGGTGATATAATTGGTGTCGTTTGTGGCAGTGATGTCATCTAGGTGGATCACATGTAGCTCATGTGATCCACCTAGATGACATCACTACCACAAACTTTACAACAATTTTATCACATTGAACTGAGTAAGTGCCAAATTAAAGCCACAAAACACATTTGATTCAGTGAAATAATGTAAATGGGCTCTTCTGCTATTCAAACTACCTAAGGGCCCTTTTTGCGCTGGCTCTTTCTACCACATCAATATTTTGGGGCCTTCTCCAACAACAATGATTGAGGGCACTCCACTGAACACCAATGTTACATAGCCCTTCTGCTCCTGAACAAAATGTTACAAACTCTCCAGGGTTTCAGAGGTATAGACATCAAAATGGTATCACAATACAAAAGCAGGAATGCTCTACTGATACAGCCCTTCTCAGACAGGGGAATCTTGAGAAGAAACTGAAAAAAAACACACAGGAGGGTGCAAATGCCTAGTGCATTACCATAAACTTTAACAGGCATTGCATCTTATTACATTCCACTTAAGCACTGGGAAGGCATCACGCAGCCCAAATGGTCCCTCAATGTGATAGGCTTATGCATTTTGGGGGATGTAGCTCCTTCCTCAGAGCCAAGACATTTAGGAACATCTCCCCACTATTTTATATAAAATAACATATGACCACTCAACACCCGCTCCCACTTTAGGTGGGCAGAGCCATTGTAACAGATAGGGCAATCAAGTTGCCACATGGTGTAATAGATAATTCAATAGAAGGATGAGGCAACATCTCCATAGCCAAAAAGCAAGAAACAAAAAACAAAAGCAGACAGCACCAGCTTATCAGTATAAACTTTAATATGAATTTTATTTAAATATACATTAATCAGATCACTGTGTCATGTAATCAGATTGCCACTTAGATGGTATCTATGTATAGTAAATATGCCTCCATAAACAGTGCACACTTGTTTTTGGAGGTCATCTGCAAGCAGGTTTTTGTAATAGGGAGTTTGTATTATTCCCTATAACTGTTTCCCCCAGGAACACTTTATTAGGATACATGGCATCTTATCTAACTTACCCAGTGCAAGTGTTTAAAGGAATTCAAGTCAAAAATTTCAGTCTTCCTTTGGTTCATATGTAATAATGTATCAATCTATGTATTATGTATTATTCTTATTCATTATACATAATTAGAATATATCTGTTGATCCCTTTAATTCACAGATGTATATTTTATTTCCATTTTCCATTGTCTTTACCCACAAGAAAGACAGTTCCTTTTCATGTTACCGACCCTACACAGCTAATTAGTATTAATGAATGACACACATTGAATTACTTACATTGAATTAAGTAGCATTTACAGCTTACTCTGAGTTGTCCTGTAAACAGGTGGCCAACATCAGCATTGACAGCTTTGACATATCAAGTGCAGGATTTCATGCCAACCTACAGCACAGATTTTAATAACCTGTACGGTTTGCAGTCACATGACCACATGACCGGGACTGAAAATCTAAAATAAGCGTATTTAATAGTTTTTTTTTTAAATATTTAGAACCCTGGAATATGCATAATCAATCCTATAGGTCACATTTGGCAAAAGCTGAATGGCAACCCTTACAGCTACTTGTCACTTTTATTTTAAAATGTTTAATATGATTTTAAGTTTTAAAAATTATTTTTGTATCCATTTTTACTAATTATATAAAACTTTTGTTTTACAAATAAATATATACTGCAGTGATCTTCCATGGCTTGGGATTTGCAGAGCATTATTAGCTAGTTCACACCAGCAATGCACATTAATGAGTGCTGGTGTGCATGCGTTGAAATATATTGATAAAACACATCACAACACGTTTCATTTTTTTAAATTAAATTCAACTTACCGGTAACATTTCTATGTCTATGATGGCAGCTCACTAAGGTGGAATACAGCATGCGCTAAAGTGCAACATGTCCTTTTTGTTCAGTACACAACAACGCAGTGTAATATGGCATAAGGCAGATTTCCTCTTCTATTTGTTGGACTGTGTTGGGCTAAGGGACTGGTGCGAACAAGCTTTATGGGTTTCCTAGAAAGCACAGCGAAGAGCCTTTAGATTCTCTCTCTCTCTCATCAGAAAATCTGAACACAGCAGGTGGGTACGGTATTTGGATAGGACACTGTTCTGACTCATCCACTTGTTTATGTAATTTTCAGCTTTAGTTTCTGCACTCTGTATACAAAATGCATTAATTGGCAAAGCAGATAAGAAGTACTTGGAAAACATGTGACAAGGAGATCTGAGCTTCATCTGTTGGCTTAAAATTAAAATACCAATATTTGTTTGCAAGATTTCATATTTACTTGCAAATATTTCTTTACATTTTATTTTAGTCTGGACCATAATACTTAAAGTATATGTAAAAGGCTCACTATGTTCTAGGGTCATTAGATGTTAAGCTTCTCAAGCACCAGACAATCAACTGCCAGCTTTATAAGGCCCCTTTCACACTTATACAACTTGTCCCACGATTTTGTACTGCAAAATCGTATGACAAGTCATTCTCCATGATTTTCAATGACTACCATTCATATTGGCACGACTTTAAGTCATGCCAACTTGAAAGTAGCCCCTGCACTACTTTGGTACAACTTCTATGCGAGTTGTACTCCATAGACCTCAATGTTAAACCCTCAAGTAGTATGCAAATCGTACCTGAAAAATATAGACATGATTTCAGTACGACTTTGTAAGCACAAGCCTCACACCATGTACAGTACCTGACCGCGAGATTGTGTTTCTCGGCGACAGGGTACTGTGCATGTCGCGCTGGCTCCCTGATCGGGAAAGGAAAACTTTTTTTTCCTTTTGCGATGAGCGACAGGCGGTGCTGACAGCTGTCAGGTATGAATCATGAGGGGAAACGCCGAGCCAAGTTTTAAATGAAAAAAACGGCGTAAGTTCCCCCCAAGGGGCATACCAGGCCCTTAGGTCTGGTATGGATTGTATGGGGACCCCCCTACGCCGATTTTTCGGCGTGGGGGTCCCCCCAAAATCCATACCAGACCCTTATCCAAGCACACAGCCCGGCCGGTCAGGAATGGGGGTGGGGACGAGTGATCGCCCCCCTGAACCGTACCAGGCCGCATGCCCTCAATGTGGGGGGGTGGGTGCTTTGGGGCAGGGGGGCACCCTGCGGCCCCCCCACCCCAAAGCACCTTGTCCCCGTGTTGATGAGGACAAGGGCCTCTTCCCGACAACCCTGGCCGTTGGTTGTCGGGGTCTGCGCGGGGGGCTTATTGGAATTCGGGAGCCCCCTTTAATAAGGGGGCCCTCAGATCCCGGCCCCCCACCCTTTGTGAATGAGTAAGGGGTAAATTGTACCCCTACCCATTCACCTAGGGAAAAAAGTGTCAATGAAAAACACAGTACACAGGTTTTTAAAGTAATTTATTAGGCAGCTCCGGGGTCTTCTTCCGACTTCGGGGGTCTTCTTCCGACTTCGGGGGTCTCTCCGGCATCTCCTCCCGGTGTCCTGATCTTCTGCCGGCTCCTCCGCTATCTTCTGCAGGAGACGCCGGAGAGACCCCCAAAGTCGGAAGAAGACCCCCGAAGTCGGAAGAAGACCCCGGAGCTGCCTAATAAATTACTTTGAAAACCTGTGTAGTGTGTTTTTTCATTGACACTTTTTTCCCTAGGTGAATGGGTAGGGGTACGATGTACCCCATACTCATTCACAAAGGGTGGGGGGGCCGAGATCTGGGGGCCCCCTTATTAAAGGGGGCTCATTATTAAAGGAGGCTCCCGGATTCCGATAAGCCCCCCACCCGCAGACCCCAACAACCAATGGCCAGGGTTGTCGGGAAGAGGCCCTTGTCCTCATCAACATGGGGACAAGGTGCTTTGGGGTGGGGGGGCCCGCAGGGCGCCCCCCTGCCCCAAAGCACCCACCCACCCATGTTGAGGGCATGCGGCCTGGTACGGTTCAGGAGGGGGCCGCTCACTCGTCCCCACCCCCATTCCTGACCGGCCGGGCTGCGTGCTTGGATAAGGGTCTGCTATGGATTTGGGGGGGACCCCTAACGCCGATTTTTCGGCGTAGGGGGGTTCCTCTTAAGGTCCATACCAGACCCAAGGGCCTGGTATGCTCTTGGAGGGGGAACCCATGTCGGTTTTTTATTTAAAATTTGGCGTGGAGTTCCCCCTCAAGATTCATACCAAACACAGTGCCGGGCATTGGCGGGGATCCAAGTCGGATCCCCGTTCATTGAAAGTCGGACACATGCCGGCTTCATGTCGCAGGGCAAAATCGGATCCAATGTGAAGTTAACAATAAATAGCATAGCACAGAAATTTACTGAGTATAACCTCCCAGAAGATCCAGCCCTATTTTTGTTACATGTCTCAAACATACCGGGGGAAACATATAGTAAATTAATTTTGCGCCATCTTATTAACGCGGCTAGATCATGTATCGTACGGCAGTGGAGAGATACCTACCCTCCCACAATTCTTACATGGGTCACACGAATTGAAGAGGTTAATAGGATGGAGGATTTGCTATTATCGGCTCAAAATCGAAAGGAGACATATTTAGAAACTTGGGGCCAATGGAATACATTTAAATTCTCGGAGGAAGGGAGTTCCCTCTTTGCTCCTGAGAGTATGTGAAAAAGAGAGGGTGGACTTGGGGGTGACCTCACTTTCGTGGATGATGGTATAGTAAACTCGCCTTTTCCTCGGTACATCTCCCCTATCAGTGTTTTTTTTTTTTTTTTTTTAGGAAATCTTTCCCTCATGGGGCTTCTTATTTTCTTCTTTTGTCTCTTCAGATATGTAGAGGTTTTTCTTCTTAGTAAAGTAGGTTGTCAGGGCATACAAGAGAAGCAGGTCTAACGGAAGAGAGAATGGAGACTATCTCAAATAACTAGTTATTGTTTTTTCTGTAGATGTATTTAAGATAGGAGTAATGCTGTTAATTGGATTTTGAATGGACTCGTTGGAACTCATACGATTGATGGATTAATGAAATTGTTTATTTCTCTATATGTATGACAACTAAAATAAAATAAAAAAAAAACAAAAAACAATAAATAGCTTTAGAAACTGGATAGTTTTTTAAATCTGAATTTATATAAAAAAATACAGACTTACCTTTTTTCTTTTCAAAACCTTTGTAAATTTGACATTTCATTATTACTCCTGGTTTGTTTGCTCCATGAAATACTTAATATTTTTAATTTTGTGGTATAAGAATTTTTATTGGGTTTTAATACAAGTAGAATATATAACAAACATGAGAATAAATTCCCAAAATTAAAGCAGAAAGATTATACAATAGCAAGGAATGTACTTATATATATATATATATATATATATATATATATATATATATACATATGCTATATGTATGTATGTATGTATGTATGTATATGTAAAAGAAAAAAAAAAGGAAAAGGATTAAGAACGGGAAATGGGTAAAACATATATCTGCATTCGCTATACACTGTCTTACATGACAAGATGACATGCATTATTGCTTTAAACAAACAAAACAGCTCAGAGTGATCTGTTAAAAGAAAGTGTCACTTCACAGTGCCGCATATGCAAATTCAAACGAGGGAGAAGTGTTGGCAGTCACCCAGAAGGAGACTGAAGTTTATACAAACAGTAGGAATTGTAATCAAGGCCTGTAACATCTTTACACTAGGAGTCCCTAATTGCATCTAAAGAGGTACCTGAACTAATAAGAGTGCTTAAGTCGTTGGTATTACCATGTAAATTGGGTCTCATCGTATTAAAATGTTTCCAGGTTCGGTGTGATTTGACCTCAGTACGAAATCAACCATTTTAAGGCTTGAGAGGGGCCAGGAAGAGAGAAAAGGAAAAAGTGGCTGATTAGATACGTATCTAGTATGCCCAAAAAACTCCTGACTGAAGAAAGATTGTAGAAGCACATGCTTGCTAGATAGTTGCTTAGCTTTGCATTTCTTATAAGCGAAGGGGGTTTAAGGTATAACAAGGAGATGTGTACATGGATCCATTCAAACACAGCACATATTATTTACATGACACTACTGCTTCATTTGCATAGTATACTGACTAGATTGTAGTTAGATTTGTTATAGTGGCTGTTCGCCACCTGAATTGGTATCACTAGAAATAATATGGGAGGGCAAGTAATGACAGGGCAAGAGTTACCCTTGGGCAAAAAAGGCTTATATCTATCACTGAAAGAGACAAGCAACTTTTCAGTATATAGTTATACTTTAGATGTTTTTTTTCCACCAGCAGAAAAAATACACAGTAATTTACTATAAGCTTATTCACACATTTTCACAATATTCAGGGCCAAGTTATTGTTCATAACTTGGGTTATCTGATCAGGGTGTTGCTTTGGGCATCATAGTTTGTGTGCATATATGCCCCAGTGATGTACGCTACATCTGGCCATAAACTTGTGGATGAAACGATAGTTATGTTATTATAAAAGATTTTTAAGCAGATGAGGTTGTAATACTATATAAAGTCACAGACCCACCATTGCTATTTCGTGACAAGCAGAATTAAACATCCCCCCCCCAAAAAAAAATTTAAGAAAAAAATGGGCCCCCATGAGCTTTTAGCAATAATGTGCTAGGATGTGCAGCATATTGACACATTATGGTAGACTTACCTGGCAAGCCATCCCTTCAAGTGCTACAGTGTCAGTACTCCTGACGGCCACAGGCACTATGATCTACTCCCAGTCTTCCTTCTTGGTTCCACCTCTTTGGCTGCTTGAACGGCCGGGCTGCAATGACGCCACTCCTGCGCATGGGCAAGGGAGTCACATCATCATGGCAGAGCCATGGCCTAAATGTGCACTGAGATGCGGCTCGATATACAGAAACATTGACAGGCAGGAAGGAGCATTTCTCTTCTGGGTCTCCTCTGTCATAAAAAATTCTACCTATCAGCTGTTTTTTTTTTTTTTTTTTTAAGTTTAATTCCACTTTAAAACTCATTTCACACAGCATGGCTTGCAGTCATCTCCGTTTATTTGGATCTACGGTCAAAAGTGCCAGATGACTTTGTATAGTATTAAAGAATAACTAAAAGAAAAACTTTTTATTAGTTTTTGATAGAGTGGACAGGGATTAGAACACCTGACAGGTTGTCATTGCCGTCTATGCCCCCGCTAGGGAGATACACCCTCTCTCTGTTCGTCCTGCTAACATTATCACCAAGCGTGAAAGAAAATCTGGGTTGTCACCAGAACAGGAATAAAGAGAAAACTCTTCCAATGAGGACATTAGATCTCTTGACCGTGATGACAACTAGAGATTCACTCACGTTGGAAGGGTTTCTTTTCACTTCCTGTTTTAGATATGGTACAGAAAGTGAAGGGAAATCTCCTAATGGGACACAGATGGCAAAAAAACTGACAGGGGTTATGACCCTTTCTTATTCTATCCAAAATTAAAAAAAAACATTTTCTTTAAAACGACTTTAAGATTGCTGCTGGTTTACCTGGGTAAGGGACCATTCACGCTCGATTGCAGTGCACAGCAGCTCATGTGGTGTGTTGTGTTGGGGCTCATTTATACTAACAATTGTGGTAATGTAGAATGCACATATTGGTGCATTTCAGTTCTCTTCAGTTTGAATACCCCAATGCACCACCAGTAAGCACTTACATTGCACCACAATGCACTGCAGTGCACTACCACTGCACTGCTAAAATGCAGCATGCCCTTAATACTTTAAGGTGACTTACAACCCATTCATTTGAAATGGGCTTGCTAATACAAGGCATGAAAACGTGTGCATTATTGTGGGGTGCATCCTGACATGAATGGGCCCTTATTTAAAATTAACAGACTGTAATGCTTGAAAAAATAGATCCTGCTGCATTTTTCTTGCAGCAAACCACAATGCAATGCAATTAATGGCCATATTAGGTCAACAATGTCAGAAGCATCCCTGCCCCCTTGCCAACTAAGGTTTGGGGAATCTCCCGCTTACAGCTTTTTGGCCTAGGAATGACAGCTGGCTTCTGTACAGTTCAGAAAATAAAACAAGTTCATCTCTAATAACCATATCACATTTTTTTATGTCCACTGACTATTAGGGATGAGATTGAGGTCTGGTTCGATCCCGAGTTCGAAGTCAACCCAGTTTGTTTGCAGTTCACTGAATAGGTGAACAAAATAGCCAGATTTTACTTGCCCACCATAATCTTTGGCTGCTGCAACTTGGTTTCATCAATTTAGTTGGGATATCACTACTGCCCCTAAATGACAGCTTCTGGTTGGCTTGTTTCACATGGTAAACAAGCCATCATGCATTACAGGTGAAGTCAATGACCAAATATGGTCACCCAGCCTTCTCAGGCAGTTTGTTTTTTAAATGACTGTCTATTACCATTTCACACAAAAATACAGGTACAAAAGAATAAACAGGTAATCAAGCCCTCATACTTCAAAAATAGGGACATTACTTTGAAATACAAGTTACAACATCCGGTACATTACTAGATTATCAATGACCATACTAACTGAGAGAGCAGTTTTTATTTTTGGTTTTAAATAGGGGAGAGAAAGGAAACGGAAAAGAAAAGAAAAGAAAAAAAAAAAGGTGTGGGAGGGGGCTGGATGCTCTGCGGTTTATTCCAGGCCAGGGATATATATATATGTAGCAGGTACCTCTCCAAGCTGATTGAATCCACGAAGGAGAGAGAGAGGGAAGATACACGAGACAATTGCCGGATCTTATCCCTTTGTACATCATTAAGACAGGGTTGTAAATCCAGTTAATGGATTTACAACGGGCAAGATATGCTGGGTAACCCGCTCTTGTAGGAACAGGAAAGCTTTATAAAATTGTGGGACACAGTGCTGTACAGGGTCTTCACGTTGCAGTATTGCCTCCACAGGGGTTAAGTCATCTAATGATCGAATGGGCTGTGGTATACAGCGCACAAAATGTGATAACTGGGCATGTCGCCATTGGTCCATATAAGTATATCTTGTGGGCAGGGGCGGACTGATAACTCATGGGGCCCCCGGGCAATAGGAGATTATGGGGCCCCCGGGCAATAGGAGATTATGGGGCCCCCAGGCAATCAGAGAGTATGGGGCCACACAGTATACACACACACAGTATACAATCACACAGTATACCCATACATGTACACACAGTATACACAGACAGATGTAAAAAAAACACAGATTTATACATACTGTCCCTGGTTTTACTAAGGCTGGCAACCCTGATGGGGCCCCCTAGTGGCCCAGGGCCCTCGGGCAGTGCCCTAATCGCTCAATGGTCAGTCCGCCCCTGCTTGTGGGTCCACATACTGATCACAAAGGTTTCACTTTAGAGTCCTGAATTACGTGAAAGAGTTGAGGTATATCATCAGAAAACTATGACCTGAAACCTTTATCTGAAGAACCAGGTAAAAAATAAGAATTAACAATGGCATCAGTGGAGAATTATAACTCCATGAATATCGGGAATTCAAAGAATCCCAGATAGTCAGAGTGGATACCGTCAAAGCAGGTGCTGAAGATGCCAAAGCTCTATGCTTACGAGGAAGCCATACGACAGTTGATAAATCAACTTCTGCTAGAGCATATTCCAGCTGCACCCAAAGCTTGGAGTCCTTTGCATATTTCCAATCCGCTATATGTGTTAAAGCTATTGCCTGACTATATAAGTTAAAATTAGGGAGACCTAAAGCACCCTACCGTTTTGTGTGATACAATATGTCACATATGTGTGCTGGCCTTTTCATATAAAATGGGAAATCAGGGATTGAAGGGTAGAAAAGAAGCCTAAGGAGACACCAATAGGAATCAATTACTAAGATCCACGGTAATAAGTTAATTTTAACTATATTTTACACCAGCCAGGAGTGGGAGATATGGGACCACTTATGTAAGTCGGACTTAATTGCATTCAAAAGAGGAAGATAGTTATAATGAAACAAATTTGAAAAACGGCCTGTTAGATTAACCACTTGCCGACCAGCCGCCGCAGTTGTATTGCGGCAGAATGGCACGGCTGGGCTAAATGACGTTATGTAACGTCGCTTCGCCCTGTGGCCACTAGGGGGCGCGTGCGCCGCCGGAGGTGCTCGCGCACCCCCCCCCCGCCCGCCCCCCAAGCCAATGCGAGTGCACGGCGGTCTTGATCGCCGCTGAGACACGGAGAACCTGGAACTGTGTGGGTAAACACACAGTTTCCGGTTCTCTGAGGGTAGAAGTGACAGATCGTCTGTTCATACAGAGTATGAACAGCGATCTGTTATCTTCCCTGCACAGTCCCCATCCCCCTTCATTTAGAACACAAACTAGGGAACACATTAATCCCTTTACTGCCCCCTAGTGTTAACCCCTTCACTGCCAGTGACATTTTTACAGTAATCAATGCATTTTTAATCGCACTGATCGCTGTATTAATGTCAATGTTCCCAAAAATGTGTCAAAATTGTCCGACGTGTCCACCATAATGTCGCAGTCACGATAAAAATCGCAGATCACCGCCATTACTAGTAAAAAAAAAAAAAATAATAATAAAAATGCTATAAATCTATCCCCTATTTTGTAGAAGCTATAACTTTTGCGCAAACCAATGAATATACACTTATTGTGATTTTTTTTACCACAAACATGTAGAAGAACACATATCGGCCTAAACTGAGGAAAAAAAATTTTTTTTTATATATTTTGGGGGGATATTTATTATAGCAAAAAGTAAAAAATATTGCGTTTTTTTCAAAATTGTCGCTCTTTTTTTGTTTATAGCGCAAAAAAAAAAAACGCAGAGGTGATCAAATACCACCAAAAGGTAGCTCTATTTGTGGGAAAAAAAGGACGTCAATTTTATTTGTGTACAACGTTGCATGACCGCGCTATTGTCAGTTAAACCGACCCAGTACCGAATCCCAAAAAGTGCTCTGGTCAGGAAGGGGGTAAAATCTTCTGGGGCTGAAGCAGTTAATTCCCAAATATTTTAAAACTCCAAATTGCCAAGTAAATAGAAATAATGGGCGAAGCATCATGGCTTCGGTTAAAGGGATAGTAATATTAAGAATCTCAGATTTTGACATATTAATTTTAAAATAAGAAAGAGCTTGAAAAACCAGTAAAGAGGCCATAATGTTTGGCAGAGTAACCCTGGGTTGCTAAACATAAAAAAAAATATTGTCCGCGTACAAGGCCAGTTTATGGTCTACTTCATGGACTGTCACACTGTGGATATTTGGATTGAGTCTAACGTCGGGAGAAGAGGTTCTATTCAAATGGCAAATAACAATGTTGAGAGGGGGCAACCCTGTCGTGTGCCATTATTAATCGTAAACAAATCTCTAAGCAAACCATTTACCCATATCCTAGCAGTAGGAGAGACATAAAGAGCAGAAATGCGATGAAGCATCTTGGGGCCAAGCCCCATAAACTTCAATGTTGTCATTAAGTAATTCCAGTCCACCTTATCAAATGCTTTTTCAGCATCAGTGGAAAGTAATAGGGGGGACTGGGAGCACCTCCGAACGTAAGAGAGGATGGACAGGGTCCGTAATGAGTTATCCCTAGCCTTGCGACCAGGGATAAAACCTGTTTGGTCAGAGGCAGATTTTAACATTGGAAGATGATAGTGATTACATTTTTTTTAATCTATCCTAGAATATGAGTTGTGTGTTTTGGAATAGTAAGAAAAGTCCCATGTTTTTTGGGTGGAGGACTTATCAGGCCTGAATCAATTGGGCATCGTGCAAGCGTTTTTTAATGTATGCTAAACCTTTACAGGAGATGTAAGTGTGTCCATGGGAAGTATCCAAAAAAGGGTCTAGAGAGATGGTAATATCTCCAGCTAGTAAAACAAGCCCAACAGCAATGTCCTTCAATTTAGGTAATAGTTGAGAGAGGAATGTTGGCTGATGTACATTAGGACAGTATACGTTTACTAAAGTACAGGGATAATTCCCTATCGTACCTCTAAGAAACAATTATCTTGTATGGTTATATTTGCATTTTTTCCAAGATAAAGGAGACATTCATGTGCATACTGATGGCGACCCCCTTTGCATTATTGGTATCTGAAAAACTATAATACCATATAGGGTAGTGGAGAGGGGGGGGAGCCTGTAAAAAAACGTTTCAACACTCCTCACGTTCCAATTCCCTAAAGAGTTGATGGCCCTTACCTGAAGTGTTTAGGCCCTGACAATGTAAGTTATTAATCAAACTGCTGCCATGGTGGTGCAGAAATATCTCCCTCAATCCAGGAAAACCACAGGCATCCAGAGAAAAAGAAAAAGTAAACGAAAAAAGGGGAAAAAATGAATGAAAAAAATAAAAAACAAAAGCACTCATATCCACAGAATAAAACAAGTGATACACACTAACAAAGCACTTTAAAGCATGACTACTCCATGCAGAGAATTGCTGTGGATCCTGCGGGGGTCAGGAATCCAAGGCACCCAGGCATGTCCAATAAGCCATGGCTAAAAACAAGGCCCTTAGTCTCCAGAGCCTCAATTTAGAGTGAGGGTCCCCAAATAAGGTGGGACGTGTGTCTTATAACTCAAGGGGCATACGCCTCCACTAGAGATCCGCAAAAAAAACCCCAAAAAACGTAAAATCAACTACCCAAGTGTGCAACAAGATAAAGGTGATATCAATACCAACCCTTTTCTTAAAGTGGACAGATTATTCATTAACAGTTGAAAACACAATATCAAGTGTAAACTATAAACTATAAACCTTTTGGAGGTATAAGTTCATAGATAGAACACGCCTGTTAATGTTCACAAAATCCCAAATTCCCCAAAAAATAAGAGATCTCACCAGTGGTTTGTGAAAGTAAAAACAAAGTCATTGCTTGCGGGGAGCAAAATATTAAACACCATAAAAAGGGAAAAAAAATCTTAAACAATTTCAATCATGATTAGAGAAGGTGAGAGAAGAAAAAAATGTGTTCACCTTCCATAAACGTAATGATCTTGAGGCATAAACATATAGGGCAGGCCTCACCTGTCTTTCTGTGATGATCCTGGGGTAACCTGGTGCTTCTTGGTTGGTGTTTTTTTCCAAACCGAGTCTAGAGAGGAGGAGAACTTAGGCATACTCTCTATCAAGCCCTTAAATTATGTAAAAACGGGGGTTATTCCTGCGCTACCAGTTTGGAAAAATAGTTCTAATGGTCGTATAATCGACTTTTGAACCTATATGCAACCTCTATCACTGGACAGCTGCATGCACCGAAAACAAGGGCTCAAACACAAGCCCAAATCAAATGGTATAAAGAGAGAGGGGGGGGGGGGGGTGCTGCGCTATCCAAAGGGGTCTCAGCTTATAGGTATTGGTATTATTTCCTAGTATTCATAGATCACGAGGTTTTAAATAGTGAAAAACGTCAAAAAATCGCATGAATTGGAATAGAGAGTATGCATAGATGTAGTGACTCAAAATTAATTACATATATGTTGATCCAATAGGTGATATAAATATAAACACTAATGCATATATTGATCAAAAAAGTAAAAGCAATATATATATAGGTGAAAAACCAATTCTGCATATGTTAACAATGTTTTTAAAGTACAATATAGCCAAAGTGCTCATGCTCTTGTGCCTTAAATATGAAGATCAAACTCATACATATGCTAAAGTGCACAAATGAAGCAATAAAATAAAATAGAACAGGTCATGTATCAAGTGAAAACAAACAAAAATCAAGTGAAGCAAACAAGAAAAAAGATATGGTCGCCTGATCCTCGTGTTGCGACTCGTGCGACAGTGCAAGTATAGTGTGAATGTTCACGTGAGTAAATAAACCCACTCTAATAATTAGTGTCCAAAGTAAATTGATAATTCAAGTGTCCAAAGAAATGAATAGTGTTCAAAAGCCAGTGCTCAAACACAATAATCAAATGACAGTGGGGTGTTGCTATGCAGATCAGACACTCTATGTCCTCTTCATGCAGCATGCACTAGTGTAGGTAATGGCCCCTTACCTAGCGGTGCTAGGTCAACCGCATATAAGTTGTTAACTCCCGAGGTCCTGGGTCTCTCCTGCATCTCTGTGTCCAGACTTGCTGACTCTACAGGATCCTATTGGGAGCTGGGATATGTCTAGTTGTGGTCCTAACTGGGTTCCTAGGACAGTGCGGCTCCTAGCTCCTCCTCCACATCATGTCTCCAGTGTATGTAAGATATAGGACAAGGTACCCAGATAGTGAAGTATGTTTTTTTAGGGTCACTTTATTCACAGGGGATCCCCTGAAGAAGTCACGTGATCAGGTGACGTCACGCGTAGGGACGGAATAGGCTTGTTTCGTTTTACCTTCCTTGCTGAATGCATTGCGAGCCCGCTGCTCGTAGGATACCATGCTGTATGAGAATAACTGCTAATGTGAGTACTCTGTATATTGTATATGTGAATAAAGTGACCCTAAAAAAACATACTTCACTATCTGGGTACCTTGTCCTATATCTTAAATTATGGTTGATCCATGTTCAGTCTGAACAGAAATTAGGTAAGTCCTCTGGGAATCTGAGAGTATAAAAGTGGCCATTCTTAGTAGCCACTAAGCAGGAGGGGAAACTCCACCAATAAGTGACATCCGCTGCATGTAGTGATTCTAAGAGAGGTCGCAAAGCTTGCTGTCGTTCGAGGGTCTCCTTTGAGAGGTTCCAGAAGATTTTAATGGAAACACCCTCGAGTTCAATCACTGGCTATCCTCTCAACTTCTGCATAATGGCGTTCTTTTATTTTTAGATTTTAAGGGAGGCTCATTAAAAAAAAAAAAAAAAGCACACAATAAGACTCGAGGTCCCCCTCATAATTCATACCAGACTGTTATCCAGGCAAGATGAGCTTGGGTTTGCTTCAAACTTGAGTTGGGTTCAGCCAAACCTAGAATGCAGCTGTCATTCCTGGACCAATCAGCTGCGACCTGGAACATTCTCTACCCTGCAGCTGCACATACATGAGAGTGGGAGGGAGATGCTGATGACATCATTGACCTAATATGGCTAAATGGAAAAATGTACGTGGTAGGGAAAAGACATATAAGCTAATGTATCTAAATAAAACTCTATAATACTACTACTTTGCCTAGCAATACAATATCAGAGTATAAAAAAATAATAATAAATCGTGGATCACGCTGGTGTTTAAATAGAATAGGTTTTTAAAGACTGCTGCATAGTTTTCCATCCCTTCCAGGTATTGTTGTAGAATAGAAGACTTATAAAGGCCCATAACCAGCATTCAGCAGTCCCATCTCCTGTAATAAGACACAAAAAAAATTGTAGTACACAGAAAGTGTGCAAATGCCTAAAGTCACAAAATGCATCGTAGAGTAGTCCTAAATAAATTAGTTTTTTACTCCCACATTAGTCTAACTCTTTCATCATCTCCATTCTGAACCTTTCTTCTTACCTTAAAGTGGATGTAAACCTGATTCATAAAATTTGACCACGGCACATATATCTGTAGTATTTACGTATCTCTCTCCAAAGCCCTAACTCCCGTGTCTTTCTGCTGCTTTGTTCCTCTGTTATCAGCATAATAACTTCTGAAGCTCTCTCACATGGGAGATAAAAGCAACTGAAAATTTGTGTCGGGGAGGTTGCTATAAATAGAGTAGCAGAGAGCTGATCTACTCATAGCACAGCTCTGAATGTTTCTTTCTTCCTCTGCCTATGTGGAGGGGGGGGGTGCCTTTCCTCCAATCAGCTGTCACACCGTGTACGCCAAGACTCCCCTCCCACTGTTGAAAGAGGAAGTAAAAATTCTAAGACAATGTTAATTTTCTAAAGAATATAGAAAGCTGAAGACAGCAGATATGCATGTGAAACTTATGTAGAGATATTTTTTAAATCTCTGTGTATCATCTGAGGCTATTCACTTCACTGAGTATATGTGAGGGTTTACATCCACTTCAAGCTGGCTATACATTATATAATTTTCTCATTTAATTTCCTTTAGATTTACATTTAACAATGTAGTGCTAGTCCCTGCCTGATTGCATACAAATTAAAAGTGTTTAAAGTGGTTGTAAACCCTCAGATACAATTTAATCTTATCAGAAACTAAATAACACAGGCAGCTAATCGCTGCCTGTGAAAGTGCACTTACTTGTGTAGTTTCAGTAAAAATCGTCTTTTTATCTGCGATGATGTCATGTGTGATTGCGCAGTATGCTCTTTCCTTAACGGCATGTATAGTGTGCCGTTTGTTTATTTCCTGCATATCTGGAATTGACAGTGAGCGAGATTCCCCTCTGAACGGCACAGAGGAGAAGCCTTGCAATGCTGAAAATATTCTAGCCTTCCTGATACTCCCCCTTGGTTATGACGCTACAGCGCATGCGCAAGATTTCGGCAGTGATACGAACTAAGGGCGGAAATTACCTCCGCTTCGGCTTTGGAAAACATTACTAAGAATGGTGCGGATGATACCCGGAAAAGACAGCAAAATAAAACAAATAACATAAAAAAAAAGGTTCTTCTAACGCTCGTTTAGGAGTAATTTATATATCGATTGCTTTGCAATGTTAAAAAACATATAAATATTAGAAAAATACGATTTTTTTGGTGGGGTTTACTTCCTCTTTAAATTTGACCTCATATTATATGGTTTTGGTAAATCTAAAGGAAACTTGTACAAGAAAATTGTATAATGTATTGCCGGCCTTAGACTGTCCCTGTCATAAATGTGCTGACAGAATTATTAGTGATTGCAAAATATCACACCATTATTCAGACAGAAAAAATTTAATTCCACCTACTTTTTCACTGTTTTCATAGCCACCAATACGAGTCAGTATGAATGGGTGACTGCAATCCATGATTCCTTTCTGCAAAGTTTTATAGTTGGCTTCTATCAGGGCAGTGTTGATAGATACCCCAGAGAAGTTGTAAGCAATTTCCTGCTAGTTCTAAAGGTCCTAAATTCTATTAAGGTCCTGTTCCCACTGGAGCATGTATGGGAGTTTATGAGTACATGCTGTAAGCAAAATATATATTATTGAATTGTGTCCCTTCAATGCCTCTATTGAGCTACAGGATAGTTGGAATGGTGTCATTATAATAGTTTAAGTAGTGAGCTTAAAGGCTAAATTCACCTTTTTTTTCTAAATTCCAGCCCCCCTATGTACCAATATAGCATTCATGTACTTTTTTTGCAAAAATATAAAAGCTTTACATAAAATCTACAGACACATACCTCACTGTCCTCCATCCATGATCCCAAACGTATCTATTACTTCTGTCTTACGTTCTTACAGTCTTTTAGGTCATGACACAGGAAGGAGTTGACCAGCTGACCTCATTAGCACACACCCTGCATCATCCCACACCCTGGAACCCTCCCATTCCCAGCTGTACATTTTTTAAATGAAATGCAATCAATCAGTGATCACCCTTCTCACTAAATACACAATCAGATTGCATAGTGTATTGCCATCTTTATACAAGTACATAGGTGGGAGTGGACAGAAACACTCAGCTGTCAAGCCCCTATCACATCTCTGCATAGCGGGAACTCGAATTCCCACATGCGTTTTTTTTTTTTAGCGAGGGGGGGAGGCGTTTTGGAGCATTTTCACTCATCAGACATAGGGCAGCCCACCCACCTTAATGTGCTGCCCTACACGCAGCAATCGCCCCAAAGAACTTTTTATTAGAGTGGAACTTGGTGTGTTTTTTATTTTTGGTGCAGCGCATTTCTGAAATGCAAAGCTCATTGTTCTTGTGTAAACGTACCAATTCCACTTTCAGGCCCCATTCACATCTAGCATAGCGGGAGTTAATGTTTTGTGGCTAATTTTTCCTGTGACACACATAGGGCAGCCTGTTGATTTAAATGGGCTGTGCTATATGTGCTATATGTGGCTTATGGGACATGTTGGCGTTTTGTGGGTTGCGTGTTTTTTACTGTGCGTTTTGCAGCATTAGCCACTCTTTTTTTCACATGAGAAAATGTGTGTTTGCATCTGTGTTTGGTGTGCCGTTACCAATTAATGGCACTGAAAGCGCTAGTAATTTTAGGTGTATAAAGGTGGCCATACACTATACAATCTGATTGTACAATCTCCTTTAGATTTACCAAATTTATATAATATTTATATTAATATAATAGGAGGAAACACCTATCTAGCCAATCACTCTGTATCTAATCAGGCAGGCCCTTGCACTACATAATTGATGGCAGATCTAAAGGAGATTGTACAATCAGATTGTATAGTGTATGGTCACCTTCATATACTTAAAATTACTAGTTGTGCTTTCAGTACCATTAATTGTTAATGACACATCAAACACAGAAACAAACACACATTTTGCCATGTGAAAAAAACAATGGGAAATGCTACAAAACGCGCAGTAAAAAACACGCAACCCCCAAAACACCAACATGTCCCATAAGCCACATATACCCTGTTTCCCCAAAAATAAGACCTAGGGTGATTGTCAGTGATGACTGCAATATAAGCCCTACCCCCCCCCAATAAGCCCTACCCTGTTTTCCCAAAAATAAGCCCTGCTCTGAAAATAAGACCTACAAGAACTTTCACTAGGGCTTATTTGGGGGGTAGGGCTTATATTGCAGCCATCACCGACAATCACGCTAGGTCTTATTTTCGGGGAAACAGGGTAGCACAGACCATTTAAATCAGGCTGTCCTATGCGTGTCACAGGAAAAACGAGCCACAAAATGTGCACTCCAACTAGGCTACATGTGAATGGCGCCTGAAAGTGAAATTGGTGCGTTAACATTAGGGATGGGCCGAACAGACCCCTGTTCGGTTCGTACCAGAACTTACGAACACCACAAAAGTTCGGACCTGAATATCGAACCCCATTAAAGTCAATGGGACCAGAAAGTCAAAAATCAAAAGTGTCCATTTTGAAGGCTTATATGCAAGTAATTGGGCATACAATGGTTATAGGGGTCCGGGTCCTGCCCTGGGGGGCATGTATCAATACAAAAAAAAACGTTTGTGAAAAACGTCATTTTTAAATGAGCAGTGATTTTTTTATTTTTAAAGTGAAAGCATAAAAATGAAAAATTCCTCCCAATATGGTGCCTGGGGGGTCCCCTTAGTCCACCTGTAAAGTGGCAGATCTGTACCATGTCTAGAATCTGCTGCAGCAATAATTGCATTTATAAAGCCAAAAAAAAAAAAAAGACATTTTCACTGCAAGCTGCCTTTATTTTGCTCAACAACAGCTGGGGAGCCAGTGTGTATAATGAGGCCACAATGTAGTGCACTAGGAACAAGATTAGAGATTTTTTTAGATACATTCTGGTGTCTCTTTGACTTTGGATAGAAGTAACGTGTGCATAAAAATTGGTCTTTGGGTGTCGGTGGCGCCTTCCCACCGTAACCCTATAGAGGTAATCTTGATGAAAGCAAGAATTGGTCTTGCTGTAAAAAATTGTAATGATATGCACCTGTCAAACAGGTGCGGGAAAAATTGGTCTTTGGGTGTTGGTGGCGCCTTTCCACCGTAACCCTATAGAGGTACTCTTGATGAAAGCAAGAATTGGCCTTGTTGTAAAAAATTGCAATAATATGCACCTGTCAAACAGGTGCGGGAAAAATTGGTCTTTAGGTGTTAGTGGCGCCTTTCCACCGTAACCCTATAGAGGTACTCTTGATGAAAGCAAGAATTGGCCTTGCTGTAAAAAATTGCAATAATATGCACCTGTCAAACAGGTGCAGAAAAACTGGTCTTCGGGGGTTGGTGGCGCCTTCCCACCGTAAACCCTATAGATGTATTCTTGATGAAAGCAAGAATTGGCTTTGCTATAAAAAATTGCAATAATATGCACCTGTCAAGGAGGTGCAGAAAAAATGGTCTTTGGGTGTTGGTAGCGCCTTCCCTTCGTAACTTTATAGAGGTACTCTTGATGAAAGCAAGAATTGGCCTTGCTGTAAAAAATTGCAATGATATGCACCTGTCAAAAAACTACTCTTTGGGTGTCGGGGCGCCTTCCCACTGTAACCTATAGAGGGGCTCTTGATGAAGGCAAAAAAAATTGCAATGATATGCACCTGTCAAACAGGTGCTGAAAAATTGGTCTTTGGGTGTTAATTGTGCCAATGAAACCTATACCAAAAACATTCTTCCAGATGAATAGATTGAACAAGCTAGGCAGCCTCAAAGTCCTGCAGAGATTACACATCCCAAAAAGACTCAGTGACACCGGCATCAGGGGCTTCATAGCTGGTAATCCAGGACTGATTGATTTTTATAGAGTCAAACGGTCCACGAAGTCTGTGGACGGAAGTGTTCTATGATCAGTAACGAAACCTCCTGCAGCACTAAATGCCCGTTCACTGAATGCCCGTTCTGAAAGCATGCTGGATGCAGGGCAGCCCAACAACTCAATAGCATACTGAGCAAGTTCTGGCCAGTGGTCTATTCTCATGACCCAGTAAGTCAGTGGATCGTCAGCTGGAAAGCTCTCCATCTCTGTTTTGGCCCTGATGTATGTGATGCAGCCATGTGATGCAGACGCTCCTGATGGGATGTGAAAGCTGACAGCCCTGGGCAGCGAGGACTAAAAAAATTCCGAAATGCCTCATTTAGGCGGACGCCTTCTCCAACGCTCCTCTCATGACCAACAGAAGACTCAAAACTACGTTTTCCACGACACTGTAACCTACTGGACTCAGGAAAAACATTCAAATTAAATCCTCTTTAGGCTGGGTTCACACTGGTCCGACAAACGCTCCGACATTGGGAGCTCATGTCGCATGACGTGTGAAATGTAATGTTTCCCTATGGGAGCCGTCCTAACTGGTCCGACACAAGTCGTTCCGACTTTAGAAATGCTCCCTGTACTACTTTGGTCCGACTTTGATCCTACTTCAGCCTATTGACTATCATTGAAGTCGGATCAAAGTCGGATTGCCGTCTTGCATGATCCGACTTCGGCACGCGACTTGTGCTCAGATGATCTTGAGGGGGAACTCTGCGCCAAATTTTAAATAAAAATCCGGCATGGGTTCCCCCTCCAAGAGCATACCAGGCCCTTGGGTCTGGTATGGACCTTGAAGGGAACCCCCTACGCCGAAAAAACGGCGTGGGGGGTCGCCCCCAATCCATACCAGACCCTTATCCGAGCACGCAGCCCGGCCGGACAGGAATGGGGGTGGGGACGAGCGAGCGCCCCCCCCTCCTGAACCGTACCAGGCCGCATGCCCTCAACATGGGGGGTGGTGCCTTGGGGGAGGGGGCGCGCTGCGGCCCCCCCACCCCAAAGCACCTTGTCCCCATGTTGATGAGGACAAGGGCCTCTTCCCGACAACCCTGGCCGTTGGTTGTCGGGGTCTGCGGGCGGGGACTTATCGGAATCCGGGAGCCCCCTTTAATAAGGGGGCCCCCAGATCCCGGCCCCCCACCCTATGTGAATGAGTATGGGGTACAGCGTACCCCTACCCATTCACCTAGGAAAAAAGTGTCAATTTAAAAAAAAAACACTACGCAGATTTTTAAAGCATTTTATTAGACAGCTCCGGGGGTCTTCTTCCGACTTCGGGGGTCTCTCCGGTTCTTCTCCACGCTCTCCGGGTCTTCTGCCAGGCTCCTCCGCTCTCTTCTGCTCTTTTGCCGCTCTTTTGCTAAAGCGGAGGAGCCTGGTCTTCAATCTTCTGCCTTCTGCCTTCTGCCCTCTTCTCCTGATGTTGACACGACGCTCTCTGGGGCTAGAATGCTCTCTGTGCGCTCTGCTCTGATTTATATAGGCGGTGACCCCGCCCCCTTAAGCCGTCACAGTCCCTGGGCATGCTGGGACTGTGACGTTTTAGGGGGCGTGGTCATCACCCGATGACCACGCCCCCTTATGCCGTCATAGTCCCAGCATGCCCAGGGACTGTGACGGCTTAAGGGGGCGGGGTCACCGCCTATATAAATCAGAGCAGAGCGCACAGAGAGCATTCTAGCCCCAGAGAGCGTCGTGTCAACATCAGGAGAAGAGGGCAGAAGGCAGAAGATTGAAGACCAGGCTCCTCCGCTTTAGCAAAAGAGCGGCAAAAGAGCAGAAGAGAGCGGAGGAGCCCGGCAGAAGATCCGGAGAGCGTGGAGAAGAACCGGAGAGACCCCCGAAGTCGGAAGAAGACCCCCGGAGCTGTCTAATAAAATGCTTTAAAAATCTGTGTAGTGTTTTTTTTTTTAAATTGACACTTTTTCCCTAGGTGAATGGGTAGGGGTACTATGTACCCCATACTCAATTCACATAGGGTGGGGGGCCGGGATCTGGGGGCCCCCCTTATTAAAGGGGGCTCCCGGATTCCGATAAGCCCCCCACCCGCAGACCCCGACAACCAACGGCCAGGGTTGTCGGGAAGAGGCCCTTGTCCTCATCAACATGGGGACAAGGTGCTTTGGGGTGGGGGGGGGCCGCAGCGCGCCCCCCTCCCCCAAGGCAACAACCCCCCATGTTGAGGGCATGCGGCCTGGTACGGTTCAGGAGGGGGGGGCGCTCGCTCGTCCCCACCCCCATTCCTGTCCGGCCGGGCTGCGTGCTCGGATAAGGGTCTGGTATGGATTGGGGGGGACCCCCCACGCCGTTTTTTCGGCGTAGGGGGTTCCCCTCAAGGTCCATACCAGACCCAGGGGCCTGGTATGCTCTTGGAGGGGGAACCTATGCCGGATTTTTACTTAAAATTTGGCGCGGAGTTCCCCCTAAAGATTCATACCAAACACAGTGCCGGGCATTGGCGGGGATCCAAGTCGGATCCCCGTTCATTGAAAGTCGGACACATGCCGGCTTCATGTCGCAGGGCAAAGTCGGATCCAAAGTAGGACGGCTGTCGTGTCGCACCAGTGTGAACCCAGCCTTAACGTGTCCTCAAGAAATTTTATCTTCTGCACTCTCTGTGGGGACAGAATGAGTTCTGAGACCTTCCCCTTATAATGGTGGTCAAGAAGGCTTGCCAACCAGTAATCATCCTTCTCCTTTATCCTACGTATTTTTGGGTCCTTTTGCAGGCTTTGAAGCATGAGGTTTCCCATGCGCCTCAGGCTTGAGAAGCAGACTCCTCGGGGTCACTCAGGATGACTGCATCTGGAACTTCCTCCTCCCAGCCACGTACTACTCACAAGGGTCCTGAGGTTGGAAAGCCATCGCTTACAGATTGACGCATGTCTTCCTTTTCTTCGAAGCCTATGACAGTGCCAGAATACTCCTCCTCATCCTCCTCCTCTCTCTCCCCCTGTGTGTTCTGTGACATAGGAATGATGGTGTCTGGATAAAGTGGGCTTTGAGAGGAAAGGAAGTCCTCCTCTTCCTCCTGCTGCTCTGCCTCCAGTGTATTGTCCATAATGCCATGCAGAGTCTGCTCCAGCAGGAACACAACAGGGATTGTGTCACTGATGCATGCACTGTCACAGCTCACCATCCTTGTGGCCTCCTCAAATGGTGACAATACAGTGCATGCATCCTTAATGATCAGCCACTGGCATGGGGAAAAAAAGCAGAGGCGGCCTGAACCTGTCGTTGTGCCGTATTCGCACAGGTACTTGTTGACAGCCCTCTGCTGCATGTATAGCCGCTGCAGCATTGACAAAGTCAAGTTCCACCTGGTGGGCATGTCACAAATCAGGCGGTTTACAGCCATGTGGATTTCCTGCTGAATTTCAGCCATCTGAGCACTGGTTGTGTATGACCGCCTAAAATGGCTACAGACTCTTCTGGCAAGCTTTAGCACATCTTGCAACCCTGGGTATGTATTAAGGAAATGCTGCACAACCAAATTGAGGACATGTGCCAGGCATGGCACATGTGTCAACTTTCCCTGTCTAAAGGCGGACAGGAGGTTTGAGCCATTATCACACATCACCATTCCTGGCTCCAGCTGGTGTGGTGTGAACCACCTCTGAGCTTGTCCCTGCAGAGCTGCAAGAATCTCTGCTCTGGTGTGGTTCCTGTCCCCTAAACACACCAGCTGAAGCACTGCATGGCACCTTTTAGCCGGACTCTGGGAATAGCCCTTTGAACACTTAGGGGGTACCCGTTGTTCATAGGACAATTCTGCAGAGGAGGGCATGGAGGTGGTGGAGGAGGAGGAGGGGGTAGAGCTTATATGTCTTGCATCATCACCACCAGCTGTATGGAGACGTGGGGGCCCAACAAGCTGCAGCACCGATCCCTGTCCTGCATCCTTTGGAGTTGCAAGCAGAGTTACCCAGTGTGCTGTGAACAAAATATATCGTTCCTGCCCATGCTTGCTGGACCACGTGTCAGCAGTAAGGAGGATTTTACAGCTAACTGCCTTTCACAACGATGCCAGAACATTCCCTTCCATATGATGGTAGAGAGATGGAACGGCCTTATGTGAAAAGTAGTAGCGACTGGGAACCTGCCATTGTGGTACAGCACATTGTGCAAATTCACGGAAGGGGGCAGAATCCACCAGGCAGAAAGGCAGGAGTTGGAGAGCCAACAGCTTTGACAACTTTGCATTTAGAAGCTGGGCATGCGAGTGGCAGGGACTGTATTTTTTCCCACTGCAGCAGATGGGGCAGAGAAATTTGCCGGATACAGTCTACAGCTGGTGGTGTGCTGCTGGCAGATGTGCTGCTAGGACCTGGGACACCCTGTGCTATACCATCATCCCTGTCAGTGGAGGCTACTGAGAGGTAATGACTCGGTACAGCAGGGGCAGACTGAAGTGGGTAAGGAGGAGGAGGAGTAGGGACAGATTTGTGCCCCTTTTGTGTGGCTTTTAGGTGCTCTTGCCAACGGGCTGAGTGGTTGGATGTTAAATGCCTTCTTAACCACTTCAGCCCCGGAAGGATTTACCCCCTTCCTGACCAGAGCACTTTTTACAATTCGGCACTGCGTCGCTTTAACTGCTAATTGCGCGGTCATGCAATGCTGTACCCAAACGAAATTTGCGTCCTTTTCTTCCCACAAATAGAGCTTTCTTTTGATGGTATTTGATCACCTCTGCCGTTTTTATTTTTTGCGCTATACGCGGAAAAAGACCGAAAATTTTGAAAAAAAATGATATTTTCTACTTTTTGTTCTAAAAAAAATCCAATAAACTCAATTTTAGTCATACATTTAGGCCAAAATGTATTCGGCCACATGTCTTTGGTAAAAAAAATGTCAATAAGTGTATATTTATTGGTTTGCGCAAAAGTTATAGCGTCTACAAACTAGGGTACATTTTCTGGAATTTACACAGCCTTTAATTTATGACTGCCTATGTCGATTCTTGAGGTGCTAAAATGGCAGGGCAGTACAAAACCCCCACAAATTACCCCATTTTGGAAAGTAGACACCCCAAGGAATTTGCTGAGAGGCATGTTGAGCCCATTGAATATTCATTTTTTTTGTCCCAAGTGATTGAATAATGACAAAAAAAAAAAAAAAAAAAAAAAATTACAAAAAGTTGTCACTAAATGATATATTGCTCACACAGGCCATGGGCATATGTGGAATTGCACCCCAAAATACATTTAGCTGCTTCTCCTGAGTACGGGGATACCACATGTGTGGGACTTTTTGGGAGCCTAGCCGCGTACGGGGCCCCGAAAACCAAGCACCGCCTTCAGGATTTCTAAGGGCGTACATTTTTGATTTTACTCCTCACTACCTATCACGGTTTTGAAGGCCATAAAATGCCCAGATGACATAACCCCCCCCCCAAATGACCCCATTTTGGAAAGTAGACACCCCAAGCTATTTGCTTTGAGGCATGTTGAGTCCATGGAATGTTTTATATTTTGACACAAGTTGCGGGAAAGTGACAATTTTTTTTTTTTTTTTTTGCACAAAGTTGTCACTAAATGATATATTGCTCACACAGGCCATGGGCATATGTGGAATTGCACCCCAAAATACATTTAGCTGCTTCTCCTGAGTACGGGGATACCACATGTGTGGGACTTTTTAGGAGCCTAGCCGCGTACGGGACCCCGAAAACCAAGCACCGCCTTCAGGATTTCTAAGGGCGTACATTTTTGATTTTACTCCTCACTGCCTATCACAGTTTCGGAGGCCATGGAATGCCCAGGTGGCACAAACCCCCCCCAAATGACCCCATTTTGGAAAGTAGACACCCCAAGCTATTTGCTGAGAGGCATGGTGAGTATTTTGCAGCTCTCATTTGTTTTTGAAAATAAAGAAAGACGAGAAAAAAACATTTTTTTTTTCTTTTTTCAATTTTCAAAACTTTGTGACAAAAAGTGAGGTCTGCAAAATACTCACTATACCTCTCATCAAATAGCTTGGGGTGTCTACTTTCCAAAATGGGGTCATTTGGGGTTTTTTTTTGCCACCTGGGCATTCCATGGCCCCCGAAACTGTGATAGGCGGTGAAGAGTGAAATCAAAAATTTACGGCCTTAGAAAGCCTGAAGGCGGTGCTTGGTTTTCGGGGTCCCGTACGCGGCTAGGCTCCCAAAAAGTCTCACACATGTGGTATCCCCGTACTCAGGAGAAGCAGCAGAATGTATTTTGGGGTGTAATTTCACATATTCCCATGGCATGTTTGAGCAATATATCATTTAGTGACAACTTTGCGCAAAAAAAAATAAAAAAAATAAAAAATTGTCTCTTTCCCGCAACTTGTGTCACAATATAAATTATTCCATGGACTCAACATGACTCTCAGCAAATAGCTTGGGGTGTCTACTTTCCAAAATGGGGTCATTTGGGGGGGGTTTGAACTGTCCTGGCATTTTATGCACAACATCTAGAAGCTTATGTCACACATCACCCACTCTTCTAACCACTTGAAGACAAAGCCCTTTCTGACACTTATTGTTTACATAAAAAAATAATTTTTTTTTGCAAGAAAATTACTTTGAACCCCCAAACATTATATATTTTTTTTAAAGCAAATGCCCTACAGATTAAAATGGTGGGTGTTTCATTTTTTTTTTTCACACAGTATTTGCGCAGCGATTTTTCAAACGCATTTTTTGGGGAAAAAACACACTTTTTTACATTTTAATGCACTAAAACACACTATATTGCCCAAATGTTTGATGAGATAAAAAAGATGATCTTAGGCCGAGTACATAGATACCAAACATGACATGCTTTAAAATTGCGCACAAACGTGCAGTGGCGACAAACTAAATACATTTTTAAAAGCCTTTAAAAGCCTTTACAGGTTACCACTTTAGATTTACAGAGGAGGTCTACTGCTAAAATTACTGCCCTCGATCTGACCTTCACGGCGATACCTCACATGCATGGTGCAATTGCTGTTTACATTTGACGCCAGACCAACGCTTGCGTTCACCTTAGCGCGAGAGCAGGGGGGACAGGGGTGCTTTTTTTTTTTTTTTTTTTTTTTTCTTTATTATTATTATTTTTTTATCTTATTTTTAAACTGTTCCTTTCATTTTTTTTTTAAAATCATTTTTATTGTTATCTCAGGGAATGTAAATATCCCCTATGATAGCAATAGGTAGTGACAGGTACTCTTTTTTGCAAAAATTGGGGTCTATTAGACCCTAGATTTCTCCTCTGCCCTCAAAGCATCTGATCACACCAAGATCGGTGTGATAAAATGCTTTCCCAATTTCCCAATGGCGCTGTTTACATCCGGCGAAATCTACGTCATAAAATGCTCGTAGCTTCCGGTTTCTTAGGTCATAGAGATGTTTGGAGCCACTCTGGTCTCTGATCAGCTCTATGGTCAGCTGGCTGAATCACCGGCTGCATTTTCAGGTTCCCTGTTGAGACAGGAGAGCCAGAGAAAAACACGGAAGATGTTGGGGGGGGGGGCATTCCCTCCCACTGCTTGTAAAAGCAGTCTAGAGGCTAATTAGCCACTAGGATTGCTTTTACATGAAAGCCGACCGCTGGCTGAAAAGAATGATACCAAGATGATACCTAAACCTGCAGGCATCATTCTGGTATAACCACTCAAAGTCGTGAATGGCATACCTGAAGACAAAAAAATGGTTAACAATAAAGCACAGTAAACGGTAAGGTATAAAAAATTGCATACCTGAAAAGCAAACATGATAAAACATAATAACAATAAAACATTGCAGAATAGAATACAGTAAAAAAGAGCAGAACAATAGAGAGAGAATAGAGAGAGAGAGAACAATAAAACGACAACTATTTTTATTTTATATTTTTGTTTGTGTTTTTTTTTTTTTTACACTTTTTTTTGTAACTAACTATAATAACTGTAACCGGTTCCAGGTTCGGGTCTCTCAAAATGCGATGGCATCTCGGGAGACCCTGTGAAAGTGTGCCTAGTCTGTGCAATGCTGTACCCTACGCTAATACTCAACTAGTGCATGGTAGCGTTCAAAACATTCACCAATGCAAAGACCAGGATTGTCAGGACAGGAGGGACAATAATAGCGGGTGTCACGCCTATATCCGCGCTTGCTGCAGACACGACATCTTTTTTGGGGGGGTTCGCTGGGTAGGGGTACTCGGGAGGACATAAAGAAAATGCCTCTCATGCAGCCGACTGCATTTGGTTGGGGATGTGAATGGGGGAAGTACAGGCGCTGCAGAAGCGGTGGGTTCCCAATTAGGATTGGCGAATGCAGCAGGAAGGGCACTATGGGCACGACGGGCCTGTGTTTGTCTTTTTGGTGGCAGCGGGACACTACTTGTGCTTGCCACCTCACCAGCTTGAACTGCACTTATGGGACTCGCCACGTCACCAAGTGTTACTGCAGTGCTGGTTTGACTACGACCGGGGTGTACTAGGCCTCTGGTGCTTGCCAGTTCACCAAGACGCTACAAAAAAAACTGTTAGCGATCGCAGGGATCAGGCCTGACTCTGCGAACGCTGCAGTTATGCGTTTAGAGTTTTGTAAGTGACAGTGATCGATCGATACTGCACTTGGGTGGGCTGGGCCGGGCCGGGCGGAGGGGCAAAACGCAGGTGCTAGCAGGTATCTGGGCTGATCCCGCTAACACTGCGTTTTTGGGAACCCTAAACTGCTGGGGACGCTAGTATAGATCTGATCGGATCAGATATTGATCTGTTCAGATACTATACCACTAAGGGAGGTGTACGCTGCGTGCGTGGGTGTTAGCGGTACTGGCGCTAACCTGACGCTGCCTGGGGCTGGTGCTTGCCAGTTCACCAAAATGCTACCAAAAAAACTGTTAGCGATCGCAGGGATCAGGCCTGACTCTGCGAACGCTGCAGTTATGCGTTTAGTGTTTTGTAAGTGACAGTGATCGATCGATACTGCACTTGGGTGGGCTGGGCTGGGCCGGGCGGAGGGGCAAAACGCAGGTGCTAGCAGGTATCTGGGCTGATCCCGCTAACACTGCGTTTTTGGGAACCCTAAACTGCTGGGGACGCTAGTATAGATCTGATCGGATCAGATATTGATCCGATCAGATACTATACCACTAAGGGAGGTGTATGGTGCGTGTACGGTGCGTGCGTGGGTGTTCGCGGTACTGGCGCTAATCTGACGCTGCCTGGGGCAACGCATATCACCGCCGGGCGATCAGGGGGCTAAACCTTTATTCGGTAATAAACGGCGGGTGCCCTGACACTATAAAAAATAAACTAACTAACCAGCGTCACCCGTAACAGTTATACGGTGATCAGTGGTGAAAGGGTTAACTAGGGGGCAATCAAGGGGTTAAAACATTTATTAGATAGTATATGGGGGTCCCTGTCGCTATAAAACACTGACGGCGAACCTAAATATTTACGTCCCTAACTAGCGTCACCAGTGACACTAATACAGCGATCAGAAAAATGATCGCTTAGCGACACTGGCGACAGGGGGTGATCAAGGGGTTAAAACTTTATTAGGGGGGGTACTGGCGCTAATCTGACGCTGCCTGGGGCGACGCATATCACCGCCGGGCGATCAGGGGGCTAAACCTTTATTCGGTAATAAACAGGGGGTGCCCTGACACTATAAAAAATAAACTAACTAACCAGCGTCACCCGTAACGGTTATACGGTGATCACTGGTGAAAGGGTTAACTAGGGGGCAATCAAGGGGTTAAAACATTTATTAGATAGTATATGGGGGTCCCTGTCGCTATAAAACACTGACGGCGAACCTAAATATTTACGTCCCTAACTAGCGTCACCAGTGACACTAATACAGCGATCAGAAAAATGATCGCTTAGCGACACTGGCGACAGGGGGTGATCAAGGGGTTAAAACTTTATTAGGGGGGGTACTGGCGCTAATCTGACGCTGCCTGGGGCGACGCATATCACCGCCGGGCGATCAGGGGGCTAAACCTTTATTCGGTAATAAACGGCGGGTGCCCTGACACTATAAAAAATAAACTAACTAACCAGCGTCACCCGTAACGGTTATACGGTGATCACTGGTGAAAGGGTTAACTAGGGGGCAATCAAGGGGTTAAAACATTTATTAGATAGTATATGGGGGTCCCTGTCGCTATAAAACACTGACGGCAAACCTAAATATTTACGTCCCTAACTAGCGTCACCAGCGACACTAATACAGCGATCAGAAAAATGATCGCTTAGCGACACTGGTGAGGGGGGGTGATCAAGGGGTTAAAACTTTATTAGGGGGGGTAAGGGGGGTACCCTAGACCTACAGGGGGGTTACAGTAACTGTCCTAACACTGCTAACTGTCACAAACTGACACTATGCAGTAATCAGGAAAAAAAAAAAAAAAAAAAAAAAAAAACCTGCTTGGTGTCAGTTTGTGACAGGGGGGGGGGGTGATTGGGGGGGGATCGGGGGGCGATCGGGGGGGGATCGGGGGTGTAATGTATGCCTGGCATGTTCTACTGTGTGTGTTTGTGTTGTGCACTTACTTACATGTCATCTCTCCTCGGCGCTGGAACGGAAACTGACAGCCGAGGAGAGATGACATCACATCCTCTGCCTCTGTGTACTATACAGAGGCAGGGGATGTCTCTCATTGGCTGGGAGCGATCGCGAGGGGGGGGCCACGATCGGATGGTCTCCCCCTCGTCTCTCATCGCTCCCAACCAAATGCCGACCGCAGCTGGCACAGGGGGGGGGTCCGATCGGACCCCCCACCCGCGGGAAGGCAATCACGTTTCAGGTACGTGATTTTGCCTGCCCGTGCCGCTCTGCTCACGTATATAGGCGTGAGGCGGTCGGCAAGTGGTTAAGTATGTGGTACCCAAATGGTTGGTGTTTTTGCCACATTTGATGTGCCTGAGACACAGTTTGCAGATAGCAACAGTGCAATCTGCTGCAGATGTGCTGAAAAAGGCCCAGACAGCTGAGCTTTGGGGAGTGGGTCAAGAGATAACAGCTGCAGAATGTGATGGAATAGGATGGCTTCTCTCTACTTTCTTGATGTGGGCCTCCTTGGGGTTGTGCTGCCTCACCTTCAATTTCCTCCTCTGGCACCCAAGTCGTATCAGTGACCTCATCATCATCCTCATCTCCATCTTCATCATGTTCCCCAAGCTGCGGCTTGGGGAACATGAATGTCAATTTGTCTACCATAAATGTCAATTTGTCTACCAGTCTTCCCTCTGTCTAGGCTCGTGTTCCTGTCATCCTCAACCTCAGAACCAACAGCTGAACCCAGTAATGGCTGGGCATCATCAAGGAGCAAGTGGCTGACGCTGTGGTCAAATAACTTAGCCGACTCCTCAATTGCTGATTTTGGGGCTATGGCAGGAATAGATGTGGACAAGGAGGCAGGTTTATCCATTCTGGCAACTGCAGGGGACTGCACACTTGTCTCTGCTTGCATGACATTGGATGAGGAGGAAGAGGAAGGTTTAGTAAGTCAGTCCACCAGCTCCTCTGCATGCTGTGGCTGGATAACACGGGCAACCTCACTAAACAGAGTAAATGATGCCCTGCCTGAGGACTGACCATCAAGTCCACCTTTGACTGTGGACACATTTGTTACTGGCCCCCTTACAATGCCAAGGGAACATCTGCCTCTCCTTGTTGTCCTCCCAGATATTATTATTGGGAGGGAGGGGGCGGTGCTTATAAGCAAATATAAAGAAAAAGTTGAAATCTGTAGGTAGATGTACTTTAATCAATGTAAAGAGGTGTTTGGTGCACTTTAATTTAAGTACCCACACAACACAGACACACTCCACAGGTACACTATAATATACTGCAATATAATGCGTCAAAAGTACAATGACGCACAGAACTATATGGCGTTAAACTGGCAGTAACGCACACAAAACTATATGGCGTTAAACTGGCAGTAACGCACACAAAACTATATGGCATTAAACTGGCAGTAACGCACACAGAACTATATGGCGTTAAACTGGCAGTAACGCACACAGAAATAAATGGCATGAAACTGGCAGTAACGCACAAAACTATATGGCGTTAAACTGGCAGTAACCCACACAGAACTATATGGCGTTAAACTGTCAGTAAGGCACACAGAAGTAAATGGTGTTAAACTGGCAGTAACGCAATCAAATAGACGGTGTTCAGCCATCACTAAACTGATGCTATCTAAACTGTCCCTACTCTAGCTATACACTAATGTAAAGATTACTGACACGGTCTCACTACACTACACTGAAACTATATGAGCTGTCCCTACTCTACACTAATGTATGTATGAATGGCACGGTCTCACAACACTACAGTGAAACTTTCTGAGCTGTCCCTACTCTAGCTGCACACTATGCAAAGCTGAATGATGATCCTCCTCACTACACTCACACTATCCCTAGACTGACACTAAACTAATTTTCTGCGCTGACAATTGAAGCAAAATAGCACAGTATAGCACACTAACTAACTAACAGCACTGAACAGAGCCCTGTTCTATCTCTCTGCACGCCGAAATTATACTGAAAATGGCTACCATTGAAAGAATACTTTTATACTGTGGGACGGGAATGAGCCATGATTGGATTGGATTGAAGTCATGATGACAGTGTCCAATCATAACTCGGACAGTGCTCTGTGCCCTGATTGGCTGAAGCATTTGCTGCTTCAGCCAATCAGGGCTTGCAGTGCACTGTTCAGTGCCACAATGCATTGTGTTCTGTTCGGAGGCCGAACAAATGGTCGAACGACCAAACAACGAACGTTCGGCCAGAACTTATGCTCGGGCCAAACCGTTCGCCCATCCCTAGTTAACACAAGAACAAGAAGGCTCCATTCACATCTGTGCGTTTCCTTGCATTTCAGAAATGCACTGCACCAAAAATCGCAGTAAAAAACGCACCAAGCTCCGCTCTAAAAAAAATTCTGAAGCTTCTTTGGGGCGATTGTTTTGTGTAGGGCAGCCCATTCAGGTGGATGGGCTGCCCTATGTGTGATGAGTGAAAATGCTCCAAAACACCTCCCCACCTCGCTAAAAACAAAAACGCATGTGGGATGCGAGTTATCGCTATGCAGAGTTGTGAACGGGGCTTGACAGCTGCGTGTTTCTGTCCACTCCCTTCTATGTACTTGTATAAAGATGGCCATATACTATGCAATCTTATTTTATACTGCGGCAGGTTGGCTCCCCTGTGCTAGTCGTCGTAGCTGTACATCAACTCTATAAGACGCTTTAGCAAGCGGGCATGCCCGCAGCGTGTCCCCGGAGCCGTTGCGCGTGCCAGCAGGGCGCGATGATCGCTGGGGACCCATGATCACTCCTGACAGTGCGAGAACCGGGATCTGTGTGTGTAAACAAACAAATCCCGGTTCTCTCAGGGGAAAGGAGACAGATCGTGTGCTCCTACTAAATAGGAACACCGGTCGGTCTCCTCCCCTAGTCAGTCCAATCCCCCCCACAGTTAGAACACACATAGGGAACACAGTTAACCAGTTGATCGCCCCCTAGTGTTAACCCCTACCCTGCCAATGACATTTATACAGTAATCAGTGGCTATTTTTAGCTCTGATTGTTGTATAAATGTCACTGGTCCCAAAAAGTGTCAAAAGTGTCCGATCTGTCCCGACAGTAAAAAAAATATATAATAATAAAAATGCCATAAATCTGTCACCTATTTTGTAGAAGCTATAACTTTTGCACAAACCAATCAATATACACTTATTGCGATTTTTTTTACAAAAAATATGTAGAACAATACATATCGGCCTAAACTGAGGAAAAATTAGTTTTTTGGTTTTTTTAAATTGGGATATTTTTTATAGCAAAAACTACAAAATATTGTGTTTTTTTCAAAATTGAAGCTCTTTTTTTGTTTATAGCGCAAAAAATAAAAATCACAGAGGTGATCAAATACCACCAAAAGAAAGCTCTATTTGTGGGGAAAAAAGGACATCAATTTTCTTTGGGTACAACATTGCACGACAATGTAACTGATGTTACAATTGTCAGTTAAAGCGAAGCAGTGCCGTATCACAAAAATGGCCTGGTCAGGAAGGGGGTAAATTCTTCTGGGGCTGAAGTGGTTAAAAAATGTGCAGCCGGGAGTGGGAGAGTGGTTGATGCAGAGTGTGTGCTAATGAGATCAGCTGGTCAACTCCTTCCTGTGTCATGACCAAAAGACTTTAAGGATGTAAGGCAGAAGCAATAGATATGTTTTGAATCATGGATGTAGGACAGTAAGGTACGTGTCTGTAGATTTTATGGAAAGCTTTGATATTTTTGCAAAAAAAGTACATGAATGCTATATTGGTACATAGGGGAGCTGGAACTTAGCCTTTAAGTTTAGACTTAATTAAATGAGGCCATTTGAATGTAATGGCAGATCTCTGAGGGAGTCAATTTGATTTTTTTTTAATAATGATCCAGGCTACGAATTTCATCGCTTGACAAGATGTCCCCAATAGAATTTAGGCTTTTTTTCTCACTATTGGACATATGTGGATTTTTGCCAAGTTGAGACTCAGGACTATCTATGATAGGTACCGAGGGAGTATCAGCTGAATATAGTGTTCTTCTGTCTTTCTCACACTGAAAGGAAGTAAGAAAGGGTGGGACACAATATAGAAGTTTATCCAACTGAGGGTAGGTTCCTCTGATAGTAGTTTATACTAATTTGGCTATTTGAGTTGCTTGATATGCAAGCATATTAGGACTCCCCTGGTTTTTAGGTGAACAGTGTTCTGTTAATCTGGTTTTTTTTTGCTCCATATAAAGCGTAATATTTTATTTTGAATATAAACTCTCACCTGGGAATGGGTATAGGGAGGTTTCTAAAAAGGTTTAATAATCAGTAAATTTAATTGTATGTATTCTTCCAAACCACACTTGCTAAGAAGTTGACCATCATTCCAGGTTTGCTGAAATGTGTCTAAAGAGACAGTGAGAAAGTGTAGTTTTGTTGAAAGAAGGTGAACAAAGAAGAAATATACAGGAGAGAGAGAATCCCTAAATAAGGGATAAACCTAATTCAAAATTAGACTGGAGCAGTGGCATCATAGCAGGGGGTAAGTGGATTTTTAAAACCAAAAATGTATTTATTTTTATTTTTTTACTAAAAGCCAGATATGGCTGTAAAGGAAAAGAGTAATTTAGGCAAGTTGAGAAGGGCCAGGAGAGGTGAAGATATGTGCGTTAAGGTGACATCTGAGAACAGTGCACATTTATGCTCTGTCAAGCCATATTTTGTACCCTTGATGTCAGAATGACAGAGAATGGTTATTGCGAGGGGTTCCATCGCTATCACAAACAAGAGCGACACCCCTGTCCCGTGCCTCTCTGAATGTTTATTTTGTGAGATTTATGACCTCTAATTAAAGCGGAGTTCCATTTAAAAAAAAATAAATAAAAGTCAGCAGCTACAAATACTGCAGCTGCTGACTTTTATTAATCGGACACTTACCTGTCCCAGGGTCCAGCGATGTGGGGGAACGAAGCCCCACTCGTCTCCCCCTCCGCTCGGCGGTGCCGGAATTGTAACTGTGGGCGCCCAGCTGTGGCTTTACAGCTGGGCACCCACTGCGCATGCGCGCGCCGCGTGCCGTGACTGGTCATGCAATCATCTGGGACCTGTCACATGTCCCAGATGATTGCCTAGAGAGAGGGGGGAGAGCTGATCTCCCTTCCTGCGCTGAGAGAAGTGACGTCAGGAGCCCAGGCGCTGAAGGAGGCAGACGAGGGACCCCCTAGCAACAGGCATTAAAGAGGTGAGTGAAACAAAAAAATTTTCTCCAAATGTTTTTTTTTTTTTTTTTTTATGCACATTAATGATTTTTTTTTTTTGGGGTGGAACTCCACTTTAAGATTTGATCCATTAACCATGACAACCTATTACTTGGTATTTACTGCAGAGATTTCTGATTAGTCACTGCAGAATACTGAACTTTACTTATCATTACTGCACATTTTATTACTAAATGCAATAGTACACAAAGATAGTATATATAAAGATGTTTTGACCTCAGTTACCAGCATGGTCTATGTTCTTTCATCATTTCTTATTGGACATACTGCAAATCACACAGGCATGAGAAACAGTATAACATTTCATGGTTTGTTTGTTTTTTTTTTGTTTTTTATCACAAAGCTGCGATTAGTTTGTAAAGTTATGAAATTATAACTGTTGATTTATTTATTCCTATACATGTAAAACATTTTTTTTACAGATAGTAAACTTTATGAAAACATGTTTTCACTGAGATTATACTTACTATGAGATCATAAAACTTTTCTCCCATAGCCTCCTCATAGAATTGTTGATGCCGCTGATATTCTGGGCTATTTCTCTGCAGTTTCTGCTGTTTCTTGTCTAGGCTTTTTATCACTAACATAGACAAATCTTTGCCTTTTTTGCTGGTCTGCATTGCCAAGAATTTTTTTGTGCTTGTTATTGTGAGAAGATCATTGACAACCTGTTACAGATGAACAAAAAGTATATATGTAAAAGCCATGTGTATTAACACATTCTATTGTTACTAACCATAATGCCCCGTACACACTGTCTTATTTTCCGATGGAAAATGTCCGATCGGAGCGTGTTGTCGGAAATTCCGACCGTGTGTGGGCTCCATCGGACATTTTCCATCGGATTTTCCGACACACAAAGTTGGAGAGCAGGAGATAAAATTTTCCGACAACAAAATCCGATCGCGTCAATTCCGACCGTGTGTGACCTGTTCCGACGCACAAAGTGCCACGCATGCTCAGAAGAAATTCCAAGACGGAGCAGCTCGTTCTGGTAAACTTAGCGTTCGCAATGGATACAGCACTTTCGTCACGCTGCAATGTTAAAAATGGTTTAATACAGCGCACTCTCTTCTTCTTTATAATGTGACAAGAATGAAGAAGTTTTGCTGCTCATATTCACACACACTTATCACAAAGTTTTATTTTTTTTTTTTATTGGGATTCCTTGAATATATTGTTATTAGTTGTCACATCTGACAGAATTTTTTTTTGTTTATTTAATTTTTTTGGGGATTTTAAGCCTTTTTTTTTATTTAATGTTTGGATTTTTTCAAAGGCTGATCTTTGTTCAATGTTATTTTTATTTTTACTCCAGAATATTTTTGGGTGTGTTTTGTGTGTCAAGTTACCCCAACACCATTGATATCTTTTATTATTTAATCTCCAGGAGATTGTTTGGGGTTGGTGTCCCTTGTTCATTTCACATTGTATATTTGAAATGTACCTGAATCCTCACAAACAAACTGTCATTTTTGAAGTAAAACGCATAGGAGAGTATAATTCAAAACAAAAATCCTTTATTAAGGGATCAGAACCAAACAAAGAGGAAGGCAACACTGGCTCAACATGAGAAATTAGCGAAGCCTGGGACCCCCACGGCAGACATCAATTCTTGAACATCAAAATTGGTGGCCTGAGGAGTCCATATGTAAGGGAGGGCAGTCTGGTCCAGAAGTCCCAGAGATCCGGATAGCAGCAAATGACATGTGTGTCCCCAGGCTGTGGTACCACAAGAGGCTGCATTTTTTGGCCGACCAGACTGGATCCAGGGTCCTCACTTTCTGGTCTTCCTTTCACGCTTCCTTCCCGGTTGTGGCTGTGCAGTTGGAGATGTGGCAGGAGGAGGAGTAGGACCTGGAGGAGGACTGGGAGGACCTGGAGGAGAGGAAGGACGAGGAGGAGGACCTGCAGGAGGAGGAGGAGGACCATCGCAAAGGTGTGTCTGAGCTGTCATTTGGCCCCTCATACCTTTGTTAAGAGCCTCCAATATGAGCGCCTCACACAAGACTTGTTGGCCCTCCTCCATCCTCTGCATTTTATATGCAATGACGGCAGCAATGTCCTCCTCCACAGTCTGTCGTGCTCCCAGGACCTCTGTAGCCCTCCAAAAGAGTCCTCCGGTAGCCTCCTCTAGGGCACTCCTCCTACTGCCACTTTCTCTTTTCAGTGGGGGTGGAGGGACCTGCAGATCAGCCAGCCGGCTCGGCCCGGCCACCTCCTGGCTGAGACTTCCCTGTGTATGAAAAAGGGACATGCTTTTAGTTGTTGCTTCTTCAATCACAATCCTAAATTAGTACTCCCAACTAACATCTAGTTAACATCATTGATTGGACAAGCAGAAATATTTAGAGGAATGCTATACCTGGCTCAATCTGGGCTCCTCCATGTGTTGCCTGGAAGGCCCAGGTTGGGCGTCAGAAGCCTCAGCCAGGGGGGAAGGAAGCGTGGAAGGAAGACTGGAGAGGGATGGCCTGGGTTCAGTCTGGCCTGCCAGAAAATGCAGCCTGTCGTAGTACAACATCCTGGGGACATAGATGTCATCTGCTGCTCCGGATCTCTGTGAATCCTGGACTTTCTTGCGCTCCCTTAGATATGTACTCCTCAGGCCACCAATGAAAATCTTTAAATAGGTGATGTCTGCCGTGGGGATCACCTGCTTCACAATTTCACACAATTGCACCAGTGCTGCCTTCCTCTTTGCTTGGTTCTTGAAATGGGGGTGTTTAATCTCCCACAGACAGGGCAGCTCCCTTAAGATATCTATGAATACTGACATGAAGTCATTGTCTTTGACTAAGATATCCATGTTCACTGCAAGACACAACACAAGACAAAGCCTAATGTCAGACAAAACTCTCCTAATCTTGTTACAATATAGGCTTCAATGTAGAAGCAGTATAAGCACAAGTTTGTCTCTTACCTTCGTTCTTACGATCGACGCGTCCAATGCTCCTTCCTCCGCTCACAGATCGTACGTAATACGCACGCGTGTTGCGCTTTGTACACACTGCGCATGCGTGTAACTCCGCCCGCCCCTGACGTTCATTCTAGTCTATTCCCCGCCCCTTTTCGTTCGGCGCAGTGGGTGAAGAGCACATGGCGGAGTCAGAGCAGGAGCAACGAGGAGGAGGAGGAGGAAAGCCCGGATCCGGACACGTCCTGATCCAGAAGGAGACTTTTTTTAGGCCACAAATATGTCCTTTGGGGAGATGTTGGAGATGGTCGACATCATGAAGAAGTCCGACTATGACGGAAAGTATGGGCCTTACCCCAACCCCAATATACAAAAGGCCAAGATCATGGCGAAAGTGATCAAAAGTCTGCAGAAGAATTTCGGGGTACGACGATCGAAAGATCAGCTCAGGAAGCGGTGGTCGGACCTGAAATTGAGAGAGCCAGAGCAGTACCAAAAGATCCGGAGAGTGCTGCAAAAAAGTAAGTAGTTGTGCTGTGTTCCTATTCTTTCTGTCTTTATTGCGTTTGTGCTGCTCCATATGCTTTTATTAATTGTAACGTTTAATAGGGCAACTTTAATGTTCATGGGTCCATTATTCGTTCGTATCAAACATTTTTCTTTCGGCCTCTAAAACACCATTGTTTAGGCCATATGCATTTTCCCAAATTTTTTTTGGGCCTACTTGGATGCCAAATAGTTGTTTGTGTAGATGGGTTTGTTACTAGAATGAAATGCAAACTAGATTGTGTGTAAGGAGAGGACACTGAGCAGCTGTTTTCACATCTGGACACTGGAGCACTAGTGTGGGACACCAGAACAACATGTTTATTAGGGGGCCACACAGGTGCTCCAGTGTATACTATAGGGGGGTCTCCATCTGTGAAGCTTGTACTAAACAGGTAAAGTATTGCAGCTTGACAAAGGGCAATAAAAAAACACATCTTGGAACTCGGCTAAAATAGACAATTGTACCCCACTTCCAAGCAATGTTTCCTATTTATAGTTCTGCCATCAAATATCTGTGTGCTAATTATACCATTTTTGTTTTACATAGGGGAGAAAAGACTCGGAGGACACCCCTCATCCGAGGAGACCAGAGACCCCCCACCTCTGGAAGAAGGTGAAATATCACCAACCCAAGCTGAGCAGGAGGAAGAAGAAGATGTGGTGGAGATTGGCACCACAACAGGTGAGTGTCTGCGACCACAGGCTCAGGTAAAAGAGATGGATGGTGGCAGATTTTTGATACCTGTTTTTGTTTTCTTTCTCTCTTTTTAGGTGATCGTGATGTTGTGGATCCAGAACGTTTCACATCAGAAAGTGCCCAGATCCTGATCGGGGAGATCATGGGGTGTAATGTAGAACTGCAAAACATACAGCAAAAAATCAATGATGTTATTAAAAAAAATAATAACATCATTGATGTTTTGGGGCGAATTTAAAACCCCACAAAATCACTTTTTGTATTGTGGTCCAATCTTTTAAAACTTTTTGCAATGTTTTGAAAAGCCAAATTTGGAGGATGCACACAGTGTGCCAACATGTGCTATCTGCCATCACGGGAGATCAATGGACGCGTTTTGGGGGTGCAAGCCCTTCCTCAATTATAAAGTAGCATTGAGGAAGGGCTTGCTCCCCCAAAACACGTCCCTTGATCCCCCCTGATGGCAGATAGCACATGTTGACATTCGTAAATTGGTGTGCATCTTCCAAATTTGGCTTTTCCAGGGGTGATTTCCCCCCATCTGAACGCTATATCAAACCCAGTTCCTAAATACTGATGTCTGATATAGCCTTCAGGTTTTACCTAATGTGAACTTTGTAAGTTCAAGTTTTTTGTCTTTCTTGTTGGTTTTGCACAGGCCTGTTTTATCTGAAATGGACATTTCGATTTTTGATAATGCTACTGCAAAAATTGTTATACAACAAACATGTTGGTTTGTTTTAAAAACCTTTGGTAAATGCACATGTGATTGTGCAGGTATAAAAAAGTTGCTTACTCAAGAATGTGTGGATTATTGTCTCAACACTACAATACAACACTTTTGGGGTGATGTAATTGCTGTTTTCAGCAAAAATGGGGGTTATTTCCTAAGGGCAAATCCTCTTTGCACTACAAGTGCAGTACTGCACTTGTAGTGAAATGTGTTTTTGCATTTAGGAAATAACAGCCAACAGTGCTTTGTATAAGGTTACACAATCACGACATTTTCTGGACTCAACACATTTCTGTCAGGGTCAGCTAAAACAAACACAAGCAGTAAATGTCCACCAAGAATTTCTTTTTTTTTTATTATAAAAAGGCTTCACAGATTGTGTGGCATATTGATAGCCCCCCTACCCGCAAAGAACTCCAGGTATCGTAAACCGGACATCACGGGCACTCAGGGAGGGCAAGCCAGGACGGCCACTTTCAAGCGCCGTCAGTGTGGCTTGATGTAGGATTCCGGCCTCAGGCCCAACTGAGCCAGCATAGTTGGCCGAATGTTTCCTTAAAAAGTTATGGAGAACACAGCACGCCAGTATAATATGGTTCAGTTTATACTCCGCCATATGGATGGGTGTCAGAAACAGTCGGAACCGGCCGGCCAGGATTCCAAATGTGTTCTCCACCACTCTTCGGGCTCTGGCCAGCCGGTAATTGAAAACCCTCTGTTCCGGGGTGAGTGTCCTCATTGGGAATGGCCGCATCAGGTGGTTCCCCCAGCGCAAACGCTTCATCAGCAACGAACACAAATGGGAGTCCTTCCACATTGTCCTCTGGAGCTGGCAAGTCCAAGCTGCCATTCTGGAGATGCCTGTAGAACTCCGTCTGGACGATGACTCCACCATCGGACATCCGGCCATTCTTCCCCACGTCCACATACAAGAAGTCGTAATTAGCCGACACCACCGCCAACATCACTATACTATTAAACCTCTTGTAATTATAATAGTACGACCCCGAGTTGGGTGGTGGGACGATGTGGACGCGTTTCCCATCAATTGCCCCTCCGCAGTTAGGAAAGACCCACCGCTCGGCAAAGTGGGAGGCCACAGTCTGCCATTCCTGTGGCGTGGAAGGAAACTGTTGAGGAAAAAACAACAAACATTACTATTTTTACTTTGAAACATGGCAAGCAGATTATACACAAACATTATGGGGCAACCTCCAGATAGCATTTACTAAGGGGAATTTAACAACGCCAAAGTATAAGGTACACCTATCATATTCCCCCTCCCCCCCTCATGGGCCATTTCTAACATTATAGGGGGTGTGTGTAAATCTTGGACAGGTAACCCTCTTCACATCATTGAGAGATGAATGCCTAAATAATGGGTATTACTTTGAACAGCCCCTCCTTAGTTACACTATTGGCAGACCACTGGACAGGTAAGAAGTGTCATAATACAAAGATATAAATACACACTGTACACATTTGAGGACATTTGGACATTCTGCTATTACCTATCAAGATAATAATAGGATACAAAAACTTTAAACAGTACCATTGGAAATTATACAGGCAGGCCCTTGCACTACATGCTTTGGGGAATTCATCCATAAATCTGAGCACTAAAGAGATGGGTATAGCGTGTATGGGTTTGGCAAAGTCAGCAGATAGATGATTGAGGATAGAGAATTGGGATCAGCTGACTTAGCAGTTGGGGGAGGGAGGGTTACTAAAAATTATTTGGGGACACCACAAAAAAAAGCCTCTGCCACTCTGCCTGAATTTAAATCCAAAATAACATTTCCAAACATTTTAGGGGGTGTTTGGGGTAAAGCACTACTATGGAGCTGATAAAATACATTGTTAAGTGACTACATGAGGTTATTATAGGGCAAGAGACACCATGCTGGGGAGGTTAGTGAAGGGCAAATATGTATGAAGGACATAAAATAATAATTACATAAAAATCCAGCATGCATGAGGACAAAGGGGACATTCACAGCATATTACAAGCATGGTAATTAGGGAATGAGGAAAGAAATACAATATATTAGCAAACATTCAATACAATAAAATGTGATATAAAAGGATAAAAATCTTACCTTCATATACTCCTTCTGCAGGACCTGGATGATGGCAGAACAGGTCTCTGGGATAATGATCCCCAGAGCCTGGGGGGAGATGCCTGTCGAGAACTTCAAGTCCTGCAGGCTTCTCCCTGTCGCCAAATACCGCAGGGTAGCGACCAACCTCTGCCCCGGAGTGATGGCTTGCCTCATGCAGGTATCCTGCCTGCTGATATAGGGGGTCAGCGAAGCCAACAAACGGTGAAATACGGGGTCCGTCATCCTGAGAAAGTTCCTGAAATCATCAGGATTATTCTCACGGATCTCACGGAGCAAAGGCATATGAGAGAACTGGTCACGCTGAAGCAACCAATTCTTGGTCCATGAACTCCTCCCCACCCTGTTCATGGACTGGACTTGTGTCAAGGTCAGGACCCCAACACCAAGCCCCCGCACAGCACGAACTCTACGAGGAGTACGCATACGAAACATGGCTAGAAAACGGTCGGCTGCTCAGAACGAAGTAACAGAACGCACTGAAGAACAGCAAGGCCTGTGAAGAGCGACCTGAAAAACAGCAACGAGCGGGCAAGATTGCACAGAAAACTCCGATACGAACTGACTGCACGCACTGAAGAGCATATACAAACCCACAAGCACAAACTGAATGGCAGAAAACGATCTGAAAGCCATGAGTCTGAAAAAGCGCGAATCGTCTCTCACCAAACTTTTACTAAAACGAGATTAGCAAAAGGAGCACAAAGGGTGCCGCGCTTGGTTCTGAACCGGCCTTTTCTAGTCTCGTCGTACGTGGTGTAAGTGACCGCGTGGTTGGCGATCGGAAATTCCGACAACTTTGTGCGACCGTGTGTAGACAAAAAAAGTTTGAGCCAACATCCGTCGGAAAAAATCCTAGGATTTTGTTGTCGGAATGTGGTGGTTGGTAAATTCCCAAAATAAATGTATTTGTACACAATTGTTGAAGTGAAGCTAACATGGCCTAAAATGTTCCTAAAGGAACAATAGTGCTGAAATGTAGGCATCTCATAGTGCCTTCAAGTACCTGTAAAGGTTGCTTGTAGAGACAGTAATTGGGCCTAGGACTTAAAAGGACTCCACGATGAAACACTATTAGATTTGAAGGCAATATAAGTATTTTCATAGAGTATTCATAAATGACAACTTTACATTTCTCTAATTTAAATTCATGATTGTTGTGAGGGATGTGTCATGCCACCGAGCAAGATGGCCACATAACTCAGAGCCTGTCCCACTGTAGCCTGCACAGCAACACTACAGCATCCTCCAGACCCTCTGGACCCAAACTCTCCCCACTGTCAGTATCCCATCTCCACACCCCCCACACTATGTAGAAGCTGCACAAAACAACAAAGACCAGATCTTGGAAGATCACAGTCTTCTTCTCAGTAGTGTCAGTACATTGAGATCCATTAATGACGGAAAGCCACCCTCCACCTCGCCATGCAGCTGGCAACCACACAACTTTCTATCCCAGGTGCCTGATCAAAGGTAGCCTGCTTTCCCTGATAAATTCATCCAGCCAGCCTCCCCTACTACATGAACCCCCTGAAAAAACAAAGCATAGATGGGGAAAGGGGGACATGCAGAACAGGCACATTCACAGTGGCAGATAAAACTTTATGAATATTGTGGCACATATACATTAAAGACTGTCCCAATACTAATCAATTTCTGTTTGAATTAACCTTAAATTCATCACTATTAAATTAACATCTGTGAATGAGAGAGGACTTCACTTAATAGTCTTCAAAAGAGATCCACATTATGGAGGAAGACAATCACCTCTAAGGTGGACATTCTTTTTGTCCAGGAGACTTCCTTTACTAATCCATAGTTTTACAGAATTTTTTTTTAACAAAAAGGAAAAGTTGGGGTCTCTGCCCAGTTCTCTTTTCTTTATGCCAAGGCAAATATTTAATTTTGATCTGTGAAATAAACAGCATTGCTTTTACTTTAGATAATGCATGCACACCTAGTGTAAAACTGATCTAGATCCTCTCAAAACTAATTAAAGAATCAAAAGAAGGGGAGAGGACAGAGAGGTGGGACTTTGAGTGAAGCATATGATGACAATGAGGTACAAATGGTGAAATTATTTGGAGGGTTTTAATGATTGTCGTGAAATACAGTCAAGTATATTCATCTTGTGCTTGCTCCTGACGAGTGACCTTCTAGTCACGAAACGCGTTGAGCTGCCACACGTTTAATTACCAATCAGTACCTTTGATACTATGTCTACCCTTTATACCCCCCCTGTTTTGGATCTTGTGGTCATAGGCCGTGCAAGGATTATTATGTATTACCAATTTTTATCCTTACCTGTCTTGGTGAATTTTGGAGGTTCATTGCCTTTTATATAATGTGATAATGAACTTGTAACACTCCATGTTTTACACTATTATCCTATTAATGCTATGTATTGTATATTTTACATGTTTTATACTTGACTGTATTTCATGACAATCATTAAAACCCTCCAAATAATTTCACCATTTGTACCTCATTGTCATCATATGATTCATTCAAAGTCCCACCTCCCTGTCCTCTCCCCATCTTTTGATATACAATAGGGATGGAAATATGTGGCCTTACCAGGCCACAATTTCAATTAAAGTCCCAAGGGATGGAACATCGGCCTTACCAGGCCAGATGTCCATAAAGTCCCTAAACCTTTGCTTTTGCTGAAATAATTAAAGAATCAAACAAATTTAAAAAAGGCCTCTTTCTGATAGGAGGAGATCTTAATCTAATTCTAGACTCTTCAGCAAATTATGGACACACCACCACCACAATAAATGACTTCCTCTTTAAACAAGATCCGTTTAACATTGGGTATTGTCATCATGGATAAAAGAGAGACTATTCCTACATCTTGGTGTTGCACCTATATATTTATATAATACTTACTGATAAATAATCTTTACACTGGATGGTTACAGTATATCTGATATAGGTAATACTTTATTTTCTGACTACGCTCCTATGTTAGTCAATGTGAGTGAACATAACAGCCATGTCCCTCATTATCTGTGGAAGCTGAACTCTTTCCTTTTAGCACAGCCTAATGCAAAACCAATTTCAGAAGCCCAACAACTTTATTATGAAATGAATGACTCACCGTACGTCCACCAATACATACTCTGGTCTTGCACAGAAGGCTCATATGCGGTATATTCGGATAAACGGGGGGGGGGGGGGGGGGGCGGGTGCTAAGTTGGTCTAGAGAGTAGTGTGGACCCACATCCCAAATATATCTAGGTAAATGGAAATTTGATCCTCTTGCGGGACTTTAAAGGGAACACCTACTCAAGAGTAATGAGGAGTATAAGAAATATAAGTTTGTTGAAATGAATTTAGGTATTTATTGGGGTATAGATCTGAATAGGTCTATAGTACATAGGGTGAATATACACAGGATACGGGATGCGTAATACAGACAAAAAATAGCAATACAGTATGCAGAGATCCACAATCATAGAACTCCGGTACATATGGAACACACATACGGGGAGTACCCAACGCGTTTCGAGATATGCTCTTCCTCAGGGGTGTCTGATTGGAATCAGCAAACAAAAAGGTATGTCTATAAATTAAAGAGACAATTATGAACCAATTGTGAAGCATTGTATAATCAATATCAGCATAAACATAAAAAGAGGTATGGCTGTTGTGGTACAAGTATGTAATATGCATATGAGATGAAACCAGAAAAAACAATGAGGTACTGACCATATAGTATTGCTTGGGGGGCATGTGTCTAGTACTGCATCCATTAAAACCTTTCAAAGGGAGGGGGGTGTGGGGGGGGACATAACACCACTGAACATCGAGGTATAGCTCGTTCCTAGTCCACGTCTGGCAGGCCTTGTAACCACAACAGCCATACCTCTTTTTATGTTTATGCTGATATTGATTATACAATGCTTTACAATTGGTTCATAATTGTCTCTTTAATTTATAGACATACCTTTTATATATATGATATATATATATATATAGATAGATATATATATATATATATATATATATATATATATATATATATATATATATATATATATATATATATTACATACCTTTTACATATGAGCCTTCTGTGCAAGACCAGAGTATGTATTGGTGGACGTGCGGTGAGTCATTAATTTCATAATAAATTTGTTGGGCTTCTGAAATTGGTTTTGCATTAGGCTGTGCTAAAAGGAGAGTTCAGCTTCCACAGATAATGAGGGACATGGCTGTTATGTTCACTCACATTGACTAACATAGGAGCGTAGTCAAAAAATAAAGTATTACCTATATCAGATATACTGTAACCATCCAGTGTAAAGATCCTTTATCAGTAAGTATTATATAAATTCTAGATTAGAAGAGGTGCAATGCCAAGATGTAGGAATAGTCTCTCTTTTATCCATGATGACAATACCCAATGTTAAACGGATCTTGTTTAAAGAGGAAGTCATTTATAGTGGTGGTGGTGTGTCCATAATTTGCTGAAGAGTCTAGAATTAGATTAAGATCTCCTGCTATCAGAAAGAGACCTTTTTAAAATTTGTTTGATTCTTTAATTAGTTTTGAGAGGATCCAGATCAGTTTTACACTAGGTGTGCATGCATTATATAAAGTTTTATGCTGATATTGATTATACAATGCTTCACAATTGGTTCATAATTGTCTCTTTAATTTATAGACATACCTTTTTGTTTGATGATTCCAATCAGACACCCCTGAGGAAGAGTATATCTCGAAATGCATCGGGTACTCCCCGTATGTGTGTTCCATATGTACCGGAGTTCTATGATTGTGGATCTCTGCATACTGTATTGCTATTTTTTGTCTGTATCACGCATCCTGTATCCTGTGTATATTCACCCTATGTACTATAGACCTATTCAGATCTATACCCCAATAAATACCTAAATTCATTTCAACAAACTTATACTTCTTATACTCCTCATTACTCTTGAGTAAGTGTTCCCTTTAAAGTCTTGCAAGAGGATCAAATTTCCATTTACCCATATGCGGTATATTCAGTTAAAAATTAGCCCCCATTAAAAAAAAGAAAAGAGCCTATGAAATAGAGATGGTCGGAAGGATAAAAAAACCCCTCAAAAAAGTCTAAAGTAAACAGAAACCCTCACACAAATTACCATTGGAACTCCTTGAGGATAGACAAATAATTAGGTATCTTCTCCTCTACAACTACAAAAATCCTCTAAAATGACTTAAAGCTAACCATTACACACTAAATAATGAAGCAGGGGACTTTGTTCCCAATGTTTAAACTTTAAGATAGCTTACCTAATCAACTCTACAACCAAAAAAAAATGACAAATTCCCATAAAATAACAAATGTTTTAGTGCATATTTTAGTACTGTCTATATGACCTGAAAATTACTCAAAATGCAAAGAAAATTTGGATAAATTTAAGGCTTTAACTGCTTCCCGACCAACTGCCACAGCTATACTGCGGCAGGTTGGCTCTCCTGCGTGAGCCGTCGTAGCTATATGTTGGCTCGTGAGGTTGGGATAGCAGGCGCACGTGCCCTCTGCACAGCGGGGGTGCCGGTGCTCGTGGCTGCCGGCCACGAGTGATTGTGACCAGGAGAGACAGAACACACACTTCCCTGTTATGTTCTGACAGGAGTGACAGATCGTGTGTTCCTATTAGCTAGGAACCATGATACATCACTTCCTCCAGTCAGTCCCCTCCCCTTCAGTTAGAATCACCTCCCAGGGAACACAGTTAAACCCTTGAGTGCCCCCTAGTGTTAACCTCTTCACTGCCAGTGACATTTTTACAGTAATCAATGCAATTGTATTGCATTGATCGCTGTATTAATGCCAATGGTCCCAAAAATGTGTCAAAATTGTCCGATGTGTCCGCCATAATGTCGCAGTCTTGATAAAAATCGCAGATTGCCGCCATTACTAGTAAAAAAAAAAAATAAATAAAAATGCTATAAATCTATCCCCTATTTTGTAGACGCTATAACGTTTGTGCAAACCAATCAATATACGCTTATTGCGTTTTTTTTACCAAAAATATGTAGGAGAATACATATCGGCCTAAACTGAGGAAAAAATTATTTTTTTATATATTTTTGGGGGATATTTATTATAGCAAAAAGTAAAAAAAAATGCGTTTTTTTTTAAATTGTCGCTCTTGTTTTGTTTATAGCGCAAAAAATAAAAACCGCAGAGGTGGTCAAATACCACCAAAAGAAAGCTCTATTTGTGGGAAAAAAAGGACATCAATTTTGTTTTGGGTACAACGTCGCACGACCGCGCAATTGTCAGTTAAAACGACAAAGTGCCGAATCGCAAAAAGTGCTCAGCTCAGGAAGGGGGTAAATTCTTCCGGGCTGTAGTGGTTAAACATAAACTTGCCAGCCTTATTTAGGAGCCAAATTTTAGGTGTCAACAATTTTCTATACGTTATTTGGGCATTAAATTGACTTCCGAAATAGCTCCACTTTCACAAAGTATTATACAGTATACATTTATTATTCCAAAAAATTATTTTAAGTAATCTTCAGGTCTAAAATTATTTTTTTAAACATGTGCAAAAACTGGGACAGGGAACAGGAACTCAAGTAGCTAAAGTGATATTAAAGTTATTTTTTTTTAAATTTAAATAAAAAAGAGGTTATAATTACCTGCTCTGTGCAACAATATTGCACAGAGCAGTCCCTTACCTCCTCTTCTGAAGTCCCCTGCTAGTGCTGTCCACTCCTGTCTTTCGGGTGTCCCTCAGCAAGCATGGTGCTGAGGGGACACCCATGCAGGCATGTACCTGATCCAGGCTGTGTGCGTCCATAGATAAACACAGTGCTGTTAAGCTCCACGCCCTCACATTGCTCACATGAGTCTGATTGACAGCAACAGTATGGCTCCCTCTGCTGCCTGTGTCTCCTGTGAAACTAGAAAGAGGGGAGAGCGGGGATGCAACCAAGACAGAGCTTGATTGGGAGAGAAGTCAGGTAAGTGTTTAGGGATGGGGAGAGGCAGAAACAAGTAGAGGGGATTTTTTTACCTAATGCAGAGAATGCATTAGGGTAAAAAACGTTGAGCCTTTAAAACCGCTTTAAAAATCTTCACACATTTAGCATCGAAGCTTAACAACCTAGCTAAATTTGAGTTGTCAGTAATCAGTAATGGATAGATTGGCATCCTTCAAGATAAAAATTTAACCAAAATTATTCTACCTCTTTCGAACCCCATGTCCCAATCCCATTACCCACTTCCTATTTCTCCTCTCTGCAAAAATCCATCAACCAGTTTGTCTGGACAAACAAAAAACCTAAATGTCAATTTAACAAAATCAAAATATACAAGACGAGTGCCCTTCCCCAAAAGGAACAAGCTTTCCTTTTGTTGCATTAGATAATTGTATGTTTTGTATTGTAACTTACTGTATGTCACTAAAAATGATTAAAGAAATATTGAAAATGAAATCTGAAACTGTTGCCAGCTACAGGTTGAATGTCTTCGAGATTTAAAATGTACTTTTTATGCATGCAGTACTGAATTCTCTGTGCATGTTCGATAGCCATCAAAGGTACATTTTTGTACTTTATTGTTTTGATGCATGGCCATTGACTGTGTTAGGTATTTATAAGCCATATTGTGTTTAACATTATGTAAAATGTTTAAAAAAACCTACCGGTAAAGCATAATGTTCTTCATCATAGTAATGACCATCCCATATTTCCACGGTTATGCTTCCATATTTTTTTTGAAGCTGTATTTGTTTTTTCTGCAGGGCATCTTGAACAGCTGATTTTACTGAAGTCGTTGATAATGTCTGCATAAAACCCTAAAATAGTAAGAAAAGTTATTTTAAAATGGAGCACTACTGTACTTTGGTGAGATGGGGATAAAATTTATCAACTGCACAAATTCTATACTGTATATTCAACTATTAGGATATGAAAAATGAATCCACTGTTGAAGAAATTTGTATTAATGGAGTCATGGTACATTAGGCCACCCATTGCTGTTCATTACCGATGTGGAAAAGTCAGCAGAAAATACTATTTTCTGGTTGTAGGTTTTTGCCTGATTCTATTTATCTTTGCAGGGACCGGCAATAAAACCAACCCCCATAATTCTCAGCATATATGTGGATGACACAAACTATGCATTAGGGCAGTGATGGCGAACCATGGCACCCCAGATGTTTTGGAACTACATTTCCCATGATGCTCATGCACTCTGCAGTGTAGTTGAGCATCATGGGAAATGTAGCTCCAAAACATGTGGGGTGCCAAGGTTCGCCGTCACTGTATTAGGGTGTGTGGGTATGTAGTCTGGGGCAACTCTTTACTGTATAGCTACTAAATATAATTATTTTCCAGGAATAGATTCAGATATTTCAGGTGTGATGGTTTTGCTGTCATTTTTTATATCCTAAAGCTGTGGCTCCACACAGCCTTAGGATATGTAAAATGACAGTATTAGGGCATGGTGGTGCAAGAGAGCAGCTCCTGAATATAGCCATGACTAAGGACTAATGTCTGAAATGCGTAGGCTGTTTTACAGCTCTGTACATGTATTTAATAAAGGAATACTATTTTGGATGGCATCCTGAGTGCCGACCATCCCTTTCCTTATTCTGGTACGCTGGAAGTGTCAGCAGCCTCAAGGTCTGAGCCGGGAGGAGCTTTTATGTGGATAAGTTGCAGGACCTATACACTTGAGCTCCTGAATACAGCCTCAAAGTATGTAAGCCAATAATGCTGAGGCTGTGTTTGGCAAAGTAATCACTATGGGAGAGAAGATATTCTTCGTCTTGGCTGCAACAGACTAATGACATCATCGTTGCCTAGGCAAACTTACGGAATGGAGATCAAGACTTAAATTTTTTTAATTATAAAAATTACAGTTTAAAAAAAAAAAAAAAAAAAAAAAGGGATACTGTTGCCTTGCATGTGACGTGAGGAATGCAGACAATATGCAGAAAGGTCCATTTTAGGATGTGTTAATGACATAAAATTGTTATAAGAAACATTAACATGTAATTGTTTTTCTTCCTAATCGAAACATTTAAAATAAATATACATTTTGTCTGCCAAATTAAGTGTTATCTGTCTAACAAAAAGAAAAATATGTTTGATGGGATAGACATCAAACGCCACAAAGTTAAAGCAATGTGAAAAACCATTCTCAAAACAGGACTCATTTCAGAAACTAAGCACCCCAGTGATGACTCTATGGCAATTCACAGAGTGGGTTTCCTTAGTGAGACAACAGTAGACCGTGGGGGTGAATTACAAAAGCAGTGCGCCATCAGTAGAGGCGCACGGCGAGGCGCAACGCACATTTCCATATTTACGAAATGGTGCGCCGGTAACAGAGGGCAAATCCCCCATTTACTATAGCGATCTTGGCGCACGGGAGAATGCAATCTGTGCACCACTATGGACATGGCGCATGGCATCTCCAAATCAATATTGACAGAAGATGGAGGTGCCAATATTATGGGGTGATGTGAGGAAATTTAGTAACAGCTGCCCAAGTAACAAATATGCCCAAAATAGAATGAGAAAGTAACTTTTTCAGAGAAAGCCTGCTGTGCCCACAAGTATGTTTAGAACAGCGTGAGATCAATGTAAGAAGTGCGCATGCGCAAGAGGCTGTTGCGCTCATTCACATGCATTTGTTCACTGCGTGGCCAAAATCTTAGTAAGTGTTAAGCAACGTACATGCAATTGCGTGGGTTGAACAGGTGCACCTCTAAACTTGACACATTTTTTTTTACGCTGGTTCACCTTTATGTATTTTTTTAAGGAGATTTGCAAACAGGTCATGCAGGCCAACATGTGACATTCCCCTTGTTAAAATTATGTAAAAAGACTCTCGCTCCTCTAGATCCTCCTAAAAGGGCATTTAACCTTCCCCCTCTCCATTCCCCAATGCTCTTGTCTCCTCAATTAACCCTTTGGATTTCCATTGGCTAACTTTTGCTTTTAAAGGGGAACAGCACACTCCATTCTCCAATGCTCTTGTCTCCCCCCTCTAACCCCTTGGATTTCCATGGGCTAACTTTTGCTTTTAAAGGGGAACTCACCACTCCATTCTACAATGCTCTTGTCTCCCCCTTCTAACCCCTTGAATTTCCATGGGATAACTTTTGCTTCTAAAGGGGAACTCCACGCTCCATTCTCCAATGCTCCTGTTTCCCCCCCCCCCTTACCGTTTTGATTTCCATGGTCTAATGTTTGCTTTTAAAGGGGAACTCCACACTCCACTCTATTCTTCAAAGGCTGTGTGCTGCCTTCACCAATCCAAACCACATCCTTTTCAGAGCATACAACAGGGCCAGCTAGGAAAGGGGCGAGAAGAGCGATCACCCAACCCCCTCCTGAACCATACAAGGCCACATGCACTCAACATAGCTGGCTGCCTTTGGAGCATGTTGGGCTCAGCTCAATACCAACCACAAAGCACCTTGTACCCACCAGTTTAACAAGTCAATTCCCATAGACTGCAATGGTATTTGTTGTATAAGTTATTTTGGCTTATTTTGTGCTAGCTGCATTTGGGTTGTTCTGGGCATGCTCAGGGACTTTGTTTTTGGTGCTTTATGTGTATGAACAGCTTTTGGATTTTTCTGGGCATGCTCAGAGAGTGTTTTTTGGGTTAGTTAACAGGTGTACCCACTTTGGTGTGTGTGTATGTAAGTGTGTGTGTGTGTGTGTGTGTGTGTGTGTGTGTGTGTGTGTGTGCTGCATTATTTTGCAAAATCTTTCTCAATCTGTTGTGACTAAATGTGTAAATCCTTAAGAGACTGTCCGTTTGTGGGCGCAATCCTTTTAACTTCTGTTAATTTCCTCTGCAAAATGGTTAGACCTCAAAACCATATTCTGTTAGTGTCTCAAATTAACATACATTTACATACACCCCCCCCCCCCCCGCCCCCCCAAACAATTTTCATGCAACAGATTTCCCAGCTGCGGCTTAACTAGGCTGATTGGCATGGCAAAACAAAAAAAGGTGTGATTTGTCTAAAAGCTACTTTCATGGTGCCTTCATGGTAGCATATGCATGGATTGTGCATATGCTGCCATGGATAGGCACCAGGAAAAGAAAATTACAGAGAGGTAGGTATTCAATTTTCCATTTTAGCACAGTGGTTCTCAGCCTCAGTCCTCAAGTACCCCCGACAGGACATGTTTTCGGAATTTATCTTAGCTAAATAGCTGTCCAAAATACAGTATCTCACAAAAGTGAGTACACCCCTCACATTTTTGTAAGTATTTTATTATATCTTTTCAAATGACAACACTGAAGAAATGACACTTTGCTACAATGTAAATTAGTAAGTGTACAGCTTCTATAACAGTGTAAATTTGCGGTCTTCTCAAAATACCTCAACACGCAGCCATTAATGTCTAAACTGCTGGCAACAAAAGTGAGTACACCCCTAAGTGAAAATGTCCAAATTGGGCCCAATTAGCCATTTTTCCTCCCTGGTGTCATGTGACACATTAGTGTTACAAGGTCACAGGTGTGAATGGGGAGCAGGTGTGTTAAATTTGGTGTTATCACACACTCTCTCATACTGGTCACTGAAAGTTCAACATGGCTCCTCACGGCAAAGTACTCTCTGAGGATCTGAAAAAAAAGAAATGTTGCTCTCCATAAAGATGGCCTATGCTATAAGAAGATTGCCCAGACCCTGAAACTGAGCTGCAGCATGGTGGCCAAGACCATACAGTGGTTTAACAGGACAGGTTTCACTCAGAACAGGCCTTGTCATGGTCAACCAAAGAAGTTGAATGCACGTGCTCAGCATCATATCCAGAGGTTGTCTTGGGGAAATAGACATATGAGTGCTGCCAGCATTGCTGCAGAGGTTGAAGGGGTGGGGGGTGTCTGTCAGTGCTCAGACCATATGCAGCACACTGCATCAAATTGATCTGCATGGCTGTTGTCACAGAAGGAAGCCTCTTCTAAAGATGATGCACAAGAAAGCCTGCAAACAGTTTGCTGAAGACAAGCAGACTAAGGACATGGATTACTGGAACCATGTCCTGTGGTCTGATGAGACCAAGATAAACTTTGGTTCAGATGGTGTCAATCGTGTGTGGCGGCAACCAGGTGAGGAGTACAAAGACAAGTGTGTCTTGCTTCCAGTCAAGAGGTGGTGGGAGTGTCATGGTATGGGGCTGCATGAGTGCTGCTGCCACTGGGGAGCTACAGTTTATTGAGGGAACCATGAATGCCAACATGTACTGTGACATACTGAAGCAGAGCATGATCCCCTCCCTTGGGAGACTGGGCTGCAGGGCAGTATTCCAACATGATAACGACCCCAAAAACCTCCAAGACGACCACTGCCTTGCTAAAGAAGCTGAGGGTAAAGGTGATGGACTGGCCAGGCATGTCTCCAGAACTAAGCCTATTGAGCATATGTGGGGCATCCTCAAACGGAAGGTGGAGGTCTCTAACATCCACCAGCTCAGTGATGTTATCATGGAGGAATGGAAGAGGACTCCAGTGGCAACCTGTGAAGCTCTGGTGAACTCCATGCCTAAGAGGGTTAAGGCAGTGCTGGAAAATAATGGTGGCCACACAAAATATTGCCACTTTGGGCCCAATTTGGACATTTTCACTTAGGGGTGTACTCACTTTTGTTGCCAGCAGTTTAGACATGGCTGTGTGCTGAGTTATTTTAAGGGGACAGCAAATTCACACTGTTATACAAGCTGTACATTCACTACTTTACATTGCAGCAAAGTGAAATTTCTTCAGTGTTGTAACATGAAAAGATATGAAAAGATATAACAAAATATTTACAAAAATATGAGGGTGTACTCACTTTTGTGAGATACTGTACCAAGCCATTGACTCTGATTTAAAGCACCTGTGCAAGATGAAGGTAAACCTGCAAACATGGCCTGTTGGGGGTACTTGAGGACAGGGTTGAGAACCACTGATTTAGAGCACTGAGCTAAAATCTAGCTCAGGACAATCCTATCCTAATTGTGGGCAATCGAGGAAAACCAAGTGAGTGTTAGAACCCCTGCTTGTCTTTTTTAGGTTGGGCTTTGTGTCCCTTTTCTGAAAATTGTCTTCACTTCCTGTCACATAGCCAAACAAGAAGTAAGGGTAAAACCCTACCATTGTCTGTCCTTGGGGACACACAGGTCAATCTAACTAGTGTCCCCATTAGGCAAATTGCACTCTAGCACTTTGTTGTGTACACCCCAAATTATTAGGTATTTTGGGGTTTATTAAAGGCAAATCCACTCTGCAATACAAGTGTACTCGCAGTAAATCTGAGGGGAAGCACAGGTGATTTTATCATTCAATCACGTAGAAGCAAAGATGCTGTTTTTTTATTTTCCTTGCATGTCCCCCTCAGATCTCTGCAGAGTGGATTTGCCTTTAGTAAATAAACCCCAAAGTCCAAGATACCTAATAATTTGGGGTGTACACAACAAAATGCTACAGTGTAATTTACCTAATTGGGAAACTATTTAGATTGACCTCAAGGTCAAGGAAAGACATTGGTAGGGTTTTATCCTCACTTTCTGTTTGGCTATGTGACAGGAAGTGAATAGATTTGAAATTTGAAACCCCAAAAACTGACAAGACTTGTAATCCCTCTGCACTCTATCCCCAAGCAAAAATAAGAAAGGATTTAATTTAGTTTAACTTTGCAAAGACACATTCCTAAGTTCAACTGTGATGCATGTCAATGGCCCATTTAGACCTTGTTTAACCACTTCAGCCCCGGAAGGATTTACCCCCTTCCTGACCAGAGCACTTTTTGCGATTCGGCACTGCGTAGCTTTAACTGACAATTGCGCAGTCGTGCGACTTGGCTCCGAAACAAAATTGATGTCCTTTTTTTCACATAAATAGAGCTTTCTTTTGGTGGTATTTGATCACCTCTGTGATTTTTATTTTTTGCGCTATAAACAAAATAAGAGCGACAATTTTGAAAAAAAATCGCATTATTTTTTACTTTTTGCTATAATAAATATCCCCAAAAAATATATAAAAAAACATTTTTTTTCCTCAGTTTAGGCCGATACGTATTCTTCTACATATTTTTGGTAAAAAAAAAAAAAAAAAAAAAATCGCAATAAGCGTTTATTGATTGGTTTGCGCAAAAGTTATAGCGTTTACAAAATGGGGATAGTTTTATGGCATTTTATAATATAATATTAATATTTTTCTTTACTAGTAATGGCGGCGATCAGTGTTTTTTATCGGGACTGCGACATTATGGCGGACACATCGGACATTTTTGACACATTTTTGGGACCATTGTTATTTATACAGCAATCAGTGCTAAAAAAAAGAACTGATTCCTGTGTAAATGACACTGGCAGTGAAGGGGTTAACCACTAGGGGGCAGGGAGGGGTTAAGTATGTCCTAGGGGAGTGATTCTAACTGTTAGGGGGGATGGGCTGTGTGTGGCACATCACTGATCTCTGCTCCGATGACAGGGAGCAGAGATCCAGTGACACTGTCACTAGGCAGAATGGGGAGATGCTGTGTACAATGGCGTCTCCCCGTTCGTTCTCTCCGTGAGGCGATCCCGGGTAGTCCCGCGGCGATCGAGTCCGCGGGACCCGCGACCCAACTCACGGAGATCGCGGCAAGCGCGTGTGCGCGCACACGGCAGCAAATTCAAAGTAACGTACGGGTACGTTACTTTGCGCAGCCATGCCATTCTGCCGACGTATATCTACAGGAGCCGGTCGGGAACCGGTTAATAGAAAACACCAGTTGCCTTTCATGGATAAAGGAGGGTTTCCGCGCTCACGGACTTAGGTGTGCAGCCTCCCCTTAAACAACCCTCCTAGAGGGTGGCTAATGGTATGGAGAATGTTAAGGTAGGGGTAAGTGGCGCTACCTATAATGGGGTATCTGTTGTGATAAGTGTGCTAAATATGTGATTAAGAACACCCGCTCAACAGCAAGAAAAAACTTTGTGCATAAATAATGTCCCCACCTATTGTGTGAAGGGGGTCTAATCTGTGAAATACCCCTCTACAATCTGTGTAGTAAACCAATTAAACACAATATATAAAGGTGAAAGCTCATAGAGCCAACAAGCATATGTTTAGTACCCTCCAACCATCGAATAGACGTGTCTGGTTATGATAGGGGGTGTACTAAACAATCAATACTCCATGTGAGTGATTAGTGAAAAAATATTATAAAAATATTATAAATCATACAGGTGTGAGCATCTAGTCCACATATAAGAGAAAAAAATGTGTATATCTATCTATCTATCTATCTATCTATCTATCTATCTATCTATCTATCTATATATATATATATATATATAATCCCGGCATAAAACTCCAATTCCAAAAAATATATATATATATATATCAAATACAGTCCCAAAAAAATATATAAAGTGTATATAAAGTTCCTGCAAAGAAATGGATATATAGTATTCCAGCAGTGATCCAACAGTGTTCTTATTAGTGACTTTCGTGTAGATAACCAGCTAGTATCCAGTGACTTGCGGTGCTCCCCCTCAAGGATCCCCACTCACCAGCTCCCTGCACCCCTGCAGGGGTAGTAGGCATGTAGTATTAGGCCTTGGTGTGATCTCCTTGATTCCAGTGAGGTAGTTCCTGGGTGCTCCCGCTCCAGGCACAGAACCGATCCGCAGTATGGTCATCCACATAGGAAAAGAAACAGGGCTCCCGTAGTGTATTACGTTTTTTAAAAAAAAATTTTTTATTAAAAATCTTTTTGATTACCCAACATCTCGGGCTCATATAGTAAATACACTAAAAGAACTAAAAACAAAGTCAGCCAATCACACTGCGTATAGTGGTAAGCAAAAAGAGAGCTTGTGGAACCCAGATCCAACAGCTGAGCGGCGTGCGCCTCAGCTTCACATCACACGCGGAAGTGGAAGAGAGTGTGGAACGCAGCTGAGGCACACGCCGCTCAGCTGTTGGATCTGGGTTTCACATTTACTATATGAGCCCGAGATGTTGGGTAATCAAAAAGATTTTTAATAAAAAATTTTTTTTTTAAAAACGTAATACACTACGGGAGCCCTGTTTCTTTTCCTATGTGGATGACCATACTGCGGATCGGTTCTGTGCCTGGAGCGGGAGCACCCAGGAACTACCTCACTGGAATCAAGGAGATCACACCAAGGCCTAATACTACATGCCTACTACCCCTGCAGGGGTGCAGGGAGCTGGTGAGTGGGGATCCTTGAGGGGGAGCACCGCAAGTCACTGGATACTACCTGGTTATCTACACGAAAGTCACTAATAAGAACACTGTTGGATCACTGCTGGAATACTATATATCCATTTCTTTGCTGGAACTTTATATACACTTTATATATTTTTTGGGGACTGTATTTGATTTATATATATTTTTTGGAATTGGAGTTTTATGCCGGGATTATATATATATATATATATATATATATATATATATATATATTTTCTCTTATATGTGGACTAGATGCTCACACCTGTATGATTTATAATATTTTTTCACTAATCACTCACATGGAGTATTGATTGTTTAGTACACCCCCTATCATAACCAGACACGTCTATTCGATGGTTGGAGGGTACTAAACATATGCTTGTTGGCTCTATGAGCTTTCACCTTTATATATTGTGTTTAATTGGTTTACTACACAGATTGTAGAGGGGTATTTCACAGATTAGACCCCCTTCACACAATAGGTGGGGACATTATTTATGCACAAAGTTTTTTCTTGCTGTTGAGCGGGTGTTCTTAATCACATATTTAGCACACTTATCACAACAGATACCCCATTATAGGTAGCGCCTCTTACCCCTACCTTAACATTCTCCATACCAGTTGCCTTTCACTAGAAACATTTGTTAGTTCAGTCCTGGAAATCTGCATCTGCTTTACTATTAATTTCCATAAAAATTGGGTTCCTGCATCTAGATGCGCGAACGCTGTGTATGTGAGATGTGCAACTGCTGTGTGCGCAGAGGTATGTACCCGTGGAGCCTATCTGGTACCCGAAAGCAGTGGCAAGCACACAGGAATGACATCACGCCCCTCCAGGAAGTTGCTTGTACTGCTGCTAATTTATTCCCACCACTATGCCCCATTCACTGTTCTCTGAGGAAGAGATGATCCTTATTTGCAAATTAAGATAATTTTTTATTTATTTTTACATGGGGTGGTGTTTGTGTAGGTCATGTGTGTATGTCTAAATAAATTGGCCTCAAAACACACACCTACTTCCTATGTACAGATTCACATCTGGGCCAATGTATATTGCTTCAGTGTGTGTGTGTGTGTATATATATATATATATATATATATATATGTATATATATGTAGCGCTGGTAGATTTGCGATCTACCATCTGATAGGTAAATTTAGTAATTTGTTCGTTAGGGAGGTTAGATTTGCCTCTGTTCCAGCTTGGCTGACGTTGTGTGTGTTTCCATACTGAGTCGGTGGGTGTCGCTGTTACTACTGGTTAGTGTTGGAAAGGCAACGTGTCAAAGCGTATGGATGCTCCTCTGTCCCGGAGACGACTTGGTGGAGGTGGTCCTCCGAATTGCATTCTGGGAGAGGGTATTTATGGGACAGAAGCCATGTTCTGGGGTTCGTTTTACAGCCACCTGCTGGCCCTCCTGGCCGACAGGTATGCGTTAGAGTGCTACCTCGTGGCCCTCCGATCCGGAGGCCCGCGTCGCTGTGGCGCGTGGGTGGGCCCAGAAGCTTGTCTGGGGCCTACCACAGCAGCCGAGGAATGGTCCTGAGCTGTCTATCCAGAGTGAAGAAGCTGGACAACCGAGGAGATCCCAGGGGAGGACCCGTCATGGAAGGATCACGCAGAGTGTTGGTCTGGAGAGGGGCCTGGTGACTCAGTTGGAGGACGTATCCTAAAATAACTTCACAGCATAGTGTTGCCGGGTTTGGCTTAAAGGTTCAAGCACTGTGACTGACATTCACCACAAAACCAATACATCCTGTGGCAGAGGATCGTACGGGTTCATCCCAAACAAGTCTGTGGCAGAGACTTTTGTTCATGCTACGTACTGGCTGCTAGGCAAGTGAGAGAGGCCTATCCAGGCGAGCAAAGAGTGTGTCCCACGAGGGGAGCGCATTCTATTGTAATACTCAACTCTAAAGGACATTTGTCAAGAACCTACAGAAAGGTATTTGAGCTTTCCCTGCAGTTTCTCTTCTGCCTCTTTCCTGCTACTTCCTTCGTTACTTGTTCAATAAAGCATTGAAAATGTACTCATGTGTTGGTGCTTGTATCGTCCGGAGGTAAACTCAACGGAACCCGGTGAAACAGAGGGAAGGAGAGTGAAGGTAACAAGCCCGCTTAAAACAGCAGCTCCACCGAGAGTTATTGCTACATACATATATATATATATATCTATATATATATAGATAGATAGATAGATAGATAGATAGATAGATAGATAGATAGATAGATAGATAGATAGATAGATAGATAGATAGATAGATAGATAGATAGATAGATAGATAGATAGATAGATAGATAGATAGATAGAGGTTCTTGTGTCCACCAGCAGAGAGAAGTTGGGTAGATGCCACACTCCAAATTCTGGAGGCATAATAATGGTCTAGCACAGAGGTCTTTTAACTACGGCCCTCCAATTATTCAGGAATTACAATGCCCATCATGCCTAATCATGTCTGTTAATGTCAGAGTTTTACAATGCCTCATAGGATGTGTAATTCCGCAAGAGCTGGAGAGCCGTAGTTTGAAGATTCCTGATCCTTCTAGCATGTCTTGAAAAAAGGTAGTTTTTCATGTGCCTTGTATAATGCCCAAGAGATATCGTTAGGAAAATATAACTGGATCATGGCACATCTAAATTCCAAATTTGGCACTTAAGATGGTCATGCACTATGCAATCTGATTGACAAATCTCTGTACAATGTGATATTTAGGCAAAATAGGTAATAGGAAGACACACTTGAACAATTAATTCAAAATATAGGAATTATAGGAAATCAAACAGGCTTATTTATTATCGTTAATTGTGCTTCAATGTGCGCTGGTTCGCACTTTCAATTAATGACTTTTCTGGCGCACCAATTAATGTATGAAATGGTGCAGTGCCTTCTTCTTAGTAAATCACCCCCACAGTGTCAGTTATGTGCTCAGTACAATTTCACCCAGTTCTATACTTTAGAATACCATGTTTGCACTATTAAGTACAAGCTCTGCAGTATGGGATGAAACAGTTTTTTTTCCAGGGTGGTGTATAAATACAAGTTATAATTATGATGTGAAAAACAGGTTAATCAGCGATCGTTCTACACTACATATTTTACATTCATTATCAACCTACTCGCTCAGCAACAGACTGTTTATTGTTTCATGTCTGCTGCAAGTGTGTGTGTGTAATAGCTGTTTTGACTGCATCTCCTTATGCTCCTTCTCTTAAGAGTGGGATGATACAGATAAAAAGTAAGGCATTTGTGTTAGATTTAAAAATCATTTTTTAAACATTTTGGAGACAGCTACTTATTAAGGGTCTCAAGATTTTCCTGGCAGACACTACTACTGGTAACATTTGTATGTATGCTGCATATTTTGTTTAATCTGCTCGCTACTGTTCGCTGTTCATTAACCACTTTAGTCTCCAGGCCATTTTCTCTCCAAAGCCCCTTGAGTCCCATTTTTTTTTTGTTTTTTGTTTTGTCTCAGTTCCACACAATATGTTTTTTAGCATTTGTAGTCTACCCTAACATATTATACATCCTTTTTTGGAACAGAAAGGGCTTTAATTTGATAGCAAATTTTGATACATATAATGTCTTTTTATATTTTTGTTTTTTCATTGGCAATAAATAAAATTAGGAACACATGATTAGAGCCAGATCCTATTGGACGCCTGACATGGAGCCAGGGAGGAAGTCGCTGGAGCCAGAGAGGAAGCCCGCCACCCTGGAGCTGTTGCCATGACCCCGCACTTGCTAGCCTGGAGCACTGCCCGGACCCCACCCCCGATAGCCTGGAGCCGCTGCCTGCACCCTGCCGCACTGGATGACACCCCCCATCTATCTGGATCTATCTATTCAGGTAAGTGCCAGACCAACCGGCAGATGTGCGGGGTTTGTTAGTGCAGCACCGCCGGAGGGACGGTTGTTTTTGCCGCCTCTCCCCCGAACAAAAACCCACCAGCCGTCACTGTTAGTGCCAAGTGTATATATATATATATATATATATATATATATATATATATATATATATATATATATATATATATATATACACACACACACACACAGGTAAAAGCCAGTAAATTAGAATATTTTGAAAAACTTGATTTATTTCAGTAATTGCATTCAAAAGGTGTAACTTGTACATTATATTTATTCATTGCACACAGACTGATGCATTCAAATGTTTATTTCATTTAATTTTGATGATTTGAAGTGGCAACAAATGAAAATCCAAAATTCCGTGTGTCACAAAATTAGAATATTGTGTAAGGGTTATATTTTGAAGACACCTGGTGCCACAAACTAATCAGCTGATTAACTCAAAACACCTGCAAAGGGCTTTAAATGGTCTCTCAGTCCAGTTCTGAAGCCTACACAAACATGGGGAAGACTTCAGATTTGACAGCTGTCCAAAAGGCGACCATCGACACATTGCACAACGAGGGAAAGACACAAAAGGTTATTGCTGAAGAGGCTGGCTGTTCTCAGAGCTCTGTGTCCAAACACATTAATAGAGAGGCAAAGGGAAGGAAAAACTGTGGTCAGAAAAAGTGTACAAGCGATAGGGATCACCGCGCCCTAGTCAAGATTGTGAAAAAAAACCCATTCAAAAATGTGGGGGAGATTCACAAGGAGTGGACAGCTGCTGGAGTCAGTGCTTCAAGATCCACCACCAAGAGACGCTTGAAAGACATGGGTTTCAACTGCCGCATACCTCGTGTCAAGCCACTGTTGACCAAGAAACAGTGCGAAAACCGTCTCACCTGGGCTAAGGAAAAAAAGAGCTGGACTGCTGCTGAGTGGTCCAAAGTCATGTTTTCTGACGAAAGCAAATTTTGCATTTCCTTTGGAAATCGAGGTCCCAGAGTCTGGAGGAAGACAGGAGAGGCACAGGATCCACGTTGCCTGAAGTCTAGTGTAAAGTTTCCACCATCAGTGATGGTTTGGGGTGCCATGTCATCTGCTGGTGTCGGTCCACTCTGTTTCCTGAGATCCAGGGTCAACGCAGCCGTCTACCAGCAAGTTTTAGAGCACTTCATGCTTCCTGCTGCTGACCTGCTCTATGGAGATGGAGATTTCAGGTTCCAACAGGACTTGGCGCCTGCACACAGCGCAAAATCTACCCGTGCCTGGTTTACGGACCATGTTATTTCTGTTCTAAATTGGCCAGCCAACTCCCCTGACCTTAGCCCCATAGAAAATCTGTGGGGTATTGTGAAAAGGAAGATGCAGAATGCCAGACCCAACAACGCAGAAGAGTTGAAGGCCACTATCAGAGCAACCTGGGCTCTCATAACACCTGAGCAGTGCCAGAAACTCATCGACTCCATGCCACGCCGCATTAATGCAGTAATTGAGGCAAAAGGAGCTCCAACCAAGTATTGAGTATTGTACATGCTCATATTTTTCATTTTCATACTTTTCAGTTGGCCAACATTTCTAAAAAATCCCTTTTTTGTATTAGCCTTAAGTAATATTCTAATTTTGTGACACACGGAATTTTGGATTTTCATTAGTTGCCACTTCAAATCATCAAAATTAAATGAAATAAACATTTGAATGCATCAGTCTGTGTGCAATGAATAAATATAATGTACAAGTTACACCTTTTGAATGCAATTACTGAAATAAATCAAGTTTTTCAAAATATTCTAATTTACTGGCTTTTACCTGTATATGTGCAAAAGTTTTAGGCAGGTGTGAAAAAATGCTGTAAATTAAGAATGCTTTCAGAAATAGAAGTGTTAATAATTTATTTTTATCAATTAACAAAATGGAAAGTAAATGAGCAGAGGAGAAATCCAAATCAAATCAATATTTGGTGTGACCACCCTTTGCCTTCAAAACAGCATCAATTTCTCTAGGTTTACTTGCACACAATTTTTGAAGGAACTCTGCAGGTAGGTTGTTCCAAACATCGTGGAGAACTAGCCAAAAATCTTCTGTAGATATAGGCTGCCTCAAATCTTACTGTCTGTTCATGTAATTCCAGAGTGAGTCGATGTTGAGCAAGTCATTTTCAAACTTGTGGATTGATTGCTTGATATCTGGATTGATGGATAAGTATCTGCCTGTATTTCTCAGTGTTGAGGACACCATTGATCCTGACCAAATCTCCAACTCTATTTGCTGAAATACAGCCCCAAACTTGTAAGGAACCTCCACCATGCTTCACTGTTGCCTGCAGACACTTATTATTGTACCGCTCTCCAGCCCTTTGGCGAATCAACTGCCTCCTGCTACAGCCAAATACTTCACATTTTGACTCATCAGTCCAGGGCACCTGCTGCCTTTTTTTCTACCCCAGTTCCTACTTAGATAGTAAGCAATTGTGGTGCAAGTTTGAAAATGACTTGCTAATCTATTGCTAGACTTGCCAGGCTTCACAAATTTGTTGCACAATTGCATGACTCCAGATCAACTTTCTTTGCAAACATTTTGCAATTTTGCTGCAAGTTCTGGTTCAGTTCTGTTGTGTAATAGTCATCCCACCACAAGGGTCACTGTGGCTGAATTTTCATGCTGTAGACTTGCAGAGCTCTTGCTGTAGACTAATCACTGTAACTTTGCACTTCCTAGAGACTTGCCACGCAAAATTTGCTACAAATTGGAAAAGTGTCAACTAGAACTTGCTTCAAGTGCTCTGCAAGTGTATAATTTGCTAGTGATAATGTGCAGCAAGTTTACAGACTTACAAGTGAACACTACCACAAATTTGTGGCAAGTTATCCTTGCAATCTGGGTATATTTTCATGCATAGTTGAGTGGCTTAGCCTTGTTTCCAATTTGGAGGTATGGCTTTTTGGCTGCAATTCTTCCATGCAGACCACTTCTAGCCAGACTTATCCAGACAGTAGATGGGTATACCTGGATCCCACTGGTTTTCACCCATCCTGTGCTGATGGCACTGCTGAACATCTTCCGTTGTCAAAGGGAAGTAAGCATGATGTGTCTTTCATCAACTGTATTAATGCGTTACTAAACCCAGGACCCTGCATTAACTATATCTGATCTCCTATGGTACACAGAACACGGAAATGCAATTATTTTAGTAAAAATGAACTGAATACCTTTACTCATCAACAGTATATAGCAGTCTTGTGACTTCTTTCAGTGTCCAACCGAGTACTGGTTAAAGCTTGTAGGAGGAGTTTTCATTCTCCTCTGACTGTCCTATGAGGTTGCATGACCCCTGACTTTCTGTCTGGACAGTGCTGATTGGCCTTGTGCTGATCACATGCACCTTCACAAGAAAACAAAAACTCTCTAGCAATACACACCAAACTTAGCATGTGCAGAGTGCCACCTAGGGCTCTGTTCTATCAGCAGATGCCTTGGGGACAGTAAAAGAAGGGGAAGATTCAGAGAAGACAGGAGGAAACAGCCTTTTTACACAATGCAGAGGATTGACCTCTTAGGTTCCACAGTGAGTATAATAAGCATGTTTTACTGCATATACAGACTGATTTTACTGTTGTGGATTTAGCAACACTAAGTTTCCTTGGCCGACCACTGAGTCTTTGTTTCTCAGAAATGCTCGTTTCTTTGTGCTTCTTCCAAAGAGCTTAAACAGCATATATTGAAATTCCAGTCTGCTTTAAAATCTTTGCCTGGGAAAGACCTTGATGGCTGACTTGGTTAAATTGAAGATAGGCAACTCCTATCCTCATATTGATTAGTGGTTCCAAATTAATAATAACTACTGCAGTAGGGAACAGACACAAAAGATACACTCAGCATCTTTCCAAATAACTGTTCTGCCTTACTATGACGCAATTGAAGGTTTTTATGCACATGATTACGTTTACGGTAACAAGGGGTGTTACATAGACAGGCTAATTCTAATCAGGACTTGAAAGAATGTAAACATGTACTGAAAACATTATTAGGGCTGTGTGCACAGTGAGGGCAGTGTGCAATACATACAAAATAAAAATACAATTATATACAGAACTTAAAATTTCCATTACAATGATGCAGTAAACTACCTTGTGTCTTGTTGATGTGCTCAGTGTTGCCATGGTGTATGACCTATGACATGAAATGGTCTTCCACAACCACTCACCTTAGTAGAAGAGTTTGGCTACATATGACATTGATGACATTGATGATCAGCAAGTATTAAGGTAAGAAAACCTTCCAATACCAGTGCCCCCCACACTATCCCTAAACACTTACCTGAGTCCTTCTTCAATCCAGCGCCTTTCCCGTGTACAGCAGCACTGCTTTTATCTTCCTGCATCCATAGGAGTCTCTGAAAGGAACCATAGAGTCCTGCTGCTGTCAGTCAAAACCTGTGAGGAGGGAGTGGGGAGCATGGCCAAGCCACACTATGTGTGTCTACAGACGCACACAGCCTGGCTCAGGAGTACGCCCGCACAAGTGCCCCCTTGGCTTACTGAGGGGACACTCGAAGACAAGGAGGAGTGGAGAGGGCCAGCAGGAGACCCCAGAAGAGGAGTATTGGGACTACTCTGTGCAATACCATTGCACAGAACAGGTAAGTATAACATGTTTATTAATTTAATGAAAAAAAGTTTTAAAACCACTTTAATTGCTGTTGCAATTGATCAGTGTGCATACCATGTAGCAATAAAATGGCATCATTGATCAGCTATTATTAACAGTTCCATGACCCTAGGTCATTGATGCCTAAATGCCTATGCCTAATTCAGCAGTGTAAGCATACTAGATAATAACTTTATCTTTAATTTGCATACTTTATTAACTTTTATGTATTTTTAAGGGAATGTAAGGCTTTTATTTTGTACACTATTTTAATAAAGACCCTGCTTTTTTATTATAGATGAATAAACGTTTTTGTTTTTTACTTTTCTATATACATTTGTAATTATGCCTTTTAATACTGCAATTGTATCTGACAATTGCAAGAATTAAACATATTGCAGTGGTAGTGTTCATCTGAAGATTGAGGCAGAATGCAGAATGACTTTTCTCATTAAAGCCTCCAGCTTGACTGTAATCACTGTTATAGCTGACATAGTTATAACACTATTGGGAACCACTGGGAGCCCAGTTTGTCAGTGATAATCAGCAGCACAAGGGGGCATTTGTAAATGTGTTCCCAGAAATGTAATGCCCAGAAGGGCATTGTGCTGAGGGACATTTATTTATAAACTACAGGCAGAAAGGGGTTAAACCCCTGCTCTGAGTTATGTGCTTTAGCCCACTGGTTTATAATGGGTGTTGCCTGGTGCCTGGCTAAGCATGAGAAAAACACTGGCTGCAGCTGCTCTCAGTAGCTGTTGCCCTGTAGTGCTAAACTAGTTAACATCTATATCAGCAAGAGGAGGGAGTTGCTTAGCAGGAACAGGTCAATAGACTGAGTCAGGCAGTACTTCACAATGGAAACTGTAGTCCAAAGGAGAGAGACTACTACTTTAATCTACTGTAATCAAGAGATTTTGAACTGCATTTCCCAGAGGGAAATTGCCAGGAAGATGGGAAAGAGCTGCATTTTCTCAAACTGTACAGGACGCAGCTTCCTCTTGCCTTGAGGGAGACCAGCTGAAGGGTTAAGGCTGGTACACATGGGCCGAATATTGGCCAGTATGGGCCGGTTCAACAGAAATTGGCCGACATTCAGTCAGTGAGTACAGCAGCCTGTTCAGCTTCTGTCGAACAGGCATGTTGGAAAACCAGCAGTCAACCCGCATCAGACCAGTGCTCACAACAGACAATGACTGAGTGTTGAGCTCAGCAAGGAGACCACTGTATTAACGTTGCATAGTTAGTACAGCAAGCTCCTTAGTTTTGTTTTGCCCAATGGGTTTATCAAAAAAAAAAAAAAACTACTTGTGTGTACCAGACTTTAGGACTAAAGACTGTTCTTTTACAGCTGCTACACAGAGACCGTCACCTATTGCTTATGCTAAAAAGGTACCTCTCAGAGGAAATTGCACCATAACCTAGCTATTCTCTTACAATGCACTCTAGAATAGTTATAGTATTATTATTCACATTGCAGTTAATGCTTATATGCTCTGTTTATTGCTGATTTGTGAATTAAATCCAGTCTAGTAGTACAGAACTCTATTCTGTTACCTTGGCATAGTGACTATACTGTCTAGTGGGCTGTGTCTGAACCTATCTTCATCATAATCATTTATGCTAAAACTACCATTTTTATTCTAACCTATACCAATACATTAAGTTGATTTGTATTTTATTGTATTGTAACTGTATTGTCTCCTTTTATATTGTAAAGCGCTGCGTAAACTGTTGGCGCTATATAAATACTCTATAATAATAATAATAATCATTTACCACTAAACAGTCTTGTGACTGTTTCCTGATGCTAATTCACAGCCGAGTTAAAGGTAACTATACTCGTGTTCTTATAAGTGCTTGCAGTTAGGGTTGTCCCGATACCGATACTAGTATCGGTATCGGCACCGATACCAAGCATTTGCCCAAGTACTTGTACTCGGGCAAATGCTCCCGATGCTTCCGCCGATACCTTGACTGTCAGCGGTGATGGACGTGTGGGGGAGTTACAAGCTTCTCCCCCCGCGGCTTTCAGCTGCTTAGTGACATACAGCGGTGATCGGTGCTTGTAATTCCCCCACACGCGATCACCGCTGACTGTCACCTCCTCCTCCTTAGTCCTCCTCCGTTCCTCTGTCCCCCTCCGCTGTCCTGCTCCATTGCTGTGTCCCCCTCCGTTCCTCTGTCCCCCCCCCCGCTGTCCTCCTTCTTTGCTCTGTTCCCCTCCGCTGTCCCCATCCGTTCCTCTGTCCCCCCCGCTGTCCTCCTTCTTTGCTGTGTCCCCCTCCGCTGTCCTCCTCCGTTCCTCTGTCCCCCCCGCTGTCCTCCTTCTTTGCTCTGTCCCCCTCCGCTGTCCCCATGCGTTCCTCTGTCCCCCTCCGCTGTGCCCATCCGTTCCGGCTTTCCGTTGTCCCCCTCTCTCTTCGTCTGTCCCCTCTGTTCTGCTGTCTCTCTCCGCTGTGTGTATGGAGAGAGTCAGCTGACTCTTTCCATTCACATAACTGAAACATTGTAATCTCCTGTGATTACAATGTGTCAGTTTATGAATGGAGAGGAGCAGCTGTCTTCTCTCCATTCATTTTCAGTGCAGCTGACGCTGCAGAGAAAAGGGACTGGGGAATCTCTATCCTCAGTCTATTTCTCTGTCTCAAGGGGGAGATATCAGAGGTCTGTTAAGACCCCTGATATCTCACCAAAGCCCCCCAACAGGGCTGATTAAAAAAAAAAAAAAAAAAACACACACACATAGTGCAATAAAGAATAAAAAAAAAATTGTAAAAAATAATAAATGTAAATGAAAAAAACCAAAACAAAAACACACACACAGACACCGTTCACTATACCCCCACCCCCAATCCACCCCCCCCCCCCCTCAAAAAAAAAAAAAAAAAAACTGTCACGTGACATTAAAAAAAAGTATCGGTAATCGGTATCGGCGAGTACTTGAAAAAAAGTATCGGTACTTGTACTCGGTCCTAAAAAAGTGGTATCGGGACAACCCTACTTGCAGTAATTTCCATTCAACCAGGTGGATCTGTGGAATTAAGGTTGTTCTTGGAAGCCAATTTTTGCATCATCTGTAGCCTAGCTAAAAATCGTTCATGCAGCTTTGTAGCCTATTTCTTGGGTTATCATCCCAGGAGTTAATATGTGTAAGTAACAACAAAATCCTTTCATTAAATGGCTGAAAAGAATTAAAAAATAAATACTACACTGTAATATGAAAACTTCATAAGGATAATGAGGGAGAAGTCATTTTCTACAGAAAGTAAAAGTCACTGCTGTCACCAAGCTGATGACGCATGAAAGAAGTCACAGAGACCAATATGCAACATTAGCATCCACAGAGATCTGACTCACTGTGAAGATATTGCCAATAGCTTTCTAGTATTAGATTGGAACTGTATGAATCAGAGTGGTTCTTAGTGACCCACTGCCTGCAGTTTAATGCAAATAATCATTTTAGACCAATCTGCACAAAGTTGGAAGTATGCATATGAAATAGAAAAACTGCATGTGAAATGTATTAGTAATTGGCTCAACTGTGTGGATGACTGGTCAGAAGCAGGGATATTTTACAAGATATTCTGGATACAGCCTTGTCACAGTAATTCACGTCACAATCAGAAGGCACAGGCAGATACAAATAGGCTGAAGGGAAGCTTCTGTCAAATGGCTTTGTGTTTTAGCTCATCAAATCGACACAATCATTTATTTGGATATATTTTTTCAGCCAAGAAAAAATAAAGATCATACAAAACACTTCTTACATTTATTATTCACAGATCAATCTTTAATGTTGATTTTATTTAAATTATACAGTATATAATACATTATATTATATATATACTGTATATTTCACATAGTGTGTAGAATATTACTAAGCTTAGATCAGTACCACACAGATACAAGCTGCTACACATCAAAGCAAGAACTCCACTCCTATAATTTCCTATAATTAAAACCCAATTCCAGTCAAAACTTTTTATTTAGAGCATGGTAGACTTGAAGCTTCTGTTAGATTTCTTTGTAATCTGTGTATGTATTGGGGAGATTTATCCTAACTTCCTGTCAGTACAGGAAGTAGCGGGAAATCCCTATAATGCCCACATAGTCAAAACACATTTTAGAAAAAGGAGCATGGGTTAGAAATTCTTCAAATGTTTTATTGCTGTCCTTGTCTTCCTGTCCCTGTGACACTTCCACTATTTCTTGTATGAGGGTCATCATGGCAGGAAGTTTGGAAAAGTTTTGGACATCAAAAAACCTGACAGATTTGTCACCTTTCTGCTTTCTCTAAAATAAATAAAAACTTTGGGGCTTTAAAGCTGATAATATAGACATCACAATGCTTCTGAACTGCCCAAAGCTGATGGGTGGAAGATCTTTTCAGCAGATACTACCTTTAAAAGTGATTATAAACATGAAATTTGAAAAAAGCATATCCCTCTATAGTGTGTAGAGATGGGCCGAATGACCCCCTGTTCGGTTTGCGGCAGAACGTTCGAACATCGCAAAAGTTCGGAACCGAATAACGAACCCCATTGAACTCTATGGGACCCAAACTTTGAAAAATCAAAAGTGACTATTTTGAAGGCTTATATACAAATAATTGGGCATACAATGGTTATGGGGGTCCGGGTACTGCCCTGGGGGACATGTATCAATGAAAATAAAGTTTGTAAAAACATAATTTTTAAATGAGCAGTGATTTACTGATACTTAAAGTGAAACCATCAAAATGAAAAATAACAATAAGAATGAAAAATTCCTTGAAATATAGTGCCTGGGGGGTCCTCTTACTCTGCCTGTAAAGTGGCACATAATGACATTTATAAAGCCAAAAAAAATTACATTTTCCATTCAAGCTTTCTTTATTTTATAAACAATGGCTCAGGGAGCCAGGCTGTATGGCACTCGGAACAAGATTAGAGATTTTTTTGGATAAATTCTGGTGTCTCTTTCGCAGACTTTGGATAACAGTAACAGGTGCAGGAAAAATTGGGCTTTGGCTGTTGGTGGTGCCCTTACACCGTAACTCTATAGAGGTATTCTTGATGAAAGCAAGAATTGGCCTTGCTGTCAAAAATTTAAATGATATGCACCTGTCAAACAGGTGCGGAAAAATAAGGCTTTGTCTGTTGGTGGTGCCTTCACACCATATCCCTATCGAGGTACTCTTGATAAAAGCAAGAATTGGCCTTGCTGTCAAAAACTGAAATGATATGTACCTGTCAAACAGGTGAGGATAAATAGGGCTTTGGGTGTCGGTGGTGCCTTCACACAGTAACCCTATCGAGGTACTCTTGATGAAAGCAAGAATTGGCCTTGCTGTCAAAAATTTAATTTGATACCCCGCTCAAACAATTGCGGTAAAATTGGTCTTTGGGTGTCGGTGGTGCCTTCACACCATAACCCTATAGAGGTACTCTTGTTAAAAGCAAGAATTGGCCTTGCTGTCAAAAACTGCAATGATATGCACCTGTCAAACAGGTGTGGAAACATTGGTCCTTGGGTGTTAATTGTGCCTATGAAACCTACACCAAAAAATTTCTTACAGATGAAATCAACACCCACAAAGCTAGGCAGCCTAGACAGTCTTTCAGAGATTTGAGATCCAGAAAGCACTTAATCAGCAACATCAGCATCAGGGACCTGATAGTTGCTGCTAATCCAGGACTGATTCATTTTGATAAATGTCAGCCGGTCCATGGAGTCTGTGGACATACGCACTCTCTTATCTGTCACAAAACCTTAGCACTGAATGCCCATGGATCCTTAACTGGAAAGCTCTCCATATCTGTTTTTGCCCCTAGATAATTTCCCAACATATAATGAAGAATCTGCAGATGAGATATGGTTGACATATGTCTTGCTCTGCTTCAATGCCTCCACTCCTCCTCCTCCTCACTCTCCTCTTGTGTTTTCTGTGACGTAGGAAGAATGGTGTCCGCATTATGCGGGCCTTGAGGGGAAAGGAAGTCCTCCTCTTCCTCCCCGCTGCTCTGCCTCGGCTGCCCTGTCCATAATGCCACTCAGAGTCTGCTCCAGCAGGAACACAGGGATTGTGTCACTGATGCATGCATTGTCACGGCTCACCATCTTTGTGGCCTCCTCAAAATGGTGATAGTATAGTGCATGCATCCTTTATCAGCAGCCTTTGACATTGGGAAAAAAGCAGAGCCAGCCTGAGCCTGTAATTTTGCCATACTCACGCAGGTACTCGTTAACGACCCTCTGCTTTGAATCAGATTCTTTTTTATTTTTTTTTTTTGGCAAACAACATTAAAACGATACAAACAAGTTGTTCAAACAAAATCACATAACAGCAGCAAACACAACCCAAAAAAAAAGGAAACCCAAACATCTCCACCGTACCAACCCCCCCTGCCTCCCCGCCCCCTCCCACTCTTGGAGTATATATATTAAAAAAAAAAAAAAAAAAAGAAAAAGAAAAAAAAAAAAGAAGAAAAAAGAACAGCATACAATATTACAAAGTACATAGCACATATTGGTTTACAATAATGCCTAATTCATGAATTGAAGCCACCTTGACCAGGTAGCGTCGAACTTACTCATGGAATTCCTTAGGAAGGATTTTTTTCCAAAAAGAATAATCCTATTGAGATCTAGAATCCACTCAGATACAGTCGGCGGGTGGGGAGAGGTCCACTTAAGAGCAATCTGTCTACGGGGAACAAAAAGTGCATGCCTTATAGTGTTACCCGTAGAGGGAATATAAGTAAACATGTCACTGTAACCCAGCAGGCATATAAGTGGTTCAGTTGGAATGTTAATATCCAATAGCCCATTTAAGGTACCAATCACCTCTGCCCAATATCTTTGGAGTTTCGGGCACCGCCACAAAAGATGTATTGGCATACCTGTGTTACCACATCTAGGACAGGCTGGCTCAGATCTCAGTCCGATTGCGTACAGAAATTGAGGAGTTCTATAGACTCTGTGGAGGATGAAAATCTGTGTCAGTCTGTGCGATAGAGAAAGAGACACCCGGGGTGAGGACCGCAGAATACCATCCCAAACCTCCTCCGGGATGGGACCGATATCTTTTTCCCAACCAGCCCTAGAGCGGATGGGAAAGTTCAATACGAACCTATCTGACAATACCCTATATGTAGTAGAGATAAGGCCCTTTGTTGACCTTGCTTGTACTATCTTGTCAAGAACAAAGATAGGAGGGAAGAACATCCTAGCAGAAGAGAATTGGGCATGTAAAGCATGTCTTAATTGAAGAAATTGATAGAACCAATTAGATTGTAGAGAAAACTCTCCCCTGAGTTCTTCAAAGGATTTAAGTATACCATTCTCGTATAGCTGAACTAATGTTGTTATTCCTGATTTCCCGCATCTCTGAAAGCCTCTAAGAGTCAGAATTTGGGGAAGTCTATAATTTTCCCATATGGGGGTTGTATCTCGTAGGATAAGAGACACCCAGCATTTTTTTAACTGGATCCCATATTTAACACATTAGCATACAGGTGGGCATATCAATGAGCAAAGGCATCCCCTCTAGCGCCATCTAAAACATGAAGTGGTAGACGACCCTTAAATGCATATGAAAATAATCATTGAGCGGGGAGGGATATGTGCAGTGACCTGGTTCTCTGCTAAGCACAGACAGGCTAGGTCAGCCTCCTTACAGTACAGGCTGATCACTGGCCATGTGAGCGGCCTCTGGAACGCACGACCACGCCTACAAACATGATGGCATGCGTTCCACTGAGAAGATCCACCCACCTGCTATGTCTGATACCAGGGGCTACAAGCCCGCCCCACGGATCCGCCCACCGCCTGTTCTTAAACAAGCCCGCACTGTTTAAACACCACTGATGTCTCACATGGATGGAGACAGCTGATATCGTCATTGCAACACAAGACTACTTTCTGATTGGAGCTACTTAGAACCCTTACAGAAGCAGCTGCCTCCTGTTCTCAAACAGATCCATGCAGGCTGCATCCTTCTTGCAAACCTGGATGCAGGTTAGTGACATGGATACTTCACTAATTTTGTGTATTTATCCCTTATTATTTTTTCACATCAGACTGTTATTGCTTAGCCTGACACATATCAACAGATTGGGTTATCCCTCCCAGGTCCATCCCCTGTGTCATTTCTCTCTGTAGGCACAACCAACAGATACACATTGATCTGCCATAAGGAACATATGAATCACATCTCTCTATGACTTTTAGGTAGGTGCGCTTCAGATTCCCTTACTTTCATCTGATTGTCACCTCAATCCATTCTAATAGGCACTTCTACAAGCTCGAACCATGCGCACTCCTTTGCATGTATGTGTTTATGTGCTCTGATTGCACGCTGATATTTTCACACAACAGTGTTTACAATTTTGCGATTCTCACTCTTTAGAACACATGCACATTTTTTTGTGTGGGCGTGCATACCTGCACGTATGTACTTGTGTGCAAGCACACTTGCCTGTGCATGCTGTGTGCACACACATACATGTGCTCTGTTTATATATTCTGTGCATATATTATGTGCTGTACATTTTATACGGCAATCTAGTATCCATATAAGTGTTCATATATATATATATATTTATGGTCGTGGCCCTAAGACCGAGACAAATGTGGATCACATAAACACGCGACAAGACTCACAACATAAATAGACCTGAGGTGTGGCTTTTGGTCGTCTGGTAGGTATGGCAAGAAAAGGGGCCATACCCAAGATAAGTAATGGATGATTGTGGAGGAGAATTTGCTGAGAAGTGCTGTAAAAAGGGTAATGGGAGGGAGGGTATCGTGCACTGAAACTGACAAAGAGGAAGGGGAAGTGGTCAGCTTAAATACCCTCCGGGCTCCTCCCATAAATTCAGGCCAGCACACTGGCCTTCTAACTTATGGTCGTGGCCCTAAGACCGAGACAAATGTGGATCACATAAACATGCGACAAGACTCACAACATAAATAGACCTGAGGTGTGGCTTTTGGTCGTCTGGTAGGTTTGGCAAGAAAAGGGGCCAAAAATAACCAGGTAGGGAAGTATCTTTATTGCCTCTAACCTCATTGAGTGAGCTTGGAGAAAGGGTCATCTTGAGGGAATATATATCTGGTAAAGCAGGTAGACTTTTGACCTGCCTAGCTTCTTGGTCACATGGTCTGGTACTCCGTGCTGAGATGTGGCTGAGGCTGCGCCGATCCAAAGGAATATCCAGAATACCGCCCGGGGTCTAGGCCTAAGTTGACCAGTAGGACCCAAACATGTTTAATAAACTGATTTCCACTCAGGGGGTTGACCTGAAAAGGCAGTAACGGGCTGGAGACTGGCTGGGTAGGTGAAAGAGAATACGGTCAAAAGATCGTTGCTGGTTCGAAAGAAGTTTATATCCACTCCGGGTCCGTTTTGTTGCGTTTTCCGTAAGATAAAGGACATAGTGGCTTGGATACCGGCCAGGTACAGCCTGATAGGGGTATGAGGGAGAGCCAGCTGTGTGTGGCAATAAGATATAAAGGCTAGGACATGAGTGACGTCATCTACTGTGGTTCCGGGACAAGTGGCAAGGAACCTACGGTAGGTGTACCAGGCCGTGGGATAAGCCTTTAGTGTGTTGCTAGACAGTGAGTGGTTGATGAGCCGGGTTGCATTGGCAAGGTGTGGCTTCAAACCATTGTTAGTTGAGACCAAGGTGGGATAGGAGTGGATGATGGGTCGGCTCCAGGTTCCTGCTGGAAGAATGAGACAAAAGCGGGATAGTGTATCGGCTGCGGTATTGCACTTGCCAGGAATATGCTTACAGTAACTGTTAAATTTGGTGATGTAATGACAATTGCAGCAGACTGCGCAGGAAGGACATGACGGGGAGCGAGTTGGATCTACCCTTATTAATGATGTCAGCTGTAACCTGGTTGTCTGGTGAAGAGCTCTGTCTGATCTGTCCACGTGTGGCCCCAGACTTGGGCTGCTGCCACGATGGGGTACAGCTCGAACAATGACAAAGATCGAGGGAAGCCAGGAATCGGGCAGATTTCCGGGGGCCAAAGTCTGGCAAACCAGTGATGGCCAAAAATTGCAGCAAAGCCAGTGGAGGCTGCAGCATCTGTGACTACCTGGGGCGACTGAGCTGATACTGAGAGAAAAACATTGATATGTCATTCCAGTTGAAGAGGAACTCGTCCCACAAAGCCAAGTCTGCTATTGCTGCTGGGTCTAGTCTGAGGACTTGGTCGGGTCCTGCACTCGGGCAAGAAAGACTAAGAGCCTTGAGATGAACGACCGCCCCTGAGGAATTGTTCTCATAGCGAAATTGAGCATCCCTATCAAGGACTGCAGCTGTCTTTTAGTACATTCTTGTGACCGGGTAAACTCTTGAATGACCAACCTAACACAAGCTAATTTGTCAGAAGGCAGGCTAGGCTGCATGGCGTGCGTATCCAGGACGATGCCTGAGAAACTTATGAAATGTGTTGGGCCTTCCACTATGTGTCCATTGAGATTGTTGAAGACCTCTTAGCTTGTCTAGATCTACCGGGGGGGGGGGGGTATGTCTAGGTGTTCGATAAGCAGAAAGTCGTCCGGATAATGGATAACCCTGTGACATTGGGCCTGGTGTGACAGGTTCAAGTGAGGGATTGGGCGAAACCGTCAGCTTTGTGGGCAAAGTGGCGACAAAAGAGTTCCGTGTCTGTGAGGCTCCAGTCAGAGCTTATCTGGAACTGGGCAAGTCTCGCTGCTGCTTTGGCTTAAAAATGACCGATGGTCGTAGACGGCAAAACCTCCATATTTGTAAGCAAGGTCTGTCACTGCATGAAGGTATAAGTCCCGCTCCTCCCTCCTGCTGAGGGTGGCTGAACAAAGTACATCTCTGAACATCCCGAAGGCCAGGGAGAACTCAGTGGCTGACAGCTTACGACTGAGGCTGGGGTCTCTCGACTTGACAACCACTGAGACATCCCCCCAGGCGTATGATTTGTTGTTCGCCAAGTCATGGACTGAGATGAGCAGGGATGCCAAATGACATCTTTGCCCTCCAATATATCCTCCCTGATGCTGGTCGGGACAAGATGAACGGGGAGGATGATAGGTGCAGAGCCTGGTGTACCTGCAGAAGGAGAAGCTGTCATCGGGACCATGACCAGGTCCGGGAGGGCCATGGATGGGCGAACTTTCAAAGGTGTGACTCTGGTCTGGACGTCCGAACTGTTGCGGCTAAGGGGGAGACCAAAGAGTGCAACTGGGCCCTGTGGATGGATTGTAGGGATGCCTGTTGGGCCCAGCTGGAGGCGGGAAGAGGAGCCTGAAAAGCTTTGCCTTCCTGGCCATTAGCAGGAAAGGAATATCCCTGCGACTCAGCTATGAGTTTGGGGATGTTCCGTCCCCTGAGGGACTGCAGGCAGCCGCGCTCTGAGCCGTTTGGGGGGGGTAACAGAGGGGCGGGTGTGAAGTCCTCGCTGCCAGAAGACAAAAAGGGGGCTGGGTGCTCATATTTAAGAGGAGTCATAGCCATAGGATAGAGAGCGGAGTGGTAAAGAGAAAACTCAGAGAGGAGGAAAAAGGAAGAAGTACAGAAAAAGGAATGATAGGCATAGACAGGAGCTGACAGAGTTCTGTTGTGCAGAACTTATGTTGAGTGGAAATTTAGAAAACTCAGAAGAGTGCGTGGCGACCGAGGTGGGCCAGGAGGTGACTGGCCAGATAACCGATAGCTCGGGTGCCTGTCTGTGGCAAGCACAAACCTGAAGACCAGAAGCCCAGGGCGTACTGGGGCGAGAAGTAGAAGTCTGGTACGGCCTACGTAGGAATGTTGCGGTCTGTAGGGGGTGACGTGTGCTCGGCCTGCTAACACTTGCCCTGCCAGCAAGTCTACTGTTAAGCGACCTTGTCTGCGAGGTGAAGGGTCGCCCTTCGAAAACAGAGTGTCATGTATAGACATATGTGACAGAACTAACGCCTGGAGATCACGTCCAATGATGTATGTGAAGTAACAGTATAGTGAAAGGGTGCTGCAGAATGATGTGATAGAAAAGCCCATGAACTAGGCCCTGACTGACGCTCTAGTAGCGAGGTCCTGGTTATGATCGAAACTCGGTCGACTGGGAACACCTGCAGTAGGGGTGACATGAGTGCAACAAGATTTCTTTACTTTTTTTTTTTCTTTTTTTTATGTGTCCCCCTTGCATGCGACTGGCCCTGGTGAAGATGCAAACATTGCGTTTTTTTTGTTTTTTTTTACCTGGGAAATAACGTCCAACCTGGTACAGGATGGAACCTGAACTCGACTGACCTGAGGGAGAAAAGATAGACGAAAACAATGAGTGGCTCGTATGAATGCCACTGGAGACGAGTGACCGATTAAGTGCCACTAAAAAATGAAGTGGGCTGTATGAGCACCACTGAGTGTGCTTGCAGGGATTGCAAGGAGTATATGTTGAGATGCATGTTTGCAGCGATTGCAAATGGGTATATGCTGAGATGCGCGTTTTTGCAGTGATTGCAAGGAGTATATACTAAGATGCGTGTTTTGCAGTGATTGCAAAAATGGGTAAATGCTGAGATGCGTGTTTTGTAGCGATTGCAAGGAGTTTATACTTAGATGCGTGTTTTGCAGTGATTGCAAAAATGGGTAAATGCTGAGATGCATGTTTTGCAGCGATTGCAAGTGGGTAAACACTAAGATGCGTGTATTTGCAGCAATTGCAAGGAGTTTATACTGAGATGCATGTTTTGCAGTGATTGTATACGGGTAAATGGTAAAATGCGTGTATTTGTAGCAATAGCAAGGAGTTTGTACTGAGATGCATGTTTTGCAGAGATTGCAAAATGGGTATATGCTGAGATGCGTGTTTTTTGCAGCGATTGCAAGGAGTTATCATGAGATGCGTATCTTGCAGCGATTGCAAGGAGTTTATACTGAGATGCATGTTGCAGCAATTGCAAAAATAGGTAAATGTTGAGATGCGTGATCTTGCAATGATTGAAAGGAGATTATACTGAGATGCATGTTTTTGCAGCGATTGCAAATGGGTAAATGTTGAGATGCGTGTTCTTGCAGCGATTGCAAGGAGTTTATACTGAGATGCATGTTGCAGCGATTGCAAATGGGTAAATGTTGAGATGCGTGTTCTTGCAGCGATTGCAAGGAGTTTATACTGAGATGCATGTTGCAGCGATTGCAAATGGGTAAATGTTGAGATGCGTGTTCTTGCAGCGATTGCAAGGCGTTATGATGAGATGCGTAGCTTGCAGCGATTGCAAGAAAGGTCACCTACTGATAGGCGAAAAAGAAAAGGATAGCAGAAATTGTATATGTAGGAAGGAACTGCAAAGTGGCATACGTAACGAATCGTAGATTTGTTATAGGGACTGTTACGTATTGGTGTGTGGGATACTCGTGACGCGAACCGTTGTGCCGCTTGTGCGACTAGGTTCGGAGTGGACTGTGATGTATGTAGCTGCTGAGGTGATGTGAATCAGACAAAAAATAAATAAAATAAATAATGAATCGTAGGGTATGGTAAGAACCACTACAAATTGGTGTGCGGGAAAAGACCGATGCAAACCATTGTGCCGCCGAGGCGACTAGGCTTGAATCCGACTGGGATTCGTATGACATGAAAGCAATACGAAACAGTCAGTAGAAAATTACATAAACAACGAACCATTTGTGGGGTACAATAGGGACTAATAAGAATCAGTGAGCGGGATGCATCCGATGCGAACCGTTGTGCTGCCGATGCAACTAGGTTCGAATCCTATTGTAGCAGGTATGCAATATGAATTGGTTGTAAAGAGATGGCACTGATACAAATCGGTTGTAAGATGTATGAAGTGAATCCAATACAAAATCGGTTGCAGCGTGTATACCACACCTTACTTCTAAAACCGAACACATACCAACCACCCAGCCTAATCAAAGTGCAGACAAGGCCCCATGTGGGTCTAATTACCACCTCAATCAGACACAGAAGCCATGCAAATAATACATGCTGATCTCCAAATGGATGAGACGGCAACCCCATAGACAGTGAATCCTATGAGAAAATGAAGCCTGTATCAAGTGATATCAGAGAACAACCGAGAATGGCTCAGAGGCTTGGATCTACAAACGAATCGTTTGTGGATAGGATGACAAGCAAAGCAGAGCGAGCCTGAAAATCTAAGTTTGCAGGTATAGTAAACATATCCAATGGTAACATTGCATATGAACAAAAAGGTTTGAACCCTACCTGCAACAGCAAGCGAGAACCGCCGACGAAGACGCCGCAACCCACTTGTAATCGATCGCACAGACTTATGAACACAAGATAAGCTGGGAAGAGTCAGCACAGTGACATGTAGTATCGTGCACTGAAACTGACAAAGAGGAAGGGGAAGTGGTCAGCTTAAATACCCTCCGGGCTCCTCCCATAAATTCAGGCCAGCACACTGGCCTTCTAACATATATATATATATATATATATATATATATATATATATATATATATATATATATATACATGCTTTTTTTATATATAAAGAAAATGTTTCTATATATATGTTTTTTATGTGTCAGGTCCATAAATATTGGGACATCGAAACAATTCTAATCTTTTTGGCTCTATACACCACCACAGTGGATTTAAAATGAAACAAGCAAGATGTGCTTTAACTGCAGACTTTCAACTTTAATTTGAGGGTATTTACATCCAAATCTGGTGAATGGTGTAGGAATTACAACAGTTTGTATATGTGCCTCCCACTTTTTAAGGGACCAAAAGTAATGGGACAATTGGCTGCTCAGCTGTTCCATGGCCAGGTGTGTGTTATTCCCTCATTATCCCATTTACAAGGAGCAGATAAAAAGTCCAGAGTTCATTTCACGTGTGCTATTTGCATTTGGAAACTGTTGCTGTCAACTCTCAATATGAGATCCAAAGAGCTGTCGCTATCAGTGAAGCAAGCCATTATTAGGATGAAAAAACAAAACAAACCCATCAGAGAGATAGCAAAAACATTAGGTGTGGCCAAATCAACTGCTTGGAACATCCTTAAAAAGAAAGAATGCACCGGTGAGCTCAGCAACACCAAAAGACCCGGAAGACCACGGAAAACAACTGTGGTGGATGACCAAAGAATTCTTTTCCTGGTGAAGAAAACACCCTTCACAACAGTTGGCCAGATCAAAAACACTCTCCAGGAGATAGGTGTATGTGTGTCAAAGTCAGCAATCAAGAGAAGACTTCACCAGAGTGAATACAGAGGGTTTACAACAAGATGTAAACCATTGGGGAGCCTCAAAAACAGGAAGGCCAGATTAGAGTTTGCCAAACAACACCTAAAAAAGCCTTCACAGTTCTGGAACAACATCCTATAGACAGATGAGACCAAAATCAACTTGTACCAGAGTGATGGGAAGAGAAGAGTATGAAGAAGGAAAGGAACTGCTCATGATCCAAAGCATACCACCTCATCTGTGAAGCATGGTGGTGGTAGTGTCATGCCGTGGGCATGTATGGCTGCCAATGGAACTGGTTCTCTTGTATTTATTGATGATGTGACTGCTGACAAAAGCAGCAGGATGAATTCTGAAGTGTTTCGAGCAATATTATCTGCTCATATTCAGCAAAATGCTTCAGAACTCATTGCACGGCGCTTCACAGTGCAGATGGACAATGACCCAAAACATACTGCGAAAGCAACCAAAGAGTTTTTTAAGGCAAAGAAGTGGAATGTTATGCAATGGCCAAGTCAATCTGACCTGAATCCGATCGAGTATGCATTTTACTTGCTGAAGACAAAACTGAAGGGAAAATGCCCCAAGAACAAGCAGGAACTGAAGACAGTTGCAGTAGAGGCCTGGCAGAGCATCACCAGGGATGAAACCCAGCATCTGGGGATGTCTATGCATTCCAGACTTCAGGCTGTAATTGACTGCAAAGGATTTGCAACCAAGTATTAAAAAGTGAAAGCTTGATGGATGATTGTTAATCTGTCCCATTACTTTTGGTGCCTTAAAAAGTGGGAGGCACATATACAAACTGTTGTAATTCCTACACCTTTTACCTTATTTGGATGTAAATACCCTCAAATTAAAGATGAAAGTCTGCAGTTAAAGCAGATCTTGTTCTTTTCATTTCAAATCCATTGTGGTGGTGTATAGATCCAAAAAGATTAGAATTGTGCGATGTCCCAATATTTATGGACCTGACTGTATATATATATATATATATATATATATATATATATATATATATATACATATATACATTTTTTCTGTGTGTATGTATGTGGATATATATATTGCATGTTTGCACATGGTCTATTCCCACTTGCATTGCATTTCATTTGCAATCATGTAAAGCGTACCCACTCCAGCAAATAGCAATGTCCTTAAATCTCCCCTAGCAACACCATAAGATAATACGTAGTTTGTGGCTTTTCTATGGATTTTTAATGGTTTTTAATAATGTTTTTATAACGGTTTTAAAATGCTTTATCAATCCAATCGCTTCAATACATAAATATATGTTTTTAAATATGTTTATAATACAAACATTTCATATTTAATTTCAATTTTTTATTATTATTATCAATATTATTTTTTACACGTCTCTTAGTCTGTATTGTATGGCATACAATTTCATCACCATTTTTTATACATAAGCTCTGTATTATATACGTTTTTAATGTTTTTGGTATTTATTCCATCTAGAGCGCTGGGATGTGGATAAACTTAGAGCGTAGGAAAATTTATCACTTACCATGTGACACTCCTCCCAACTAGCCACTCCCCTGTATGTTGATCCACAATACTATACAGACCTCTCTTGTCGTTCTACAAGGCTCTGATGAAGAGGGTTTTTCTCGAAATTGCAATTGTAATGTAGGCTGTTACAGTGGACAAACCCCGCTCTGTGATCAAGCCGGATCTCCTCTTCCTCTATGCTCTCTTCCGCTATAATGATCCGGCCGTCCCCTCTGCACAGGTGAGGCTGCATGATGGACATAGGTGAGGCTGAAATGATGGACACAGGGGAGGCTGCATGATGGACACAGGTGAGGATGCATGATGGACACAGGTGAGGCTGCATGATGGACACAGGTGATGTTGCAATGATGGACACAGGTGAGGCTGCAATGATGGACACAGGTGAGGCTGCAATGATGGACACAGGTGAGGCTGCAATGATGGACACAGGTGAGGCTGCAATGATGGACACAGGTGAGGCTGCAATGATGGACACAGGTGAGGCTGCATGATGGACACAGGTAAGGCTACACTGGTGAGGCTGCAATGATGGACATGGGTGAGGCTGCACTGGTGAGGCTGCAATGATGAACATGGGTGAGGCTGCACTGGTAAGGCTGCAATGATGCACACGGGTGAGGCTGCAATGATGGACACGGGTGAGGCTGCACTAGTGAGGCTGCAAAGATGGACACGGGTGAGGCTGCACAGGTGAGGCTGCAATGATGGATACGGGTGAGACTGCATGGGTGAGGCTGCAGTGATGGACATGGGTGAGGCTGCATGGGTGAGGCTGCAATGATGGACAAGGGTGAGGCTGCATGGGTGAGGCTGCAATGATGGACAAGGGTGAGGCTGCATGGGTGAGGCTGCAATGATGGACACAGGTGAGGCTGCACTGATGAAGCTGCAATGATAGACACAGGTGAGGCTGCAATGATGGACACAGGTGAGGCTGCACGGGTGAGGCTGCAATGATGGACATGGGTGAGGCTGCGTTAGTGGGCACTGGTCACGCTACGTTGATGGGCATGGGTGAGGCTGCATTGATGGGCACGGGTGATAAGGTTGTTGTTAATATTTATTTGTGTAACTTAATTCTGCAAAAAACATTTAAGTGTCATTTCATGAGAATTTATGAGGGCGGGTATAGGGGCGGGGCATGGTAGGGGTTGGGTGGGGCAACTGGTGGCGAGTAACCCTTAAGGCCTGGCTAGTAGCTCAGAACTTGAAATTTTGAGCCCTGTTGTAGGGTCTCCAATTTAATACGAGGGTTTTGTTCCACCATATTAATCGCCTAAATAAGGTATTAATCTTAATAAAAATCTGTATAGGTATCCAAATCGGGCATTATGTAAAAAATAAAGAAGCTTAGGCATCCATATCATCTTGATTAAGTTGATAAGCCCTATTAACTATAGGGGGAGCTTATTCCAGGTTTTACTTTGGTTTTGAAATCTAGAAAGTAATGGAAGTATATTATCCACAATATATGACTGTGGGGAGTCAGAAATAGTTATACCCAGATATTTTATAGAGGACACAACCTTAAGATGGGAAAGAGAAAATGGTAATGAGTCTGGAAGGGGATCCAGGGGCATCAGCATGGATGTCTCCTAGTTTATGCCTTACCCGGAGAACCTGCCAAACTCCTCAATATATTTCATTACCACTGGCAAAGATGAGCAGATATTAGTCAAGAAAAAAAGAAGATCATCTGCATATAATGATATCTTTTCCTCCATATCTCCCTTAATCAGGCCTGTAACATCAGAAGATGCCTGCATAAGACAAGCCAAGGGCTCTAGAGCCAGGGCAAAAAGCAAGGGGGACAGTGGACACCCCTGCCTAGTGCCCCGGGAGAACCTAAAACCAGGAGATTGAAGGCCATTGACCCTAACTGATGCCACCAGGGTGTTATAAAGCAATGGTACCCACTGGCAAAAGCTAGAGCCAAGCCCAAATTTTTCAAAAATGGCCCACAGGTATGACCATTCTACACTATTGAAAGCCTTGATTGCGCCTAGCGCCAAAAAGGCACGGTTTGAATGGCCCGGAGCCGGAACCTGCATATTTAAATATGCACGTCTGATAATATATGCAGTTGACCTATTGGGCACAAATCCTACCTGATCTGAATGGATAATATGTTTAATAACGTTATTTAATCTGGTAGCGAGTATCTTAGCAAGAATTTTAACGTCTGTGGAGAGTAGATAAATTGGTCTGTAAGATTCAGGATATAACAGGTTTTTATACTTTTTAGGTAAAACTACTATTACAGATTGACCCATAGTGTCTGGAAGCCGACCCAAGTGAAAGGCCTCATTTACTGTACTAAGGAGGGCGGGAAGGCAAACTAGCCACCGCACTTTCCACTTCCAATAAAGTGAGTGGAGCATTAAGAATCTCTCTTTCCTCTTTCGCAAGAACCGGAAGATTGATACTGGCCAGATAACTGGATAGCTCTGCTGGATTATAGTCAGCCCTAGAAGTATATAGATCCTGGTAATAGGACTTAAAAATGGATATAATAGGGCTAGTCTGATTAAGCACCTCCCCTTTTTCATTCATTAGAGCTGAGACATGTGTAGGGTTAGATTAGGACCTAACTAACTGGCCCAATTATTTACTGTTCGCCTCTCCCTCAGCCCAGCTAAGTCTCTTCTGAAAGAAGAGTTTGTTCCTAGCCCTAGATTCCAACAGTTCATTCAGCTTATTTTGAGATAAGAGCCATTCTTTTTGGGCATCCGGAGAGGAATTCTGAATATATTCTGAATACATCTGTCTTCCGCCGCCGAAGTATCAGCCTTTTCAAGTTCGAGCTCTCTACGGCACTTTTAATAACACTTATGTTCTGGATTAACAGTCCCCGAAGATAGGCCTTAAGAGCACCCCAAACAACTCGTATAGAAGCAGAGCCCAGATTAAGGGACCAGAAATCCACAATACGAGTGGAAATGACATCCTCTTTGGGAAATAGTTCCAAGCAGAAGAGGTTCAGCCGCCATGGGATATTGGAGGCCCTATGCCCTGATGTTAGGGTAACTAAAAGAAGGGAGTGATCTGAGATTCCTCGAGGTTTAATATTTACATCAACTATATAAGGTATAAGATCAGCCGAACACAAAGCCAAATCAATTCTAGATAATGTGTTGTGTGTTTTGGAATAACATGTATAAGGGCATTCTTCAGGGTGTAACTTCCTCCACATATCGTACAGTCCCAGTTCCCTGCATAGTCGTCCAAAGGGGGAGAGATGCCCATTGGTCATTGACCTTGGAGCTGGGCATCTGTCCCGCTTCATATCAACTGCACTATTAAAACCTCCAAGTACCAATATTGGCACCAGGGGTGAAACAACTGCAAAGGAAATGAGCTGATGAAATATTTCAGGATTGTATGGAGGTGGTATATATATAGCGGCCAGTATCAACTCGAGATCTTCCAGCTTACATTGTAAAAAAATGTATTTTACATTTCGTCTACCATGGTCCTACTGCAGGAGAATACCACACCAGCGTTGACAAGAATAGAAACTCCCCTTCAATTGGGGGTAAAGAGCGAATGGTATGCCGATCTGACCAAAAGGCGCTTTAGAAATCTGCTGCATGTGCAGCTGCTGCAGCATTGCCAAAGTCAACTTCCACCTGGTGGGCATGTCACAAATCAGGCGGTTTAAGGGCAGGGGGTATTTCAGCTGAGATTCAGCCAACCGAGCATTGGCTGTATATGACCACCTGAAATGGCTACAGACTCTTCTGGCCTGCATCAGCAGATCTTCCAACTCTGGGCACCTATTTAAAAAATGCTGCACCATCAAATTGAGGACGTGTGCCAGGCATGACACGTGTCACCTTTACCTGTCTAAGGGTGGACAGGAGGTTTGTGCCACCATTCCTGGCTCCAGCTGGCATGGAGTGAACCACCTCTGGTCCTGCCCCTGCAGAGCTGCAAGAATCTCTGCTCCAGTGTGGCTTATGTGCCTTCGACAGACCAGATGAAGCACTGCATGGCACTTTTCAGCCTGACTCAATGAATAGCTCCTTGAATGCTTACGGGTACTTGTAATTCATGGGACAATTCAGCAGAGGAGGGCATGGAAGAGGAGGAGAGGGTGGAGCTGACAAATCCCGCATCATCACCACTAGCTGTATGGAGATGTAGCAGGACAACAAGCTGCAACACAGAGCCCTGTCCTGCATCCTTCCGAGTTGCATGCAGAGTTACCCAGTGTGCTGTCAAATATAAATCGATCGCTTATTAACAAAATGTAATAAAGATGTGAAAACGTGTACGTGGATGCACTTTAATCCATGGAAAGTGGTGTTTGATGCACTTTAACTTGAGTACTCACTACACAGACACACTTCACTGACACACTACAATATACTGCAGTAAAACTGCACTGACGCACTGCAGTATACTATGGTAAATGTGCACTAACGCACTGAAATGTACTGCATTAAATGTGCAGTAAAACATCTAGATATACTGTGTTAAATGTGCAGTAACGCACTGATATATACTAGGGGTGCGCATCTTCACTGGCCTCACGATTCGATTCGATTATGATTACCCTGTCCACGATTTGATTCGATAGGATTCCGCGATGCATCACGATTACTGCGCACGGTTTTCATCCAAAAAAAAATCAACCATTCAGAAGAACTCCATTTTTTTGATTTTATCTGTTCTAAAAAAGAGACAACACTCCCTGTATGTGGCAAAGTGTAAACACCTTAAAGAGGAGCTCAAGACTGCCCCCAAATGACTACAGGAGATGGTCAGAGACTGCAGACATGATACAGGAGATGGTCAGAGACTGCAGACATAATACAGGAGATGGTCAGAGACTGCAGACCTACTGCAGGAGATGGTCAGAGACTGAAGACATAATACAGGAGATGGTCAGAGACTGCAAACATAGTACAGGAGATGATCAGAGACTGTAGACCTACTACAGGAGATGGTCAGAGACTGCAGACATAATACAGGAGATGGTCAGAGACTGCAGACCTATTACAGGAGATGGTCAGAGACTGCGGACTTGATACAAGAGATGGACAATGTCCCCATAACGTCCCCCCAAACGACAATGTGTGCCATTTCATTAACTATGGTTTATGCATGTCTTATTGTCTCAGTGATTGATTCACATCACAACTTAATTGATACCTTTTTATTTTTTGTATGATTTATGGTTTTGCTCATCACTGCCCCACACATGCAATGCATGGCTGCATTTGTGGGGTCAGTGATTAGCAAAACCATAAATCATACAAAAAATAAAAAGGTATCAATTAAGTTGTGATGTGAATCAATCACTGAGACAATAAGACATGCATAAACCATAGTTAATGCAATGGCATGGTCACTTTAATGTTTAGGTCCACCATCAAGTTTATTATTTTATTAGGGTCATAATTTGGCATATTTGTATTACAAGGTAAGAGTACTTAGTGCCTAGCTATCATGCTGCCATACTGTAAGTATTCTCTGAGTGGGTAACAGAAATTTTGCTAGCTATGCTTATAACAAAAAAATAATTTCAGTATAAATAAGAGTCCAATTTAAAATTTGATAGAATTCCTCTACTTAATCCAATGATATTATGATCTAATGAATACCTCCAAATGTGATATAGGCAGCAGACCATGAGTTTGCATCCATCAGTTCTGGACTGGCAATCTGTGAGGAGGACAGAGGACAAGCGCAGCCTGGCTCGCTCTGGTCTCTCTCCCACAGTCCTGCCGCCCACACAGCCAGTTCTAAGGGGAGTCGGGTGACGGTCTCCACGGTCTCTCAAACCCCCCCTCGTAACAGCCTGTGTGCAACTGTGAGCCGAGGAGAATAGCTCTGGGGACCGGGACTCAGAACACGTGTCTGTCTCCTCTCTTGCCAGTGAAATGAAGCGAGCGACACAGGGCGGCTGGGGATGACGTCAGCGGGAGGAGGGAAGAGACGACGCGGCTTACTTCGGCTCCTTTCGGATCCGGACTCGGAGGCAGAGCATGGTGTGGCATGGCACGACGATGACATCATTAAAAAAAAATTGATTTTTTAAAGTTGTAGCATCGATGCCGCATCGTGGACAGCCGAATCCCAATGCATCGATGTTACGATTAATTTCAACACCCCTAATATATACTGCATTAAATGTACAGTAACACACTGTTATATACTACGTTAAACATGCAGCAACACGCTAATATATACTGTGTTAAACGTGCAGTAACGCACTGATATATACTGTGTTAAACGTGCAGTAATGTACTGATATATACTGCGTTAAACATACAGTAACGCACTGATATATACTGCATTAAACGTGCACTAATGCACTGATATATACTGTGTTAAATGTGAAATAACACACTGATATATACTACATTAAATGTACAGTAATGCACTGATATATACTGCATTAAATGTGCAGTAACGCACTGATATATACTGCATTAAACTTGCAGTGACCTACCCTGACTGATTAAACTGACACTAAAGTAAAAATGAATGGTCACATTACACTCACAAGAACTGGCACTAAATAAAAATGAATGGTCACACTACACTCACCCTGAACTATCATTAGATTCACACTAAACTGATATTCTAAACTGACAATAGGAGCACAATAGCACACTATAGCACACTAACTCACTAGCAGCACTGAACAGAGTCCTGTTCTATCTCTCTTCATGCCACTATCACACTGCAAATGGCCACTATGGGGAGAATATTTTTATAGTGTGGGGCGGGGCTAAGAGCAATGAGCCATGATTGGATAGGGTCATCATTACTTTCTCCAATCATGGCTCTGACAGTGCTCTGTGCCCTGACTGGGCAAAGCTTTCATTGCTAAAGCCAATCAGGGCTTCCAATGTAGTGTGCGGCGGCGAACAGGCAAATAGCCAATGTTCAGCCTGAATTCATGCTTGGGCTGAACCATTTGCCCAACTCTAATAATGTGTACTTGTCTCAGTTAAGTGCACTAAAACCTAGTACACACTACTATTTTTTTTTCCCTTCAACCCAGCAGGTTGAATGAAAAACAACTGACAGCTCAGGCCAGAGTCACTGTACTAAGAATCTGATGTTAATACAGCGATCTTCCCTGCTGAGCTTTTGTGTTCTGACAGGGGACAGCCTTCCCGCCAGAACACTCCGATGCCGGCAGCCATTTGGCCTGTGTGTACAAGGCTTTAGTGTCACTTTTGTCTGCTGCTTTGTTCCTCTGCTATCAGTATGAATCCCTTCTGACACGTTTTCCTGACACCAAGAGAAAAATGGTGACAGGAAAGGAAAGCATCAGCTTTTTTCCTGTGTGCTCTGTGAAGGGGGTGTGTCTCTTCCCTCCAATCAGCTCTCAGAGTTCTCCTCACTGAGCTCTGCAGAATGTTACTTCAGCTCTCCGGCCCCTTTTTTCAAACACTCAGACAAGCTTTATAATTCAGCACTTTGAACAGCTATAGACAAGAGAAGAGTGCAGGTAAACAGGTACAACTTATGTAAGAGGATTTGTTTCAATTCCATGTATCACCTAAGGCCAGACACTTCACTGAGTTCAAAGAGTTTACAACCACTTAACGTTTCCCCCCCAAAGCTGCTATGGTATACCTTTATTCTCATCATCTTGGTGGTGTGGTTGGTAGCAGGATTCATTGGATCAGATATTTTGCTACTCAACACAACTCCCTTGCTAATGTACCTTCGCCAACTGGAAACTCAGCTAGTATTTACCAGGAATAGACATGGTACCTTGGATATTAAAGAGGAAGTAAACCCTGATGGGTTTTACTTCCTCTTTGTTTCCCTGCAAAGGTAAACTGCATGCATCACATAGTAGCCCATTATGTCTCACTTACCTGACACAGGTGCCTGTGATGTCACCGCTGTCCCCTCTTCCACGAAGCGTCCATCTTCCTTCCGGGTATCGCGACTCCGGCGATGTGATTGGCCGGAGCCGCGATGACGTCACTCCCGTGCATGTGCGCGGGATCCGCCACCAACGGCATGATCGCCGTTAGAAACGGCACGCTCAGTGCGCCTGCGCGGTGCCTGTCTTTTGCAAATATCTCCTAAACCGTGTAGGTTTAGGAGATATGTCCTGCACCTACAGGTAAGCCTTAATCTAGGCTTATCTGTAGGTAAAAGTGGTCTGTAAGGGTTTACAACCACTTTAATGTAATGCTATAACCCATACAGCCAAATAGGGGAGAATTTTTTCAATGCAATATCAGTCCTTGCACCCCTCAACCGTAATAATGATCACTCTACCGTGGGCTTCTAATTTACTGTTTTGTTTATAGCCATTGCAGATGTCCTATATTCTCCCGCAAATCACACGTTATGGTTAGGAGTATGATGCATGAAGCTGCAGTATCACATACTGCAGGCTAAAAGAGACATTTGAAGCATTATCACATCTGATAATGCTGGTTTCCTAAAGGAGAGAACTTTCTGCCATTTTTATGGCATTACATTTTTCCCATGTAATTTTTAAATGTTCAACGGGAAAAAACTTCTAAACTGCTGCTGGCAGTATGTTGTAGGCTACCAAACTAGCCTCCTGGTGGTGCCTACAATGTACCCTTAGCTTCGATTTGGTTGTGCTTACTTTGCTTCACAAACAATTTCAATAGGTAAAAGGGTTTTTGAGTGTTAGGACTGTGTTAACTTTTACCTTCCAGAAGCAGGTGAAAAATATAATTAATGCATGATCTATAGTGTTTTTGTGAATGCAACCTAACAATTGACTTTTCTAATTTTCTCTATTTTGGTCTGCTAAATATACGATTAAACACATTTTTTTATATCTGTTTGACAAATGCAAAAGAAATACCTGTTGATCATCTCAGAAATGCATAGCTTTTCTATGTCCAATGCATACTTTTTGTGCTATCTTAAGAAGTCCCACCAGTTCTCATCTTGGACTACAGAATAATTTGTGTCTATATAGAGGAATGAAAGAAAGGTCTGGTGTCACCACTGACACACCTCAATCCCTAATAGTACAATAAAAACAAAGGTAACGCCCTTTGGGACTTTATATGAGGTGTGCACAAAAGGCCGAAGAAATTGACAAATATAAATACAATAAAAACATTTATTGTAGAAATAATCGCACATAAAAGAGTAGCATAAACAAAGTTGAAGCCAATACAATTTGTACATGGTTAAAGATCTCATTGCATTAGAAATACATGAGTATAGCTAATTTCCTAGCGACATTAAATCGCACTTCGGACCTAACCACATCCACCCCAATAGAAAATTTTTGCAGGACCCTCGACAAACACACCGGCCACATATTGCAGATTTACAGTATTTTAACCTCAACTTCTCAAAAACTGTTTTACATGCAAAAATGAGAGCAAGATGTAGAAATCAACTTAGAAGTTGAAGAATGGAGCAAAATGACACAATGTGTGAGGAGAGCAGGAGGGTCTGTGTAGTTTAGCAAAACCCAACTAGGCAGGGCTGATACCTTGGTCCACAAAAAATGCTCCATGGAATTCATAAAGACTGGCACATAGATTTTGCAAAAGTGTCTTGTGTGCGTTCTAAAAGCGGTGCAGTGCACATCAAATTCATGTACCTGTCTAGAACTTGTACTTGAATTTTGGAGCACGCTGCAAAATCTGTCTGCACCAGGGTCTCTCTTTGTACGCCAAAAGAGAGTTGCTTTTAAATAGCTCTATCTTCATAAGATATACTGCGGCAGAATGGCATGGGCAGGCAAAATCACGTACCTGTACGTGATCTGCCTCCCGCGGGCGGGGGGTCTGATCGCATCCCCCCGGTGCCCAAGGAGGTCGGCTTCTGTCCGGGAGCGATGAGAGGTGAGGGGGAGGCCATCCATTCGTGGCCCCCCCTCGCAATCGCTCCCAGCCAATGAAATCCTACCTCTGCTGCTGTATAGTAAACAGCAGCAGAGAAAGTGATGTCATCTCTCCTTGGCTCGGTATTTTCCGTTCCGGCGCCGAGGAGAGAAGACATCCGAGTGAGTGCACAACACACAGTAGAACACGCCAGGCATACTTTGAACCCCCGATCACCCCCCGATCACCCCCTGATCACCCCCCAATCACCCCCCCTTGATACACTGACACCAAGCAGTTTTTTTTTCTGATTACTGCATTGGTGTCAGTTTGTGACAGTTAGTGTGGTAGGGCAGTTAGTGTTAGCCCCCTTTAGGTCTAGGGTACCCCCTAACCCCCCCTAATAAAGTTTTAACCCCTTGATCACCCCTCGTCGCCAGTGTCACTAAGCGATTATTTTTCTGATCGCAGTATTAGTGTCACGGGTGACGCTAGTTAGGGAGGTAAATATATAGGTTCGCCGTCAGCGTTTTATAGCGTCAGGGACCCCCATATACTACCTAACAAAGGTTTTAACCCCTTGATTGCCCCCTAGTTAACCCTTTCACCAGTGATCACCGTATAACTGTTACGGGTGACGCTGGTTAGTTAGTTTTTTTTTTATAGTGTCAGGACACCCGCCATTTATTACCGAATAAAGGTTTAGCCCCCTGATCGCCCGGCGGTGATATAAGTTAGGTTTTAGGGTCAGATAGGGTGTGCGTCGCCCCAGCAGCGTCAGGTTAGCGCCAGTACCGCTAACACCTATGCACGCACTGTACACCTCCCTTAGTGGTATAGTATCTGAACGGATCAATATCTGATCCGATCAGATCTATACTAGCGTCCCCAGCAGTTTAGGGTTCCCAAAAACGCAGTGTTAGCGGGATAAGCCCAGATACCTGCTAGCACCTGCGTTTTGCCCCTCCGCCCGGCCCAGCCCAGCCCACCCAAGTGCAGTATCGACCGATCACTGTCACTTATAAAACACTAAACGCATAACTGCAGCGTTCGCAGAGTCAGGCCTGATCCCTGTGATCGCTAACAGTTTTTTTGGTAGCGTTTTGGTGAACTGGCAAGCACCAGCCCCAGGCAGCGTCAGGTTAGTGCCAGTACCGCTAACACCCACGCACGCACCGTACACCTCCCTTACTGGTATAGTGTCTGAACGGATCAATATCTGATCCGATCAGATCTATACTAGCGTCCCCAGCAGTTTAGGGTTCCCAAAAACGCAGTGTTAGCGGGATCAGCCCAGATACCTGCTAGCACCTGCGTTTTGCCCCTCCGCCCGGCCCAGCCCAGCCCAGCCCACCCAAGTGCAGTATCGATCGATCACTGTCACTTACAAAACACTAAACGCATAACTGCAGCGTTCGCAGAGACAGGCCTGATCCCTGCGATCGCTAACAGTTTTTTTGGTAGCGTTTTGGTGAACTGGCAAGCACCAGCCCCAGGCAGCGTCAGGTTAGTGACAGTAGCGATAAGACCCACACACGCACCGTACACCTCCCTTAGTGGTATAGTATTTGAACGGATCAATATCTGATCCGATCAGATCTATACTAGCATCCCCAGCAGTTTAGGGTTCCCAAAAACGCAGTGTTAGTGGGATCAGCCCAGATACCTGCTAGCACCTGCGTTTTGCCCCTCTGCCCAGCCCGGCCCAGCCCAGCCCACCCAAGTGCAGTATTGATCGATTACTGTCACTTACAAAACACAAAACGCATAACTGCAGCGTTCGCAGAGTTAGGCCTGATCCCTGCGATCGCTAACAGTTTTTTTGGTAGCGTTTTGGTGAACTGGCAAGCACCAGCGGCCTAGTACACCCCGGTCGTAGTCAAACCAGCACTGCAGTAACACTTGGTGACGTGGCGAGTCCCATGAGTGCAGTTCAAGCTGGTGAGGTGGCAAGCACAAGTAGTGTCCCGCTGCCACCAAGAAGAAGACAAACACAGGCCTGTCATGCCCATAATGCCCTTCCTGCTGCATTCGCCAATCCTAATTGGGAACCCACCACTTCTGCAGCACCCGTACTTCCCCCATTCACATCCCCAACCAAATGCAGTCGGCTGCATGAGAGGCATTTTCTTTATTTCCTCCCGAGTACCCCTACCCAACGAACCCCCCCAAAAAATATGTAGTGTCTGCAGCAAGCGCGGATATAGGCGTGACACCTGCTATTATTGTCCCTCCTGTCCTGACAATCATGGTCTTTGCATTGGTGAATGTTTTGAACGCTACCATACTACACTAGTTGAGTATTAGCGTACAGCATTGCACAGACTAGGCACACTAACACACACTAACACAGGGTCTCCCAAGATGCCATCGCATTTTGAGAGACCCGAACCTGGAACCGGTTACAGTTACAAAAGTTACAGTTACAAAAAAAAGTGTAAAATAAAAAAAAAAAAACACAAAAAAAATAATAAAAAAAATAGTTGTTTTATTGTTCACTCTCTCTCTATTCTCTCTCTACTGTTCTGCTCTTTTTTTTACTGTATTCTATTCTGCAATGTTTTATTGTTATTATGTTTTATCATGTTTGATTTTCAGGTATGCAATTTTTTATACTTTACTGTTTACTAGGGGTGCAACGGATCAAAAATCTCACGGATCGGATCGATCCTCGGATCAGAGTCACGGATCGGATCATTTTCGGATCTGCAAAAAAACCAAAAAAAAAACCAAAAAAAAAAAACCACACAAATCTTGTTACACCCACTGGAGTTTTAGATTTAAAAGCTATTTTCAACACAAAACCGAGCTTATATGCATAAATACAGTGTTTGTGCATATAAGCTCAGTTTTGTGTTGAAAATGGCTTTTAAATCTAAAACTCCGGTGGGTGTAACAAGATGTCCGCTTGCCCCCTTCTCACTCTATTATTATTGTACTGTGCAGGAGTGTGGGGTGTAGCAAGATGGCGGCGACGAAATGTCACTTCCTGTCGAGACAGCGGCCGCTTCCGGGTGTACTAAGATGGCCGCCGGCTCTGGAGCTAGGCCGAAGCCGCGGCCTTTCCTATGGCTGAGGCCGAAAAGTGCTCCGCAGATCGCGAGTGTGCCGATCCGTGGAGGGTGATCCGTACGGATCACGGATCGGCAACGATCCGTTGCACCCCTACTGTTTACTGTGTTTTATTGTTAACCATTTTTTTGTCTTCAGGTACGCCATTCAGCTGCAGCAACAGTGTTTGCTCCCACGATATATAAAGCCGTGACTCCAGCGGAGGTGATATATGCCGAAGCATGGGGGCAGCAGGGGCGGAGGAGCGATTTGCTCCTACCTTTTGCGGGAGGATGCCACCATGCTTCGGCATATATAAATGGTGCATGTATGCCCATCATTAGAAGTGGGTGGATGAAGGGAGGTATTCTAATGGTGGACATACCCACCGATCAATCTTTTTTTTGTTCAGCCCACAGGCTGCATGAAAAAAAAAGATTACAGTATATGCCCAACAAGGACCAGCAATGTTGCTGGACTTTGAGTGGTTATACCAGAATGATGCCTGCAGGTTTAGGTATCATCTTGGTATCATTCTTTTCAGCCACATGGTCGGCTTTCATGTAAAAGCAATCCTAGCGGCTAATTAGCCTCTAGACTGCTTTTACAAGCAGTGGGAGGGAATGCCCCCCCCCCACCGTTTTCCATGTTTTTCTCTGGCTCTCCTGTCCCAACAGGGAACCTAAGAATGCAGCTGGTGATTCAGCCAGCTGACCATAGAGCTGATCAGAGACCAGAGTGGCTCCAAACATCTCTATGGCCTAAGAAACCGGAAGCTACAAGCATTTTATGACTTAGATTTCGCCGGATGTAAACAGCGCCATTGGGAAATTGGGAGGGCATTTTATCACACTGATCTTGGTGTGGTCAGATGCTTTGAGGGCAGAGGAGAGATATAGGGTCTAATAGACCCCAATTTTTTCAAAAAAGAGTACCTGTCACTACCTACTGCTATCATAGGGGATATTTACATTGAAAGGAACAAATGAAAGGAACAGTTTAAAAATAAGATAAAAAAGCAAAAAAATAATAAAGAAAAAAAAAAAAAAAAAAGCACCCCTGTCCCCCCTGCTCTTGCGCAAAGGCGAACGCAAGCGTTGGTCTGGCGTCAAATGTAAACAGCAATTGCACCATGCATGTGAGCTATCACCGCGAAGGTCAGTTCGAGGGCAGTAATTTTAACAGTAGACCTCCTCTGTAAATCTAAAGTGGTAACCTGTAAAAGCTTTTAAATGATTTTAAAAATGTATTTAGTTTGTTGCCACTGCATGTTTGTGCGCAATTTTAAAGCATGTCATGTTTGGTATCCATGTACTCGGCCTAAGATCATCTTTTTTATTTCATCAAACATTTTAGCAATATAGTGTGTTTTAGTGCATTAAAATTTTAAAAAGTGTGTTTTTTCCCCAAAAAATGCGTTTGAAAAATCGCTGCGCAAATACTGTGTGAAAAAAAAATGAAACACCCACCATTTTAATCTGTAGGGCATTTGCTTTAAAAAAAATATATAATGTGTGGGGGTTCAAAGTAATTTTCTTGCAAAAAAAAAATAATTTTTTCATGTAAAAAAAAGTGTCAGAAAGGGCTTTGTCTTCAAGTGGTTAGAAGAGTCGGTGATGTGTGACATAAGCTTCTAAATGTTGTGCATAAAATGCCTGGACAGTTCAAACCCCCCCCCCAAATGACCCCATTTTGGAAAGTAGACACCCCAAGCTATTTGCTGAGAGGCATGTCAAGTCCATGCAATATTTTATATTGTGACACAAGTTGCGGGAAAAAGACAAATTTTTTTTTTTGCACAAAGTTGTCACTAAATGATATATTGCTCAAACATGCCATTGGAATATGTGAAATTACACCCCAAAATACATTCTGTTGCTTCATTTAGTGACAACTTTGTGCAAAAAAAAAAAAAAAATTGTCACTTTCCCGCAACTTGCGTCAAAATCTAAAATATTCCATCGACTCAACATGCCTCTCAGCAAATAGCTTGGGCTGTCTACTTTCCAAAATGGGGTCATTTGGGGGGGTTTTGTGCCATCTGGGCATTTTATGGCCTTCAAAACTGTGATAGGTAGTGAGGAGTGAAATAAAAAATTTACGCCCTTAGAAATCCTGAAGGCGGTGATTGGTTTTTGGGGCCCCATACACGGCTAGGCTCCCAAAAAGTCCCACACATGTGGCTCCCAAAAAGTCCCACACATGTGGTATCCCCGTACTCAGGAGAAGCAGCTGAATATATTTTGGGGTGCAATTCCACATATGCCCATGTCCTGTGTGAGCAATATATCATTTAGTGACAACTTTTTGTAAATTTTTTTTTTTTTGTCATTATTCAATCACTTGGGACAAAAAAAAATAATATTCAATAGGCTCAACATGCCTCTTACCAATTTCCTTGGGGTGTC